>JAUBOD010000151.1:2412047-2424750 GCA_032353885.1 Nothura maculosa
TTGAGGTTGGAAGGGACCTCTAGAAATCATCTGGTCCAACCCCCCTGCACCAGCAGGGACACTCAGAGCATGGGGCATAGGGTGGCATCCAGGCAGGTTTGGAAGATCTCCAGAGAAGGAGACTCCACAACCTCCCTGGTTAATCAGATCCCCTTTGAGCATTCTGCAGAGAAAAGAGGCCCAACTCAGTCTCTCCTCACACAATAGATGCTCCAGTCCCTTAATCATCTTTGTCACTCTCCGCTGGACCCTCTCTAGAAGCTCCACGTCCCTCCTGTCCTGGGGAGCCCAGAGCTGCCCCCAATGCTCCAGGTTTGGCCTCACCAGAGCTGAGCAGAGGGGCAGGATCCCCTCCCTCCCCGTGCTGGCAACATCCTCCTGATGCAGCCAGGAGCCCATTGGCCTTCTTGGCCACAAGGGCCCTGCTGCCCCATGGGTAACTTGGTGTCCACCAGGACTCCCAGGTCCCTCTCTGTGGAGCTGCTCTCCAGCAGGTCAGCCTCTAATCTGTCCTGGTGCCTGGGGTTATTCCTCCTCAGGTGCAGGACGCTGCACTTATCCTTGTTGAACCTCTGGAGGTTTCTCTCTGCCCAACTCTCCAGCCTGTCCAGGGCCCTCTAGATGGCAGCGCAGCCCTCTGGAGTGTCGGCCACTCCACCAGCTTGGGATAGTCCGCAAACTTGCTCAGGGTGCCCTCTGTGCCCTCATCCAAGTCACTAAAGAACAGGTTGAACAACCCTAGGTCAAACTGTTTAGCTGTTTAGCTGGACAAGAAGCTAAGGACAACACCTGTTGGATGTACAGAAATGAAGCTTATGCCTAAAACAATGCCTAATGCAGATGAGGAGGCAAATAATGTCTGCAGGCATCTGCAGGCAATGTGAAGAAGGCAATAGTCAGCTTTTCACTTTTAAGGGATGTTTTTGTTCATTAAATTTATATAGACTGCAAGAGAAGTTGTACCAACACTAATTAACAGAGGAGATTTTGTTTCTAAATTTTACTACCGTTTTTCTGGAGATTATATGCAGGGAGAATTAGACTTTCTTGGCTTGGTTTCTATTTGTTATCCAAAGAAGATATTTACTGCAGGCAGAGAGTAGATATTTACAACACACCTCAAAAGCAACCAGAAGACAGATGAAAAAAAATCAGATAGACTTCTTTCTCAAATTATTTCCTTTTATACCTAAGAGCTTTTGTCACATGGGAGTCCCCACAAGTCCTCTTTTGACAGCCCTAAGTCCAGTGAGTATTCCAGTTTGGAGACTGCCTTTCTGTTTAGGGAAGGATCTATGAGGTCAGGACCAAAAAAGCATTGCATTGTGTGAAATAACTAAATTTTTGTCCTCCAGGTACCGGCATGATGGCTCTGAGACACTTACTGATGATATCCTCTTTGTAGTCACTGACAGCATTCATTCAGTAGAGTTCATATTGCAAGTCAAGGTGAGTGTGCTGCACACTTTGGAGAGCACTTGTGCAGAAGGGGACAAAGCAGAGCTTATCTTGGAAAATGGATTAGTTTCCAATAATGGGTTAGTTAGGCTTGTTTTTTTTTTCAGTGTAGCTTTTGGGTTTATGTGGCAAATTTGGGATCATTTGGCTTGCATTGGCTAAATGGTGTCTATACTTGTACTAGCTTTGCCTCATCTGTCTGAAGTTAATGTCTCTGTAGTTAAACATAGAGAGTGAAGGGAAAGGCTCTTCCTCAAGCTATAAATTCCACTCTCAAAGAGATGAAGCTGAGTTTAAGCTGTGCAGTGAACTCTTCTCAGCAAACTTTTCATCCTTACTGTTTAGCAGCTAAAGGTTAAAAGATTTTAAGACTTCCATTTTCTTTTCACAGTCTGCTTAGTTTGGTTTACTTTTGTTTCTGAGATTTAACATTGACCCTGACTCAGCTGGATTCATTTTGTTCACCAAGAGAGTTCAGTGCATTCAAACACTGACAGTGCTTCTGGCTTGGTCTGGAAACCGGTATATTTTAAACCACAGTATTTCACCAGTTTTAAAATTCTTTATTCTTTTATTATCACTTTACTAGGTGCTGCCTGTGAATGATGAGCTGCCTGTTATGCAAACAGGCCTTGTTCCTGTTGTTCACTGCCTGGAGGGTGAGGAAGTGGTCCTCTCCTCAGAGAACATTTGTGCGACAGATGTAGACAGTGACGACACGAAGCTCACGTTCACACTGGTTCGCCAGCCCAAGCACGGGGTGGTGAGGAAAGCGGGCATCACTGTGAGTCATTTTTCCCAAGCTGATGTCATCGCTGGCTTGATCACATACAAGCACACAAGTAAGTGAGATAAGGGCAGAATTAGGCTACAAGCTTGTATTTGAAAGAAGAAAGAAGCGCTTGATTGTGGCCACTCATAGCAAACTTTTTTCAGCATCCTAACGCTACTAGGAGCATTATTTAATGACAGTGTTTTGTGTAGCAATAAAAGTCAGAGGATATTCTTCAAGGCTGCACTGACAAAGCCTGTGCTTTGTCATTCCCATATTGTCACACATTAAATGATAATATCAGTAGATATAATGAGGGAGGAAGGGAGTCACTACTTTCCTTCGTAAGTAGCATATTGGCATAGACTTCCAGACTTCTCAAGACTGGGATGCACACACTAAAAGATTTGTTTTGCAGTGAGTGGCAATGCTCAGCCCTGTGTTAGCTTTGTTGCACAGCAGGATACAAAGCACAGTCCTTGCTATTGCCTATTCCCTAGGGGTCAGAGACATATATGTAGAGGACTATATGCACCTTTTGCTGGGCAGAAACATTTTCTGAAAGAACAATGGCATTATAAATTGTCATAGAGAGAACATCAATAAAAAGAAAGATCTCCTCCTGTATTCTTGTAGAAGGACTGAGGTGACACCCTCCTTTCCTGGACAAAAAAAATGTCCTGAAGACTCCTTGTTGCCCACTGAATGAACCTATAAGGACTATTAGTAATTTTATTGATACGGTACTAGCATATTATAGTATTGTTTTAGTTATAGGCTTTTCTACTTCCTCTTACTCTAGAGTAAAATTCTTGAAAGCTGGTTACAGTTAATAAAAAAAGAAAGGAAAACCAACAACCCCAAACCAAACAACATCCCTGATTCCAAGTATTCTATTCATTTCATTCTATTTTACTGTTATTTTGGTCTATCTTTGTCTTTTGAATTCAAATGTTGCAGTCCGTCCTTGCAGGATACAAGTCTTTGTGAAGTTCTGGTTTCCTACAGCAAAACATTACTTCTCAACATGTTTTCCAGGTGGGGAGATTGGCCTGGGTCCTTCCTTTGAGATCTTAGCCTTTGTTGTGTCTGATGAGGAAGCTGGCTCAGATGTGAATAATTGCTGTTATGATGGACCTCTTCCTCCACCATTTCCACTTCATGATCCATTGACAGTATTTGACCTTAACATCACAGTACTTCCAGTGGACAACCAGGCTCCATCCATCACAGTTGGTGAGAGCTTCCTCTCCCTGTATGATGTTATTTTAATGAGTGCTTTGCAGTATTGTAATGGCTAAAGGCTCAAGCTTTTTAGTGTCAGAACAAGTCAACTGAGAAGTTGATTTGTAGTCAACTGAGAAGACATAAATTCTTAAAATCAGAATTTCCATCAAACAACTTCTATTTTTCTAGTGTAGTGTGATGACCAAATTCATGTGCTAATTATGAGTAACTATTTGTGGCTCTTCAACTACATACTTAGAGCATGTGGCTACGGAGGAGAGTGCTTAGATCTGCGGCTTTCCATCTATATCTCAGCTGAAGAGTGTGAACTTGGATCCAGAAAACTCTCAGGTTTATATGCTACAGTAACATAGCCTATAGATCTACTTCTGCATGATAGATATAAAAGAGAAGAGAAGGCCAGCATAGAAATTTACTTTGTCAAGGGAGGGAATGTTTGTAGTATCTATAAAAATATAATATATCTGTATCAGATCAAATGAATTACATATGAACCCACATTTTTACTAGTATTCTTCAGGATCAAAAATGCTCAATTAAAAAAGAAATAATTTGATAATGTACATACTGTTCAAAAACAGGATTTTGTGTGAAATTTCCATTGATTTACTTGGCTCTGAAGGTTTTCTGTAGTATATTACAGTATATTAATAAAGGCATACTTTTTATATGCCTATTTTTCAACATAATTTATTTGTAGGCATCAAATATATGTTGGGTATTTCAGAGAACATTCAAGTACATGTATGAATAGTTTTGTAATTTGCAAGCTATCACCCAAGCAATGTTCTGGAAATGAAGCATTGTACCAGCAGGGAAATAAAACACTGATGCATGAAAAATTGTTCATTATGAGCAATTCGTAATAGCTTTCATGCAATTAATGCTCTGACAAGCAGAGGTAACAACTGATTTTGAGCAATACATAAACCATACTTAGGACTTAATCTCATTTTCTGATCACCTTCCTTTCTACTTACGTGATGGGAAGTAGGGCTGATATCAATGTTCATTTCCACTTCAGTTATTGCTTCAGTTCTTTCTAGCAAATAGCAGAGTGAGCTGAGCTAAATAAGCAGTAATGTTTATCACGTTATTTGTGTGCAGGTGCAAGGTTTGTGGTGGAGGAGGGCTCCTCAGCAGCGCTTACCGCTAAGCATTTGTTTGCCACTGACCCTGATACCGCTGCCGATGACTTAGAGTTTGTCTTGGTTTCTCATCCCCAGTTTGGTTACATTGAAAATATACTGCCTTCTCCTGGGTTTGAGAAGAGCAACATTGGTATAAGTATAGGTAAGTTCTAATGACAAATGGTAAGCCTGTGGATGAAATAGAGGGGCAGGGGGAGAGCAGTGTGCTGGGCTGTGCTGAAGCAGCTGCAGGTGCAAGCATTTATGTGGGCTAATTGAGGAAAGCAGGTGCTGCAAATGAGGGTGGTGAGGACTGTGCAAGGGGATTCAGAGGGAGACTGCAGCTCTGCACATGTGGAGAGTTGGCACTCAGAGTAAACAAGGTTATTTCTGCTTTATATATTCCAGTTGCAATTTGTTAGAAATGACAGTATGGGACATTAATATACTTGTCTGCTTTCCTCTTCATTCTCCTAGGCAAGTGCCCCCAGATTTATGTTATGCTTATATTTTTGTCAATAAAATACTAGTAGCTGAGAATTTTAAAGGTATGGATCATGTGTTAATATCTAAAGTGAAGTTACAAAAGCAAGGAAGATGGTTGTTATCTTGGTCTCATACCCGAGATAGTTTCATCAGAGCTTCAGTAGAATGGGCTCTGGCATGTTCTCTCATGCTGCCAGTTCTTACTAGTACCACAACCTCAGTATCCAAAACACTGATCCCCTGTGAATGTATTTTTTTCTCTTAGAGAAATGCCTGTAAGTCCAAACAGAGACATTCCTTAGTGAGCTTGTTTTGGCTCCCAGGCAAGGAGTCAAACCAGTTAGTTTGTCAATCAAATGACAGTCAGTATTATTATTTACACCTTTTCCTATCTGCTCTGTGCGTCTTCCTGTTTATTTCTACAGATTGCATGGAATTGCATTGCCCTAGATAAAGCAGGAGGACATATTTTTATTTCAAAGGGATTGCCTCCCTTGCCCATGCAGTGCAACACTGGAGCCTGACAAGTGAACCAGCTGCCTGCAGAACTGCCTTCTGCGTGGCAGCAGAGGAGGCTGAGGGCTTCCTCTCCTACCCCTTGTCCTCCCAACTCAGCACCATGGGAATTGGGAGGGACCAGCCCCTTTACCCGCCCGGCCTTCAGCTCTGAAACTGGGATCTTGCTGAGACTTGCACATTGCAAGTGGGGAGGATCTTTCTGCATCATTGGCTGCAAAGCACAGTAAGGCAGCAGAAAATAGGGCTGATGCTAACCTATAAAATCCAAGCTGTTTGTTCTTTGAATAAAACACGGTTCCCTGTATATTACGGAATGCAAGAGTAGAGGACAGAAAATAAATTGTGCTAACATATCATCTCCTTAAAACTGCTAGCATCCTTTCAGCTGAAACATCTGAAAGCCTTGAATATAAACTATGTACAGTCCACGCATACACGGATTGAGCCAACGTCAGACCAGTTTGTGCTTTATGTCACTGATGGGCTGCACCACTCAGCAGAGAAAACGTTTTTGGTGCTGATCAACCCAACCAATGATGAAGTTCCAGAATTCACAGCAAAGAACATTTCTGTAAGAAAAATAATAAGAGGATTGTTGTAGATCTTGTGCCAGGAAAACTCTTTAGTATAAATTGGAGAATTGTCTTGACATCTGCTCTTTTGCATCTTACTCTTAATTTATGCATCTGTGTAGGAAAGGGTCTGTTTAGATCACTGGTAACCTATAAAACAGATCTTCAGTGATAATGAAGCAGTGCATATATCTGCTTGCTAATTTTCAATTAAGTAAACAAAGGTTGAAACCTTTAAGAAAAACAAAAAAAGTCATACAAAGGAGGAGGATATTTATTCTCGTGGTTTCACAAGAGCCTTTGGAGGTTTTATTGTTTTTTTTTTTTTTTTGGAGTCATTTTTGTCACTGGCTCCTCACTCTGGTGACACTGCTTTTAATAAAAGTATTGACTTTGTGACCAATCACAAAATGTTTAAGGAAATATGAGATTATGCCATTGTAAAGACCCTATACAAATGTGTATGCGTATAAATTCATGCAGATATATGCATATTTGCATATACATATATGTATGTGTGCATTTTGAAGGGCTTTCTTATCTGCATTCTTATCTTACGGCAGATTCTGCATAAGAATCTGCTGTAAGATTCTTATCTTACACCTTTTATGATGTTTGCTTGCCTAAAAAGTTTTTTTATTAATTGTGGCATTTATGAAAATTCTATCTCATCTTCTACTTTCATCACTGCCACCACTTACTACTCTATGACCCTTAAGCTTGACTGAAATCAGTATCTTTTTCAAAAGCTGCTGGGAGAAGGGTAGAAAAAACAGAGAGGCAACCTCACAAAAATATACTTAGGAAAAAATAGACATTAACTAAAATGTTACAGTACTTGTTTATGCAGAATAATTTGATCTTTATTTCTATTTTGTTTGTGTTCAGGTTCGGGAGGGTGAGGTGAAAGAGCTGGATGTCTCTGTTATCAGTGCAGTTGATCTGGATGTGCCTCGGGACTATTTGGTATTCAGTGTTGTGCAGAAGCCCTGTCATGGGTTTCTCATTAACGGAGTTCATGGCAATGATATTCTACATTACAAACAGTTAATTACTCATCATCACAGCCGTGAACTTCTTGTTCATGACTTTTCCATGAAGCTACTTACGAATGGTAGGTATAACATTAATGTGACATTGATCTTTCATATCTTTAATAATTCATAGCAGACAGAGTGGCACAGTATGAAACCTAAATAACTTATTTATTCACTTGCCTTAGGTGTATTTCCAAGAGAATGTTTAAGAATAGAAATTATCCTGTTTAATGCTAATGTGGCCTAAAGACTTGAAGAACTGTCAATAAATTTACCCTGAGAGGCCTGCGTGTCAGAAAGGGTAGTAATATGACTAGAGAGGCCATCTGCTATGAAAAGAGCAAAAGGAATACTGCCACATATCAGCAAACATATTTTAAAACATTTGACAGCAACTAAAATAGAGAAGATGAGACTGACTTAAAAACACATTAACTCACCATGGGAAGTCTTGGTGTTTAATATTGTCCTAAATGACAGTAAACCAACTGGGATTCCATAGCTTACCATTTTCTCCTGTAGTCCCTGTTGAAATGAGTCAGAAATTGTACAGTAGAGGAAGTGTGCACTTTTTCAGACCAGTGCAGACTCTTGTGAAGGAAATTTGCCATGCAGGTCATACTGGTGTTCTGAGTCATAGGTGTATGATTAAGGTCAACAGACAGCTGCTGATTGCCAAGCTTATCCTTCTGGCAGCAGAAACAAGGTGGCTGTGGCAAGCACACATGTAGGGGGAGAGGGAAGGAGGGTAATGGATATAGAGGAAAAGAGGGTGGGAGAATTTAAAGGAGATAAATATATGTATGTCTTCCTATCTCTTTTCTCTCCATAGGAAGGAGGCTGATATACATGCATGATGACTCAGAAAACCTCACTGACAACTTTACAATCCAGCTATCAGATGGGAAACATAAAGTTCTCAGAACCATTTCAGTAGAGGTCATTCCTGTTAATGATGAGAAACCAGTGCTGAGCAAGTAAGCTACACATTCCTATTTCAAACTGGAGGATGAGTTTGAAAAAAAAAATCCAGAAGTGCTCAAAACAGCACATCAACAATCAGCAGAGCTAGGATGCCATAAATAGTCACAGAATAACGTCAACAAATGTGTTCCCCAGCAACTCACCATCAATCTACCTAGTAAAAGCATTTTCAGTGAGGGAAGGGTGCACCATGATGGAGCATAATATTTGAAGGAAAAAAAATGCAGTACTGAGGGCATATAGAGGACAGCACAAGAAGAAAGAAAGCAACAAGTTTGTTCTTTCTACCATGCCCTACTTCAAAATGTTTCCCAGGGAGCCCTCCTGGGAAGGCTGGCATCTCCTTGCCTTACACTGGAAGCAGAAGACATTTCATCCTGGAAAATGAAAAATCCTTCTTTTCCATGACAAAACTGTATTATGTCATAAGTCGACTTTTGAATAGGCTGATTTCCTATAGCCTGCAAAACTAGGTTTCATGAAATAATTCATCCAAGGATTAGGCCTGGTAGTAAATTGCCTAGCAGACCATTGCCAGACAATTCACAGGCAGCCATGGTGAGATGTTGATAGGCAGATATTTTAAGAGAGTCTGAACCTCCTAGACACTGTAATGGGAGTTGTCTCTTGGGATCCCCAGTTCTTAGTTGATGAACGGCCACAAAGTATCAGGCCTCCTGTTCTCCTGGCTTCCCTCCAACCCCAAAGTAGGTGAATGGGGAGCTGGGGGCCTTAAACCTGGGGAGCGTCGCTCCAAACCACCAAACCATGCATTGCAGACACAACCTGTCACACAGGCTGCCACTAGGCTGGGAATGCTGATGTCTCTGGTTATATAGCCATAGATCAGACTGGAGGTTGGCCTGTCTCCAAATTGGACCACTGTTTCCTTAAGAGAATTTTGGATTTTTTTTTTAATGTAGTACTTTTATTAACAATATTCCTTTTTACAATTGAAGGATTATCAAGAGCCAAATAATGCTAACAGGAGAGGGTGATCATTTTAAGTTTTAATAAATGATGTAGTTTATCTGTTCATATTATGTGCTAATAATTACTGCTTAAATGTCACTGCTCATATGTTCTCTACTTGGTAAGGACTGGCATGTCATTTCCCACATTTTTTCTCCAAAAATGGAAGGTGTTGGAATGCAGAAAGCTGCATGTCTTTCTTTTGTCCACCTCAATCAGGAACTAGTGCTATCTCAGTGGTCAATGTCAGACCTTATCATTTGACTGTCCTATGGTGAACATAGGGCATATAATGAGCTATTTTCTTTTTAAAACAGCTATTGCATCATGGAAAGTTACGACTTCTAACACATTATTTTACTACTGAAGTGCAGCATGCAGTGAGCAGTTAAGTGATCTACGAGGTCTAAGCAAAAATGTTTCCTTTAGTGGATTTGCTCCCACATGCAGTTGGTGACCAAGTTTGGCTCTGGGGCAGGTATTCCCTTACGTGTTTGCAATGGTTTATAAGTGAACATACGACAACACCTGTATGCTCATTTTCACTCTGTGGTCAGAGAGCATATTTCCAGGCCAGGGATTTTTAATCCTCACCTCCATTAACTGTGGTCACCAGACTGAAGAATCTGGATTGCTCTTTTGGCCTAGAGCCAAAAAACATGGCCTGACCCACAGTGACTGCCAAGCAATCAATCTGTTCCCTCTCCATTTGCGTCCTGCAGCAAGCCCATGGGAAATGTAAGACCCCCAGGTACTCCCTTAAAAGCTTCATTTTAAGATCTGCCACATGGATGCTATAAAGACTTAACCGTCTAATTGCTATATGAATAAATGTGCAGGGATTAGACAGCATTCAGAGTGCAACTAAATGTGTGTATCTTCCCTCATATTTTGTTTGATGCTTGTCGTCTTAGTCCATCTGTCAGATACGTTGTTCTTCTGTACACACAGGCCTAGCTACAACATCATTATTACTAATAGGAGTCATAAATCTTGAATTTGTTTGTCAGGGCATTAATATGACTTGATATCATTTGTTATATCGCTTCATCTTAGCTACTTATTGTTTTGCCAAGCACAATATTTGTATGCCTCAAATATCTGTTTCAGTTTGAATATGGAAGTTTCAGGCAAATAATTTCTGCCGTTTTTGAGAACAGTAAATATATTTTCAGTTATCAATAAATGTGACAGTTTTCTTCTGTTGGAAAGCTCAGTTATCAGTTTGGGAGCAAGAGCTTGAAATCTGGCAAAGACTGTTACATGAAGGACATGCATTTTTTGATTCTTGTAAAAACCTCCCTGCACTTGGGAATGCCAGAACACTTTGAATTTCACAAGCTCAGTAGACTCAGGCCAGAGCTTAGCTGAGAAAATGCCTGGGGAGTCTGTCCTTGCTGAGAATGCTCTGTGCCCCTAGGCAGGCTGGAACAGGTCCCATCAAAAAGATAAAGCAAGGTGTGTAGGAGCAAACTGGAGGATGTCTGGGAAGTTGGCTGAGAAGGGAAACAGAGTAGGCATGGTTAGGGAGCAAGGCTTTGGAGGAATTTCAAGCACCGTGGGATTTCTCAGAAACACTGTCTCAAATTTTGCTTGGGAATGGCAGTGGCAGTTTCCACCAAGTATTAGATCCCTCTGCTTAATCTAGTTCTCTGATGGCCAAAGGCCAATCAAGTTCTGCAGGGGAAGCATTAGAGGAAATCAGTTTCTGTAGGGCAATGCCTTTTGAAGGAAAAAGGAGTGTCAGGCTATTCGACTGGAAGACAATATCTCCTCTAAAGAACAATGGAGTCATCATTGCTATGGTCTATAGCAACAGTAACATATAACAGCCTCTCATAACCTATTTGGGTTGTAAGTGGAAAGGGCCCAGGGAAAGGAGATAGATGTGATAAATTCCAAGGTGCTGCGTATCTTAGCTTTGCTGTTTTTCATTAATGCAAAGGGAAGCTGGTCTCTCCTATTCACTCTTCTTCTATTTTAATAGAAATAGGGACCCTCCTTCCTTTCTTTCTGCAATAGTTATTTCTGTTAGAATTTGGCTAATCTGTATTCTTGGAAGCAGTTTTATGTATTGGAAAGGTTACTTTTCTGTTTTACATGTATCCATGGCTTCTTATTTTTGCAGGAAGAATAATATAGAGGTGAACATGGGTGAAACCCGAATCATTTCTAGTGCTGTTCTGTCAGCTGAAGATAAAGATACCCCCAGGGAGAGAATTTACTATGTATTTGAAAGAATTCCAGAAAATGGCCAGCTTCAACTCAAGGTTAGTCCTTCAACAAAAACAAGTATTTGGATGAAATTAAGCTCATCTTCCTTTTTCTCTAGTGTCTTTCATGTTTTGAAATAGACAACTATGGCTTGTAGAAAGTTTTTGAACCAAAGAATGACACTGCCCCAGAGGCTTTGATGCAGGAGGCCAGATTCTCACTGGGAGAAGGGGGAAGTGAAAAACATGGCAAATGACCTGAGAGGAGGGTTGAGGGACACAGAGGAGGAATCAGCTCTCAGAGAGGGAAAAGCAAGTGACAAAGAGAGAAAGAAAAAATATGTCTAGCCTAAAAAATATGTCAAGTGAGTAGTGACTTCAGCTACTTCAAGATACTGAAAGATATGCGTAACACATACATGAATGTGTCAATTATGAGGTACTACAACATCTTCTAACATACAGGAAATTTTATCAAACATTTCATGTATTTCTGGGAGAGGAGCTCTAAGGCTCTCTAAATTTCTGTGCTTCTTAACGCTTCCCTCAGTTTCATGTCTGACATCCCTCTCTGTGTTGTCTAGAACAGAGAAGTAT
Source organism: Nothura maculosa (assembly GCA_032353885.1). Taxonomy (NCBI): domain Eukaryota; kingdom Metazoa; phylum Chordata; class Aves; order Tinamiformes; family Tinamidae; genus Nothura; species Nothura maculosa. The sequence continues at coordinate 2,424,036 of JAUBOD010000151.1, forward strand.
GTAATTAAGAAATTTAAAACATAAGCTGGGTCAGGATCTTTTCCATGTGCTTCACTTTAGGGACAAACTATGTGCAGCATTGCATTACCCAGAGTGAAACGTACCTCCCTGCTTACCTGCATTTATTCCTTATCTCTGTGTCACCTCCAGCCTTATAGCTACTTGGAAATAAGTAGCTTGAAGGGAAACCAGGGATCTACCACTAGCAGTCTGCACAAATAAATTTAGTTAACTGAGAGGGATTATGGGGGACTGGGTAGTTGTATGGGGGACTGTTGGTTACTGAAGGATTTTTATGCTTTCAGGTTGGCAGAGACTGGGTGACTCTCCAAAGTGGAATGAAGTGCACCCAAGAAGAACTAGACATGAACCTTGTGAGGTATGTCCATACAGGAGCTATGGGGTCCAGGAACCAAGATAGCTTCACGTTTTATCTATGGGATGAGTACAACAGATCCCCAGCTGTGGACTTCTACATAAATGTAAAGGACATGGAAAAGGGTAAAGTTCTCCTTGTGTTTCCTGTTTCTGAATCAAAGATGATCCTCCTGGTACTTCCCCAAGCACCATAGATGCTTGTCAAGTCCCTGTAGACCCCAAAGCCTGCCTGCTGAGATTTCATTGTCCTGATTACTCTGTTGTGGAAGAGGAGGTCTTGGGATTACAAAAGACTCTTTCTATGGTAGTTTTTTACACATTGCCTCCCAAGATATTC
>JAUBOD010000151.1:2424950-2446478 GCA_032353885.1 Nothura maculosa
GGAGCTATGGGGTCCAGGAACCAAGATAGCTTCACGTTTTATCTATGGGATGAGTACAACAGATCCCCAGCTGTGGAATTCTACATAAATGTAAAGGACATGGAAAAGGGTAACGTTCTCCTTGTGTTTCCTGTTTCTGAATCAAAGATGATCCTCCTGGTACTTCCCCAAGCACCATATAGATGCTTGTCAAGTCCCTGTAGACCCCAAAGCCTGCCTGCTGAGATTTCATTGTCCTGATTACTCTATTGTGGAAGAGGAGGTCTTGGGATTACAAAAGACTCTTTCTATGGTAGTTTTTTACACATTGCCTCCCAAGATATTCTTCAGATATTCAAGATATTCTTCAGATACAGTTGACAACATCATTCTGAGAATAGTTTTATGTCTGAGTAAATGAAAATGAAGGAAAAGGGCAAGAATGTAATATAGCAGGCACTGTTCAAGAGCCCTGGCTTCCAATTTTATGTTCTAATCTTATGGTCTCTCTTCTGTTAATGGATCCCTGTGACAGCCCTGATCTAGATCAGGGTAACCTGACACTACTAAGATTGGAATAAGGGCCCAGACAGGTTGTACCATCTCTGTTCTTGGAGGTGTTCCAGCTCCAGTGGGATAAAGACCTGAATAACCTGGTTATGGCTGACCTTGTTTTGAGCAGAAGACTGGACTGGAGACTTCCTAAAGTCCTTTCCAGTCTGAATTTCCTACTTTTTCTGTAGGTGATGGCTTACGTATGGGGTAAATGATGCATAATAGATGAAATTTCAAATGTGTATGACTATTTTAGTATGATTTTATCTATGTTACAGGAGATATTGCTGTTTTCATAAAACCTCTTAGAGTGCCAAAAGGGGGTCAGAGCTACATTACAACAGATGCACTCCTTGCCTTGGATGGAACAGACAAACCAGAGGAGCTCCTTTATGTGATAACCTCTCCACCTCAGTATGGACAAATAGAGTATGTCAGCTATCCTGGCATCCCCATTACCAGCTTCACTCAAATGGATGTAGCAGGCCAGATGGTCTGCTATGTTCAAAACACTAAGGCATCTGATTCTGAGGATACATTCAGGTAAGAAGTTAAAAACCACTTAATTTTCACTTGAATTTCTTGGGTATTTTGAGGGAAAAAAAGTATTAAAATACTTAGGAGGTATGGGGAATCTTAATATTCATATAGTAAATATATTTCTGCTTTAACAGATGTAATTATGATCTTAGTAATAGATACATTTTCTTACTGACCCTAAAATGGTAGCTTGAGGCACATTTTCTCAGTAATACTTTCTTGAATATTATTAAAACACCCAAACATACATGGGAGAGACAGTGCAGAAGAAGAAATAAGAATGTGGTTTTGGAATTTGTCTATGGTTTCTTCTTATTGATGGATGTGGTGAATCTGCTTAGACCAGCTGCTAGCTAACTGATTTCTTCATTTTCTTTTTATTTATTGCATTATTCTGCAGTGGGCTTTTTGAACCCAGCAGTCATTCTTTGACATACTGATAACCAAGCCATTTATCTATTCTACCATAGTAATATTTCAAAAAATGGTTTAGACAACTGGATTTTTTTGAGTAAATACGTACTTACAGACCCAATTCAGCAACTTAATGACAGTGAGATTTACTTTTACTTGCCCTGGCCCTTAGATCAGCTTAAATTAGGTTCATCCTAAAACAAATATTGATTTATATTGTTCTTTCTTGAACCATTCTTGGTTATAGAATGGAATGAGCTATCCTTATGCAGAGAGGATGTGTTGCTGCTCAATGCCTCTGTAGGAGTTTTGGTGAAAGAGCAAATTTATGCATTTATTTTTCTTAAGAAAGAATGCCAAATTCTTGTTATCTTGTAACAGAAAATGGAATACCTATAAAATCAAAAATCTACACAGAAAATAAAGGCTAATTGTTTTTTCTTTTGTGACTACTAGTTAGAGCATTTAGCTCACAAGAACTGCAATCCAGATGTATGAAAATTCCCTTTTCACATTCTTATGAGTAGGATTCCTGACTTGAACTGTGTTTTCCATGATGCATGATGAAGCTAAAGGACATATTGCATCATTCAGACAGAGTGCTTTTCCCCATGGAAACCAAGGAAGAGGGGTATGGAGGCATGAAGTAGTCCTATGTATGACAACAGAGTAAATCAGACAGACATTATATGATGCTGAGTGAAATATGATTTAGGGATGTTTCTTAAATAAAACTTTTTGACCTATCTTTTCCAATTGAATCAATGTTGTGGAAATTCTGATTTTCAACCATCTCTAGGCATGAGATTTTTCTGATGGCCACTACTAGTCATAACATAAATAGCTAACGAATGTTCTTCAGCTTGATGGAAGCTTAGTGACATGGTTGTGAAATGCTATGACTAAAACTAACATTAGCCAGTACAAGTAGAGATGCTGTTGTATCAATCCTCGGATAGATAGTGAAAAAAAATGGATTGTGTCAGTGTGACTTTTATACCAGACTAATAAAGGCATTCAATGAGCCAACCAATATTCAATGATCAGAACAACAATTCCAGGGCAATTGTGCATGCACATAAGCCCAATGTTTAGGCTAATGGCTTAGAACCAAATTAGAAAGTCAACTTTGTTAAAAGAAAGGTTATGATGCTTCAATAAATATGCATATCCATTTTAATCACAATAATTGATGTTCCATGATGTTACCATTTGGCAAAGAATTTGGTTTTGTGTAGACATATAAAGAGTGGGGCAGCTTATTACCTTAACAAAGAATGGTAATGTTAATTATATTGGGAAGGGGTGTTAATTGATCAGATTTTTACCTTCCGCCGAAATATTTTCTTCAGTCATAAATTTGCCTGTATTGTTTGGTGCTGCTGGCCTGGAAGAAAGATTTGGCAGTGTTTGTTTGGACAGATGACTTCGAGTGATTAGCAACCTGACATCAGATGCTGGCAGCAGGATGCTAAAGGAACATACTAATGTCCTCCATTTTGACACACTGGCTCAATTTTGTAATGAGCTGGCGCTATTTATGATTCCATTTTTATCTTTTAAATGCCATGACAGATGGTAGGTCCTTCAGCCAACTCTATTGCCATGGAGCTGCAGAAAGCATGAAAACTTGGTAGTGGTGAAATCAAACCATGCGACATGTCCTCCTAACGATGTCTGAGGTTTGTCCCCTAAATTTCATCAGAGTGATGAGAATGTTGGCTACTGTCCTTTCCTTGGGGAAAGATGAGGCAGCCATAAACTAGAAATAAACAAAAACAAAATGCTTCAAAATGCGGGAAAAAAAGAAAAAGGACTTTTTGGACAGAGTCAGCCTCATTACCTGTAAAGTCAAGTGGTACATAGCATTTACATTGTAATTTTCAGTGTTATGTATATAACCAAGAGCTTTTCTCCTGTCTGCTGTTCTGTAGAGGATTCTGGATGAATCCTTGCTTTCTAAGCTGAATTGTCCTCTGCAAGTCTTCACTTAAGTATCATTTGAGATGTCATCCAAATGACTTTACAGACATCAAAAGAAAAGATAAGGTTAATTTCTCACTGAAACAAACTCCCTTCAGCTGCAATTTTTCAGACCTTTTGAGACAGAGATAAGATCTTAACATATTTTGCCTTTTTTAGCATGCTATTTATGATCATTATTCAAGCTCCATGTTTGATTTCAGATAGGTTGCTGACAACAAAACCCTTTTACCATTGGCACAATAGCACTAGGTCAGCAGAGACAGATGTCTCTAGGTTCCCAGCTGGGAATATTGTCCTCGGTAAACATATTTCTAACGCCTATACAGTCTCTGGCCTGCCTACGCTCATTCCCATCTGTTTCATGGCATAGTGCCTGCTCATAAGTTGATGAGGCCCCAATCACCCAGCATCAGTGAGGGCAGTGAAGAGTTTTAGATGGACAGCATGGGTGATGTAGCTATTCCATGACCTACTCAAGGTCATTTACATTCAAACTATGCAATGAGAGACTCCGCAATTCTTTGAATACTCCTGTGAGAACCATAGGCAAGGTCTAGGACCAATTTGAAGCAGATATTGTCAGCTAGTCCTCATTTCACTTACAATAAACGTAAGCATGGTATTTGCAGAACTGTTGGCTCTAAGATTGCCTAAACATCAACAATATTGTCCATACAAGATCAGCTATGCAAGTGTAGTAAATAGGTAAGTATAAAGCACAGGATACTGGGGATGGAAAAAGGAAGGTCAAGGAATGTGAGTATTCTGTCAGAAAAATATTTGTTTGCAGAGAACCTTTGGTCTGACCTAGGCCTTTGGTACTGTAGTTTAGCTCAGACAAAGCAAACTTAAGTAAAGACCACTCTCCAAGGAGGATTTTGCCATACTGTGCAGCATATTCACTGAAAGAGAGTAAAACCTCCGCACAAATAAAGCTTCTCTTACTTTCTGTATGATGTGATTTGAAGAACAATCAGATCTTTCCAAGGCAATTTTTATGTTGATATACCCTCAAATTATTTTGTTATAAGATATGGCATGGCAACATACAATATTCTTGCTTTCAATATAAATACATAGGTAATACCTTGGCAGTGAAACCTAGGATGAAATGTGAAGGCTACAAGATTGGTTGTTTTTTCTTTGCATTTATGCTCATCAAAACTTGACGATTAACTTCTGTAGAACATGCTGGGATTTTTATAGTAAATAACCATATCCAACTGATAGACTTCCAGTACATTTTCTCTGCAGCCTTGGATACCTTTATCTTTCTCTTCTTTAGAAAATGAAAAGTAATGTTACTGAAAAAAAATGAATCTTCAGTATATACATAGGAATATTCCTTCTTTGGATAGAAATTTAAGAATATATGCTGCTATAAACAAAAATACCCAGCACGGAATGAGAACTTTGCCCATTGATATATACACAGAATGGACAACTAGATTTTTCAAATTAACTTATTAGCCTTCATAATTCTGTCCAATATCTACTGCTGGATCTTAACATTTCAGTCATCTTTTTTTCTTGATTCTAAAAAAAAAAACCCATAAATTGGTTCATTTGTGTATACAGAAATTTACAGAGAAAACTACTACTTAAATAAAGTTGTAAAGTGTGATGAGGATGGATCTCTGCACTTCTTTTCCTAACTTGCTGATGGCCGTATCCTCAAAGTGACGGCCCTGATCTTAGTCGAATTCTTGTGGGCACAGTGTCAGTGTTGTCATCACTTGCCTGTCTGCTTTCATATTTTTAAGTCACACACCTATCCCACCTTCTAGGTTTGTGTTCAGACCTTTTCCAGCTCTTCATATATTCTGTAGCATCATGCCTACAGGCAAGTCCTGTAGTGAAGGGGTGTATTACTGTTTCATTTCAGTACATGGTCAACCAAGAACACATGCTGAAGGCTGCCTTGCCTCTCTTTGCCAGATTCATCATCAGCAATGGACTGAGGACTAAGCATGGGACATTCACCATCTCCTTGGAGAGAATCGACCAAGCTTTACCTACTCTGTCTAGAAACACGGGGTTAAGATTAGTGGAAGGCACCATGGCACTCCTTTCTCCTGATGTCCTGCAGCTTTCAGACCCAGACACTGCCAAAGAAAACCTAACTTTCCTCTTGGCTCAGGTTCCCCAGCATGGTCATCTGTATTATCGAGGGGCTGTGCTACTGCAGCACAACTTCACCCAGCAAGATGTGGACAACATGGATATTGCATATAAACACCAAGGCGGTGATTCCCAGATTGACAGATTTACATTTGTTGCAACAGATAGGACTAATCAAGGCTTCATCGTGCATGGGAGGGTGCAGATCGAGCCAGTAGCATTCACCATTCAGGCAAGTGTGGCCACAGGCCTGCTGAAAGAGATATGTAGAAAACTAAAGAGATATGTAGAAAGAGATATGTGATAAGGTGCAAAATACGGTGATTTTCTCTAGGCATAGAATCCATGTTTTCTTGCTGCAGATAATGATCAAAATGAAATATTTACATAAGAAAATGTCCGTTTTCTATGGTTTGCCAATAAACAGCCATGAGAGTGAACTGTCACAATGCATTATTAGGCAAGTAAGTTTATATAGTGCAAAGAAAGAGATTACCCTTGAGGAAGACATACACTTATACTTGCCAATATTTTTTACAAAGAATTTTAGACATGAAAGTTAAGGTAACTATGGCAAAGAAGAAATTTTCCCTTTCTCTGCTTTCGCGCTTAGTTCTTCACCCATGTATTTGCGTATGAGGGAGATTAGGAAACAGATATCAATGACAGACAGAAATCTTGAATAACAGTCACTCCTTCACTTCTGCAGCTAGTCTTCCTTCTAAGAGTTGTAAGATGCTTGCTCTGATTCTTCTCTTCCTTATTAGCATCTTTCTGTTCCCTTTCTGTTTCCTTTCCCTTTCTTTCATTTGTAAGTTCTTTCCACTGTGTAATAGGCTCAGATGCCCTTGCTGTGACTGTATCTGGCACTTATTATTTATCTGGCATGTTTTAGTATGGAAAAAAAAAGAAACTTGGTTGCACTGTCGAGAGTCTGCAAATTTCAAAATATTGATGCTAGAAAACTGTCCATATCTCTACTTCTAATGGCAAAAGTAGCAGATATTATAAGGGAAAGAGAGTGTCATAGCATCAGAAAATGAGCAACAGCAACAACTATTGTGCAATAATGTGGAAGGCATAGCAAAAATTGTGAAAGGTAGCACAGATCAAGCAGGACATTTTTGGTGGGTGTATGATTGTCATTATCACAATCCTTAGATTTCTTTGATTGCCAATGACAGTAGTCAGAGGTGTGAAACCTTTGCTGGAATTTCCATTTGCTCTTTAGGAAAAGATACCAAAAAAAAAAAAAAAAGGAATATGGAGTGGATGAGCAGAAAGTGCACAGTGTCAGAAGATGCTCTTTCCCCTTCCTGGCATGTGCTGTATCCCTCTATCTACAGCAAGCAGCTGGTAATTTGGACCTGGAAACCTCTCATGGGAAGTAGTACTTATCTGGAGGTCAGACTTCCTCTGGAGCAGATTGCTAGTCAGTCAGAATGACTGTTGCATTCCCAAGCATACACTTGCCATTCAGAAAAGTCATACTAACAAGAGTATGATGATTCTTCAATTGAAATATTAATTTCTCTTATTTTGGTTTAGGTGGACCCCTTGGACAAAACAGCACCAAAAATCGTTCATCTCCATTGCTTTACTGAAGTAGACCTCCTGAAGAATGGCAATTATGGGATCTATATTACTGCAAGGAACCTGAAGGCATCTGATCCCAATACAGAAGATGACAAAATAATTTTTAAGATTATACGAGGTCCTTATCATGGCTACCTGGTAAATACAACCACAGGTACAGTCTTCTTACAATCTTTATGTTCTGGGACTTACTGCAGCCTAAGAATCCATCTCATTAATATTTGCTTGAATGAGGAAGACATATTTTCTTAGAAAACTTTGAATGAGGCTGCAATGTGATAAGAAAGCTTCTCTATTAAGACCAGAGGCTCATATTAATGATGAATGCTTGAACCATTTCTGAAGATTGTTAAAAGTTGTAACTCAGAAACTGTTCTTTGTGAAGCCTAAAATACCAACATAGGAGGTAGCAAAACTATTACATAGCATGCCTACTTTGGGTGTAATGCTGAACTGGGCAAACATATCATATAAGAAGGAATTGGCAAGGACACCTACTGGGCTAGGATGTTGCTGCATAGTTTTAAAAACAGATTTATGTAAGTTCAAAGTCTTGTAAGTTTTTAACCATTTTGAAAACAGCCTACATGAGCTTCTTGTTTAACAGACTTTTGACTCATCTGACTGTTCTTCTTCTTTTCCAGGTGGCTTTATCCACAAAGAATTTAGCCAAAAGGATTTAAATAGTAAAACCATACTTTATGTCATCAATCCGCTGCAGGAAGTGAATTCAGATGACTTGGAGTTTCAGGTCACAGATCCCAATGGAAATGCAGCAGTTCCCCAAAAGTAACTTTGATCTTATGTTCTAAGCTCCACATTTCATCGTGCACTTCCTGGTCAGGCCTCTGTGGCAGCTGCTGCCTTAGGTCAAATGAATCACTGCTGGGTTTGCAACAGAGCAAAAAATGAAAGTTGTTACAGCTTCAAATGTTTGCATTGTCATTTCTTTCATTAAAGAATAAAGAAGCTTTTATTTTTCAGGATAGGGCTAGTTTCGAAGGGCTAGTTTCAAGTCAGGCCTGGCACATTTCTCATCGTATCTGAACCTCGTGCCTTACGGCCTACAAAGCCTCACAGAAGATAACATCTAATTCTCCACGTGAGAGTGAGAATTAGGCCCACAATATTTGGAGAGTTGAGTTGCTGATTTAGGGACAGGATTGTTGCTTCCTGTACATGCTCCTGCAGCTGGAGGTCACTCTTAGCCTGTGCTACCACTAATAAGCAAGGGATTACAGCACAGGGGAAACTGTAAAACAGTAAAAGCTGTGAAAGGTATATTTTTGGATGAGAGCACTGAAATAAGAAGGTAGAGTACCTCCAATATCTCAAATAAGCCTATCATCAAAATTTCTTGTCGACATATGATAAACTTGCTGTATAGAAATTAGAGAATGGGGCTCATCTGAGCTCTGCCTTGATAATCATGACTGAAATCAAGAGCCGTTCCACTGTGGGTTTCTCTTTGTTTCTGAAAATGGGGCTGAATGTTCGAACAATTTGTTAATCTGAAGTAACTGACAAAAACAAAAGCCATTTCCATGTGCTAGATTAGCTACACAGAAGCCGGGCATCATGGAGATGGGGAAATGGAAGGAGGACGTGGCTTCAAGCCCCTCTGCGCGGCAGTCCTTGTAGGCAAGAGGCTGCAGACAGCATTTCGGCAGTTACATGTTATGCCAAAAGATGTCTCTGTGCTCAAACGCATCTGAATGCAGCTAGCCCTGTGTTCGGCTCAACTCCCAGCTGCACAGTGTTTGCCCAGAAACACACTGACATTAAAACCATCAATAAAATGTAGCAACGACATGTGGGAAAGCATGAGTTCCTGCATAGCAATAGCAATATATTGTATACTTTTAGGCAGGAACAAAAGATAATGACTTTTTTATCTGTGAAAATATATGCATGTCAGAGAAGCAGACCATATCTATTACCTGCATTGGACTTTGAAACAAAGAGGAACTTGGCTCCAAGAGAAAAGTCCATGCTTCTAATACTTCATTTAAAAGCTGGTGACAGATTTGTTTAAACAATTTACCATCTAATTGTCTCTGAGTCAAAAGGCAAGTTTGATTTGCATTGCTGATAGCATTCAAATTAAATCCCAGATTTTGTTTGAATGCTGCTGGACTACACCTGGCACAGTTTTTAGTAAACAGAAAACAAATCAGCTTATAAATAGGATATCTTTCCCAGGGTATTGGATAATCCAGGAGGACAGGAGAGACGACCCATCAGTGTTAGAGCTGTTCAAATCCTAAGGGGTCTAGATGTTCTTTTTTTTAAAAAAAAAAAAAAAGTTCAATTAGGTTTATAATTAGCACAGACTATAATCCTTCATTCTGATGTCTTTCATTCTTCACTGACTGTCACAGCTTTCTACTATGGTTTTTTTAAAAAGTTGTGTGTTTGCCAGCCATCCCCTGCAGCACGCAGTCCTCTGTGGTTTGGTTGCATTCTCTCCCAAGCAATTCCAAAATTCATTATGTGACTGGTCTCAGCTGCTTTTGTATATGAGAAGAAAGTAGAGAAAAGTTAAAATCAAGTGCATGGAGAGAGGCAGTGAACTGCTGAATAATACTAGAGAAGGAGGGAACCAGTTGGAGGAGAGTTGAAGGAAGGTGAGAAGAAGAGCTTTAATACCAGGCACTGACAGAGAAAATCACAGGAATGGAGGGACCCATGAAGAGGCAATGTCAGATTATCCTCACGTATCTTTTTTTATGGCCAGATATCTCTTTTCAAAGCTGCTGGAGAAATAAATCTCTGCTGTGAATCTCATGTCTGGTTTTCAGATGATGTTCAGGCTTGTTTTGGGGTAGACAGGCGCACAGCTGGAAGATTTATTGAGTGTTTTTTCCTCTTTCTCATCAGCCAAATCACACAAATATGTTGATTTAAACACAAAGACTTAGTATGTGTATTGGCTGAATCAACACTTAGGAAAGAAATACCAGATTACTGAACCTTCAGGCTGCAGGGGGTAGGGACAGCAGTGGAGTGTGTTTTGTTTTTGTTTTTCACATAAGTTTTCCTTCTTTTCCCTACAGATTAGAACTTCGGTGGTCTCATATTGAAATGCAACTGACTGAATATGAAGTGTGTGAGAATGTAGGAATGGTGACATTGAAAATCACCAGGGCAGGATACTCTGCAGACTCTGCCTTTATTGCAGTGAAGGTAAAGCTAAAAAAACAAGGCTTAGATGGAAATTGAATAATAAAAAATAGACACAGTTAATTTCTTTCAGAGATTTAAAAGATATGCCAGTAATCAGCAAAAAGACTATCCAATTCAGCTTCATCAGGACATTGTCATTAACGAAACAGATGTTTGAAAAAATTCTGATTAACAGTTTTAAGAGGAAATGCTGATTAAATAAAACTGAGATGTTTTGGAGAATTATTTCAGTTTTGATGAACTTTTGTGAAATATCATACAATTAACTCTGGCATTCTGCTCAGGAGGCTGGGTTTCCACTGGGGAATCCAGACTTTGATGAGTCTTGGATTTCTTATATCCTTGCTTACACTGAGGAGTCCAAAAATAGTGGAGCTTCAATTCTGCTGTGTAAATCAATGCCTGCCACTTCTCCCCACCATTCCCCTGCCATCAGCCTAGGAAATGAACCAAGGGGTGCCAAGACCTTGGGTAAGATGGACCCAAGTTTTAGTACCTTTCATGTCCTGAAAATTCAATTGAAAGATGAAGATTTTTAGTATTTTTGTGAAACATGTTTTGTGCAACTTGCTTCCACAAATCCATTTTTCTCCATACTTTTCTCCTAAGTTTTTACAAAACCCCTTGATAACAAAATCCTCACACAATCTCCTTTGCCTTTTCTCATAACCCTTAGAACAAAGGATTATAAACAAACCCTTAGAAACAAAAGTTTGATTTTTTTTTCACTGAAGTCTACAGTCACTGGGGCTGACGGGCATCCTGGTGAGAAAATTCTTATTCCATCAGCAGAAATGGGGGCAAGAGAGGACAAGGACAAGCATGCCAATACTGCAGGGCAAGAACCTGCTCTCTCAGGAAGATGCTATCCAGCACAGTCCAGTAGAGGTCTGGGGGATGAAAAGAGAAAATGAACCGATTTTCCTGATTAATTTTTAAACCATGAGCAAGGCTAAGCTAATATTCAGATTGGTATGTTTTTTTGAGACTCTGTGGGGAAATTCAGCAGCTCCTGTACTCATCAGAACATGCGGGTTTGGTGACATAGTTAACAGCACTTACTGTTTTTCACCTAGTGTTTGATTTCTTCTCAGATCAATGAAGTATCTGCAGTGCTGGGTAAGGACTTTACAGTGACTCCCTCTAAGCTTGTTCAGTTTGATCCAGGTAGGAACCAGTGTGCTGCTTAATTTTAAAATAAACTCAGTGAGTGAGAAAGCTGCTGTTTTTGAGAGTGAACCTTGTTACATTTATAGACAGAGAAGCTGTGCGAGCTACTTCGGTCGTTTGCTCGAATTGGAATGGGCCTCCTTTGTGCAACAGCATCCTTATATCTTAGGGTGAGATGATACATAATTTCTTTATTCCAGTTAAAATATCAAAAGTGTGGTAATGGTGCTAATTGGCTTCCTAATCTCCCCACAGCCATCTTGGGAAAGACAAGCCCTAAGCTGAGATATAGAATGCTTTAAAGAATTGAGATATATTAAGAGAGATCTAGGAAAGCTCTTCAGATTTACAGAGGCGTGAGAACAGTGTAAGTTATGCAATGTGTCCACAACCAGAAAGGTATAAAAATAACCCAAAGGTGGCAGAGCTCACCTCCACTTGCATTTGATCAGAATAGGTGTCTGACCTTGGCTAAGGCTGTACGTAGCTACAAATAACAGTAACTATACTGACAAACTGGTCTCAGTCTTGCTGTGAGACTATTAATAGTAAAAATGAACAAAAGCATGTTTTTTTTTTTAAAAAAAAGGTCACTGTTTTGCAGTCTTTATTACTGTTATATTTCAAGAACAAATACCACCATTCTGAAACGTAGCTTCATCCAGAAAACTTTTCTTTGCCCATGTAAATAGATTATCCAAGAATGAAACACATCTGCTAACATTATCCCTTCCTTTGCATGTAGAAGCTTGGGCTTTTAGAATTCATTTTGCAAGCCCATTTGACTATAAAAAGTAGTCTAACTGCTCATCTGCTTCTTAAATGCAGATAGAGGGATGTTAGGCAGTATGGGGGTATAAGGCAGGTAGGGATTTTTACACCAAAGCTTTTTTTTTAATACATGGCTGTATCTCATGGATAAATTTGTATATTTACCTCTAATTTCTTGGCTACATTCTATGGGATATCGCTAATTTTAAGTCCAGTTAAAGTTGAATTAGAAATCTGATTCTCCTGGAAGCAATTTTTTTCAATCTCTCTTGAGCAACAGTGACTTTGATGTGAATGTGTAGAATAAGCAACTTCTGGCTAGTTTTCAGAGATGGATTAGGAGAATTTAGTCATAAAAAATGGGAGAAATGAGAAAATCTGCACTGATTTCCATTATTTTTGAAACACATATGAAACCTCTGGAACTAGTAAGCCACTCTTTGGGGCTGTTTATTTAACTTTTACAAAGATTTTAATTGGAAGAAGGAGGAAAGCACAAACAGAACAGTGCAAAACCATATGTAATGCACACTTGTGATACAAACTCTCTCTCAATCTTCCATAATGCATCACACACTCAACCTCAGGAATCTTTGGACTGGAATGGCTGCTTCTGTACTCTGTCCTCTGCACTGCTTCTCTCAGCACAGAGTAGGCCAAACTCCTGCTATGTCTCTCTGATTATGGTGGAGAGCCACATGAAAGTTAACCATGAATCTGCACAAGCAAGATGCACACCATATCCCTTCACAGCTGAAGCAGCTCAGTTCCCTACACAGGCTTTTTAGGTGGTTCTCTTTGAGAGTCCTTTGTTCAGGCTTAACCTGGGAGGACACTTCCCAACTTTTACATCCTAGGACATCAAATTCTTAGCCTTAACTTGAGAGTTTTAATGATTATTAAATAGTAGTGACCTGTTTAGTACGGCTGATAGGTTTGTTTTATAAATAAGTTTAATCTATGCCAAGTGACTGTACACATTAGATTGAAATCAATAAATTTCAAATGAAGTTTAGCAGCAGAAGACCCAACTCAAACTAATGAGTCTATTTGCATTGGGCTGATGATATGGCAAGGGCTGATAGGGAACAAAGAAATGGAGCTTAGGAGAGGTCTATTAGAGAGGCAAAAAGATGTAGGAAAATCTTTTTACAATGTTAAACATACGTTTTTGATATTAATAAATGCCTGCTTTATGATGCAAAGACGGTTTTGAAAATATTTCCATGATAACAATGCCTATATTGAGAAGTTTATTTTCTGCAGCATCTAATTATCCCCCAAAATACTATAAAGTCTTGCAGCTGATAACCAACCTAGTTCTTTATCTTGGAATGATCTTTTCTTATTTCTAGTTCAGTGTAAATCTGAACCAACCTGGTTAAGACAAACAAATGAGTCAAAATCTTGTAACTTGATGCAAAATCTGCATTCTAAAAATTTGTAATTATAGCCAATATATTATTTGATCAATATGCAAATATTGTAAATAATTGCTCTCCCTAAAATTTAGCTTTCAAGATAAAAAAAAGATATGCTAAATTTCCTCTTTAAAATTTCAAGTGAAGCCCTAAATATATGCATCGTAGCCATCATCTCCCTTGTTTAAAGCAGCTTATTGTCACAGTATATCCATTCAAACTGAATCATTCTGTGGAAAGAATTTGGTCTTCATATTATTTGGGAGAACAGCAGGAGTCCAGTCAGTTGGTAGGTGTACAATAGCATACGTAAGCCACTCCATTCTAACTGCAGACATGTTAATTAATATATTTCTTTGACACGCAGATTGATTGAAATATCAATTAAAGTGTAATTAAAATGTTTATTTCTGTTAGGAATGTCAACCAAGATGTGGAATATAGCAATTACCTATGATGGATTAGAGGAAGATGATGAAGTCTTTGAAGTAGTTCTGAGCTCCCCTGTGAATGCTGTTCTTGGCACTAAGACAAAAGCCATAGTGAAAATTTTGGACTCAAATGGAGGTATTATCTTTTGACATTCATTTTTAAAGTAGGGAACAATCTTGAGTTGAGTAGCTATTTATTTTCAGCAAAATAATCTTCTTGATAACACCTTCATATCAAAATGCATAGTTTCGTTTGAATATTGAAGAAATTTTTCCTTTCTGATGCTCAGTGAAACATAAGCATTCATTAAATAGGTATTTTAAATATATATGCTGTGACAAATCAGGCTTTTAGAAAAAGAAATCCATTTAGAAGTTTGTTTATGGTTTCTCTTTAATACTAATCATTACAATTAGGAATTAATTGAGGCAACTATTGCCGAGAAATAATTGTGCCATGAGTTTGTACTTGGTGGGATGTATTAGAATTTCACCAACATTAGATAAGAATATCCCTCCTTGTCCAAAAAATTACAACTCCAATCCAGGATTTATGTATGAATATATGTATCTTCAGCAGATACTTGGTAGAGATTTTGATCAGTGGTGAGATGGGTTTACTATGTGCAATAACACACACCTACAGGTAGCAGTTGCAGAGACAGTTGTATTTAGGCAAACCACATAAATGAGGATATCTGAACAAACAGCAAATCAACCACATCAAGTGAAAAAATCATCCAACTTTTAATGACAAGCTGCTTACATGCCCATGTCAATGTGACCACTTTTCTGCTCATGGAGTTAGAACTGACCATCTGCCATTTTTATGCTTTCAGGTCAGTGCAGCTCTTTCCATCCCTCTGGCCAAAATAAGCACGACTTCTGGGGAAGAGGCACGCTGATTCCAGTTTCCTCAGGCTCCTCATCACCTTCCAGGCCTGGCAGCATTCACTTGGAAAGGATCCCACCTTCTCCTTCCAAAGGGATGACAGAACGTAGAGGGGACATGCTGCAGGAGCACAGCTTGGCAAATCGGTCAAAGACCAGGCTGAGAGTGATTGGAAATGGCAGAATAGTAAGTCATTTCCATTGTGCAGTGATGGACACATTTATGAGCTCTATGGGATTTGATCTCTTCATTTACTTGACATAGTTTAGCAGTGATCCTACCTAACCTCACAGAAACCACAAAATACCTGATTTTGCTCTGAGTCAGACTTGAGAACTGTACTGAATGAATACTGAAAAAAGAAAATCCTGATTTTGAAGTTATATGTGTGAGAGCAAGGAAGGAAAAGAAAGCTGGACGACGCTCATCAAGCACCTACCAGGAGTAATTTTCAGTTTTTAATCCTGTCTAATCTATAGGTCTGCTAGAAGAAAGAAGCAGAGTCTTGTGGAGGTCATTGGAGCTAGGGTCAACATATAGAAGTTTATGAACTTTAGAAGTTTATAGAAGTTGCACCTGAAGTTTAAACCTGAAAATACAGTTACTTTAAATAGGGAACAGTTACTTAAAACTTGCCTGCTGAGTTTCCCTGTTTAAAATGGTTTATGCTATTTTATTTAAGTTTTTATAACATTCCGCTATGATCTTAAAAGATTATAGAACCTGTATAAAGACACTTTTAATGGGTGATTTTTAATGGCTGTTTTCAGAGGTCACCTGTTTCCAGAATAATAAAAATAACTAAGCCAAGATATGTTCTGTGTGATTTGATAGACCAGATTCTGCAGTGAATTTTGCCTAGTTGCTTTTTTTCTATAACCATGGATCGACCCCTCTCATTTAGCTATTCTACATTTTCAGGTTCATCCCTCATCTGTGTATAGAAATGGAACTGATGTTGTTTTCAAAGTAAGTGTATTCTGAGTATTAGCTTATTCATTTCTGTCTTCTTCCTAAGTGTGTTCTTTCCAAATCCTACACAGAACAATTTATTAATAACTCCTTCATAAACAATATTACAATGACAATTTTTCTTTCTCTTTGGTATCATTTCCCCTACCTTTGCACAAACTTATTTTTAAATTCCTTTTTATTTTCATGTTTATTTGGATTTTTTTTAATAGTTGCTGGTAAGTGGTAATATTCCCTTTCCGTCTCCTGTTTTGTTTGTGTGTGTTACTGTAAATCCAAGTATCATGGGATGGTGTCGCTCAGAACAGAGGACGACTCCTCATCAGCTAAAGCAAACAGCAAGGCTGAAGTGTCAGTAATTAACCAAGAACAACCACAGATAGACAGAATCGCCTCTAGGAAGACGGAAATCCCACAAGCTGATAAGGCAGAATTGGCATCTGAATCAAGCTCTAGCCATCAGGTACAAAATCTTTTGTTTCATAGGATTTTTCGCCATCTGTTTTCAGTCATACTGTTTTCCAAAATAATTTAACACCTCTGAGATCTGCAGCCTAGCTCTTCCCACTCCAAAACTGAGTTTATCCAACACACAGATGAATCAACAACTCAGTCCTTGTAGAGTTTTCATGTGATAAAGATATAGGAACAATTTCATCTGTTCCATTCAGCTTGTTTGTTTTGTGTAATTATTTTACTTTAATTGTTCATAAACTGTTTTATTTTTCAGGACATCTACTCTTTTCCAAAGGCCTGTACACCAGATTTAAAAGGCCTCTTGCATTATGAAGAAAGCACTCAAAGGCTCTATCAGTGCAATGGAATACGATGGAAGTTCTGGAATTCCCAAGATAAGGTAAAAATGTTGCCAGTAGCATGCCTCTAAATCAAAGTAACTACATGGTAATATCATGAACTACAAACCATTATGTATTTTGTTATTTTTCTGTATGCTTCCCTAGTACATTCAGTTTATGTTTTACAAATATAAAAATTTTTTTAACAGTTTTTCACTGAAAGGAGTGCAAGTAATCTATTGCTATGGCTTTAAACTTCCTTCCAATACAAAAGTTTCCTTTGGCTTTTTCTTTTTGATGAAACTCAAGAGTATGTACTAATTTGACACTTGAAATCCTAAGACTTAAATTCTGAAGAACTGACATTAAGTGTGTGTTTTAGTACACAAAAAAAGTAGAAAATAAAATGTCTAGCCATATGCATAAACATATAACCCCACCTGCAGCCTGACACACTGCTATATGAAGGATGGTATAGATTGATTTGGTAATCCAAAGCAAATATGAAACACTCCTGCTTTCTGCAAGAATCTCAGATTTTGGAAAAAAAGACATAATTACTTCTGCCAGACACTACTTTTTTCTCATTGTAGAAGGTGCAGCTGGAGATTCTTTACCCATCTCTTTCCTTGATACCCCTAGATAGTCAAGATTTACTTAAAAATATTTAGTTGACATGGTACAAATGTAGCTTGAGTGGAAATGGTTTGTAACACCAGAAGAAAGAGTGGGGGGAAAAAGTGCTTGCATGATAATAAATATGAAGAATACAGTTCCCAGAGCACTGATTTGAGGACACCACTCCCAGCCATAAAATGTGATGTGTGTTGCTTATATGCAGACCAGAAGGCCTGCACCCTGAGTCCACAGCAAAGACGACTCATCAGTGAAAGACCCTGCATCCTAGAAACAGAAGTATGGCAACAAGGTTGCAGAATATCCTGCTTTTTCTGTTAGATCACAGAATAAACAGGCATATTATTCTAACTTCTAATAAAGATAGGAAAAAAATCAGTTGCAATCTTACCTAGATTTATGGAGATTACAGTTAGCAAGACTCTGAAGCAAAGGACCACCCTGTAACAACTGTTGGCTCAATGGCATGAAAAATAGCTGGCCAGAGTGAGGTCTGCAGGCATAGAGCAAAAATATCTCTGGCATGTGATGAGGGCCTGAAGCTGGGGTTGCCTTTCCTCTATATCATACAGAGGTGATACTGCCAGAGCGATGGGCATGGATATGTTGGTCCTAGTGTGAGTCTGGGCATGACAGAGTGAGTAACTGAAATCTATTGGAGAATGAGTGTAACTAAAATCAGCTCAATTAGAGATTCAATAAATACACATCACCTTGCCCTTCCTGAATGCGAAACTGAATTTTCTTACACTAAATTCCCTACATAGATGGTGGGAGTCAGAAAACAACATCCAAGCAAATGTACTCTTTCAAGAGGGTGTCTAAATCTGAAACCACGTGGAATTAGCCTTAGGTCAGTACTTATATTAAGTGGTAGGTTCCTCTGGCAGATCATTACTTTGCTTTTCCGAAGCAATATTTTAGTTTAACACATATACCTAAGCCAGAGTTCAGTTCAAGTGAAGTCTTGGAAGCCATGAGCAGCACCTCCAGCTTTGAGCCTGATCACTAGGGTACAGAGCTAGGCCACTGTGAACAGCAGCCCGTTTTGCCTTTTCATCTCTTGTTTCAGGAAATGAGTATGAAAAAATGTCCTGCTGGATGGAGTCATCATGAGGGCAGCTGCTATTTCCTGGTAGTGAATCACAAGGTCTCCTGGAATACTGCTGCTCGGGCTTGTAGAGAACAGTAAGAGCTTTTTCTTGAAACAAATGTGCTTGCTGTGCACTGGTTGCTTCACTAATCTGAATGCTATTATGGCTGATTGCATTCTGATAAACTCTACTTTTGTTATGCTGCATAGCCCAAGGGGAAAAAGAAAAAAAAAGGAAAAAAAAGAGAAAATCTAACGGGTCCTGGGATTCTGACCTGGTGGAAGATATGAATGCTGTTAGTCTCATAAGGTTTTGGGTGCTTATCCTACCTTATTTGTTACATGAATTCTTGAAACTGTCCAGCTGCAGAGAAAGAGGCTGTTTTCCCAGTGGGAGAGGCATTAATGTTAGTCTGGGAGAGGAGAAACAGGGCAAAGTCTCAGTCTTTTATCTTCCGTGACCAAGGACTTTCCTAGCTCTGTCTTTATCTGCTACAACACAGCACAATAGGTCTTGTGGGCCTCACAGCAGTTGTGTGAACATTTAGTTCTTCAAAATTTTTAAATTGTATTTGAAAAATTTAAATTAAAGAAGTACATTTTTACCTTTCATGGATAAAAAAAAGATAAAATAAAAAATAATAGTTGGGGGTAGAAGGCAAATAGAAAATCCAACATTCAAATCATTCTTGCTTTTTGGAAGGTTAGTTTGTGATTTTTTCATTAAAGTTACTTTGGCCATGGCTAATGGAGTTTGCAGTGGGATCACATGTGTTCTGTTCTCTACATTATGTTGAATTCTGGTGAAAGAAGAGCTTGAGGTTTTAGAACAAGTTGAATCATAGGAAGTGCTTTAATGGACCTTTTCCCTTTATCCATGAAATGATAACTAAAGCAGAGAAGAGTTGGAGATGAATGTATTCAAAAATGTTTCAAGAACATTTGAGGTTAACGTGAGGGTAACATGAAGTACAGACAAATAAACATAACAAGCCTGAATTTATTCCAGTCGGATGTGACAGTTTATGTTGTTCTGGTAACATGAAAAAGTAAAGTTATTTTGCATTCAGTTGAGCCCTTAGGAGTTTTCTCCGAGTTAGCTGTATGTCCATTTGCTGTGGAGGTATTTCCCATTCCCAAAAGGAGTGTATTCCTGGGATCAGGTACTGCTTGCAGGAGATAACTTCCTGCTGAATGCTACAGTGTGTAATATGAAAGTTAAACTGAATAACAGGAGGTGACAGCATGGAGCAGCTATGGAAAGAGTCAGGGCCTATCACTGAATTCACATGCAAATGAATCCAAGCGATAATTTAATTAATGTCTGATTACTGCAGACAGAGGAAGCTATATCATAGTAAAGGAAATCCATTTACCCATCTGGAATCATTTTACAAAAGAACAACCCCAGGCAAAAGCAAGGTAATATTTATATTTAAACTGTAACTAGAGGATAACTTAATACCTTCCAATTTGCTTCTTTTATTCTCCTCCCATTTTTGATATTTCTATAATAAATACTTCTAGTGTTGGCAATTAAAAGGCTCATATTCTCCAAAAAGCAATGAAATCAGCATAGAGGCATCTCCTTATTTTTTAAAGCAATAGAAACATTGGTTATTAAATGGAAAGATTATGACTAAGTTTCAGGAAGTCAGACAGCTTAACTGAAAATTAACAATAACTTTCAGCTGTGTAAGCTGCCTTATTTTCAGTTTCTTTTCTGCATTCTTGCTAGACTTCCACTATGATAAATAAAGCACAAGAAAAAAAAACCCATAATGTTAAAAAACTGCTTCAGTAGCAGTTTCCTACTAATCAGCCCTCAGTATTTTTAGAGAAAACTGTTAGCCTGCGATGATGAACTTGAGATCAAGCATTTGAGTCAAAGCAATGCTATCAATTTATTGTGGAAGTAATTAGAGTATAGACATAACACTATGAAAATAGGCTTATACAAACACATTTGGACTTGATTCACTTTGTGTTTCAGCAGAGCTGACATGTTTGCTGTAGGTGGCATCAACCCTTTGTACAGTTTTCCTATTCAGGGCAAGAGGGTTATGTAAAGAGCTGCTTGTCCGGACACAGGTTGCAGCATACCGTGATGATACTTGAGGGTGGAAAAATTGCTCTAAAAATCATGTTCCATTTCCACCCTGCCTCCAGTGCAACCTAAAGGCAGTTCATGAGCTCTTGTAATTTATTTAATTTTCTTTATGCATGAAAAGTCTCTTAGCAACATGAAGAGAAGCATTTGAGTGCCATTATGGTGACCCATTGGCAGCCTGGCTTGGGAGCAGTTTTATTGCTTTACTTGGTGGCTCTCGAAGGGACATTCCCTCCCCAAAGATCACTGCTGCAGGACTCGCTGGCATGGGAAATGGCATTTACTGCTGCCAGTAAGGAGACTCTCAGCCTCATCTGAATGTTTTCAGTACTGGAAAGCGTCTTAAGCAGCACTAGACACCTGTTTTGAGGCATTTGAATAGCTTCATCAGTAGCAGAAACCAGAATTCAAGGGATAACCAGAGATAGTAATTCCTTCCTGCACTGCCCATGTACAGACATGGATTACTGCAGAAGGCCAACTTGAATATCCTTCTATGCTGTGGAAACCTATACCAAAATACCTATATCAAAGTTATCCAAATATGCTTTTGCAGAACTTAAGTTTATCATGTCTCAAAATTCAGTTATTCCATGTAAAATCAGCAAAATCTGTGTGCTAAATGTGTTGCATACAATGCCTCAAAGCCAATATCTTCAAATACTTGTTTGAGTAACTGCCCTGAAATGATGATTGGACTTGACTTTATAGCAGAAATTTCAAAGCACACAGACATAATCTTCAAGTAGACTAATTTAGAATCAATGATGTGTGGTTTTCTTTTTTCCTCTCCTCTCCTCTCCTCTCCTCTCCTCTCCTCTCCTCTCCTCTCCTCTCCTCTCCTCTCCTCTCCTCTCC
>JAUBOD010000151.1:2446578-2456883 GCA_032353885.1 Nothura maculosa
CTCCTCTCCTCTCCTCTCCTCTCCTCTCCTCTCCTCTCCTCTCCTCTCCTCTCCTCTCCTCTCCTCTCCTCTCCTTTGCTTTCCTTTCCTTTTTCTTTCCTCTCCTTTCCTTTTTTTTCCTCTCCTTTCCTTTTCCTATTTCTTTTTCTCTTTCTTTTTCTTTTTCTTTTTCTTTTTCTTTTTTTTCTTTTTCTTTTTCTTTTTCTTTTTCTTTTTCTTTTTCTTTTTCCTTTTCTTTTTCTTTTAAGTGAAGTGCTATGGCCTCCTCTCTAAAGTAGTTTACATTAGGAAGTGATAGATTCACATAACTCCATAAGTAGCATTATCTTGTCATTTCCTGTGCCTGGCACTCAGCCTAGTGGTATAGGTTAGTATTATTACCATAGGTGATACATTCCTTCAAGACTGTTCTCATTTCCCCCCAAAAAAGTCTAAAGCTCTGACTCGGTTTAACAATTAGAATTGTTTGCTCTTCAGCCATGTGTATTACTCAGGCTGTGTTTGGAAAGTACTCCTACTGAGACGAGATTAGATAAGGTTATAGTTATTGCAGTGCTTTCTCTTCAGAATGCTAAAGCCTCTTCTCTGTCCTCAGATTGAAGTAAAGAGTCTGAAGCTGGTTCTCAGACCACCTCCATATGTTATAAATGAAACAGCAGTTACCTACAGAACCTGGCAGTTTTGGTTAGTTTTCAATTCTCCTAAAACTGAAATGTCAGATATAAGCTAAGCTTCTTAAATTAAATCATTTCACTCCAGAGTTTTGACTGTCCTTAAGCAGAACTCAGATGAACTTCCCTGTGCTTGTTTCTGCTCAGAGCCTTTCATTCCATTTCAGCCCCAGGTCTGGTCATTGTGCCCAACCACAGGCATTACGGGGAGGAAAAGCATCTCTGCTATGGAATCAGTTACACTGGGAAGACTCCCAGAGTAAATGGAAGCTGATTTCCTAGATTTTTGTTTGAAAGAGAAGAGAAGAGCAGAAGCTTTCCAAAAGGCTCAACAAAGACTTGGGGCCTGGGAGATGAGCTCAGAGAGATGGAACCACGTGGCCCTTGGCACATGGGGGAACCATGAGCATGCACAAAACTTTGAGAAGCACAGCCAAAAATTTTATTACTAAGTAGCACCACAGCCTTGTCATTGATGAAACTTTGACAGCCAGTCCCATTAGAAGCTGCACGGTGATTGTGGAACCTGTCTGTGCTAGCTAACTGCAGGCAAAGTCATGATCAAACCTCTGCTCCTTGAGAGCACACACAGGAAATGTTGTTCTTCCATGCTTCTGGTGCCAGACTGAGGAGCTCTTTGGTAAGATCCACAATCCTTTATATTGTGTTTTCTCTGTGGCACCAAGGG
The DNA here is from genome assembly GCA_032353885.1 of Nothura maculosa. Lineage (NCBI taxonomy): Eukaryota > Metazoa > Chordata > Aves > Tinamiformes > Tinamidae > Nothura > Nothura maculosa. The sequence continues at coordinate 2,447,938 of JAUBOD010000151.1, forward strand.
TTTACAGTGTGGCAATGGCTGACAGTGTGACAAAGGCCTTGGTGAATCCACAGGGCAGTGGGGAATAATGAGAAAACTTCCTGCTGCTTCAGTTGACTGCAGGGCTAAAAGAAGAGGCTTCTGGAGAAGGAATGTCCCATCACTTACAATGAATTTGCTCCATACAGTGTTATTGAACACACAGATCAAAGAATAATTCACATTTTGTGTAACATGGCTTCTACAAAAAGTAAGAGCCATTTCAGCCATTCCAAATAAGAATTACTTAGAATTCCTCTTGATGCTTTCCTGCATCCCTGTTTTGTGCAGTGTTATCATACGGCATCCATGGGACTGGTGCTATTGAAAGAGATCCTTTGTCAGCAAATGGGATGAAACTGAAGGCTTAGACAGCAGATTTGGTGGCAGGCTTCCACCCCAAGATCTGCTGGAGATCTCCATAAGGGCACAACATCTGTCATGCCTTGTGAACTGATTGTTGTATCTGGTCTTCAACATGACAATCTTTACCTTCTGGTATTTGAGCAATGCTGATCTTCTGTCTCTGATATTTGGCAAGTCATAAAGTTAGCAAACTCTGATACTGCTAGTGACTTATTCTGCTGCTAGGAAAGCTTCTGGCTCTCCTGAAACATGTTTAGATGAGCAGCATTGTTTCCTTGAGCCCTATCCAGCATCATCAATAGGCTGGGGAGCCTGAAGCGGGGGTTATCAGTATTTGAAAGAGTGGCAGTCAGAATCACTGGACATTAAGAATGGCAGAGCTTAGGTGGAGAGGGTGAGCGTGTAGGAGAGGTGAAGAAGGGAGTGACAAAACCATCCAGAGATCAGGGTTCACGAGTGTTGGAGCGCTTTAGGAGCACACACAGAGCAGAGTTTTTCCTTTGGCTTTATTCAAAAATAATCTAGTTACTACACACCAAAACTGTTCTCTCATCTAAACCAAAGCAGTCATAACAGACAACCCAACATTACATTTAGAAGCCACACTACAACTCCAAACAAAAAGCCTAAAACAAAAAGACACTGGCTTAGTTCTATACTGAAACATGGCTGAGATATTAACAGTGTTAAACAAAGCTTTAACTCTGTCAGAATACAGTTATAAATTTTATAGTCTGCCCCCTTACAAAGTGGTCCAGCTGTATCTTTCTGTATGCTTGGATTTTTAGTGTAGAGAGATTAAAAAAAAAGGAGAGGAATGTGCTGTTTTCTGCAGATTAGTTCTGATTTACAGAAAGGGACTTAAATGAACTTAAGTGTACTTAAATCTGTTTAAAACTGTTTGTGACTATGAGGTATACATTTCCTTTACACACTTCCTTGAATTGAACAGCTGATTTAATCTTCATATGAGGTAAGCTGAAACAGCAGTCAAAACATAATTTGGAATTTCAGGGCTTTATCTTCATACAAGTTTTTTTTACACAAGTATTGTTTTTCCTGTGAAATTTTAGCTACATACTTTCATGAGAGTCAGTGATTCATGCTGGTAAGTCCATGGGAGACGTGTGTCCCTCCGCGGATCCCTGATTGCGCTGCCCTCTCTCCTCGAGCCTAGGTACCTGGGGAGCCTGGCGAGCGTGGCTAACGAGCAACACATGAAGTGGCTGTGGGACTTCGCTGGGAGGAAGCCCTTCTGGATAGGCAAGTACCTCAGCTGACCGTCTCCTCAGGCGGCCTTTCAGTGCGCCTGTCTTTGGAAAACAAGAGCTGCCACAGCTGCTCCTGCCGCATTTGCAAATGTTGCCTTGTCCTCAGCTTTCCTGTTTTCATCATTTCAGAGCATGGCATAAATTTAAAGCCATCCCCCACCTCGCTAGCTTTAGAGGTTTTTATCAAAAGGAAGTGTTTTGTATGTCAGAAGTTGCTGAGGTCTTCATGCTTGAAACCTTTCTCATTTTTTCCTACATGACGAAATAATTTCCAGTAAAATTGAACTTTTGTTTATACCACTTTCTACCTTTATATATTTATTTTAAATAATTATTATGTAACTGTGTGTCAGTGACATCTTTATCAAAATAATGTGAAATCAGTACATGGTAAGCTGAAGTATATTTCATCCACCCCTTTATATTTCACAATTTGTTATATTCCTTTTATTTTTCAAAAAATAGACCTTAGATAGGCCTTCTCTTAGCTTCCTGATATTCTTTTCCATGAAAAACTGTTTCAACTCAGAGATTACAGCTATTTCTTTTTACCAACTTTCTTCTTCCTGAACTTTTATTTTTTAGGTATTTTTTTAATTGTGAGTTGCAATCCTCAAATAGCTCATATTCTGAGGTGGATTCACTAGCAATGTTAAATCAGCTTTAGTTGTAATTTTAAAAGTACAGACAATTTGTAGTAGTGCTTAAAAATATCATGATTCTGTTAATCTGGGAGAAACAACTGCTCTGATAGAAATAAAGACCACAAATCTGTGGATTAATCCTCTGACTGTGGTCTCCTATAGCTAAGCAGATGTACTAGATTTGAAATACCTTTTTTAGGTTGTATTAACTCAGAGACAAGGTGAAAAGTCATGTTCCATACTATTGAAATTAACATGTTTTCAACAGTGTAAACAAGGTATGTGAGGTTCTGCAGGATTTTATTTTTCAGAAGGAATCTGATTAAGTCTGAAGTACCTAGGCTTGAACAGAGCATTATAGTTAACCCCTTAAATATCACAAGAGAAATTTAGGAAGTAACAGACATGCAGTAAATGGAAGGGGAGAAAACATTTTAGATAGGTGGGCCATGAGGAAATGGGTATTTTCTTTTATTCAGAGGGCACTGATCCTCATGATATATTCAATTTAAATTTATTTGTGTTCCCCTGGATGCTTTCTTTCAGCACAATCTCACACGCTTCTTTTGGCATTGAGTTCCAGGGATAATAAATATCACTAATTTGGTCTTACTGATTTCATACAGGCTTGAATGACCAAGCAAATGCTGGACATTGGGAGTGGAATGGTGGAGAAGCCGTCACCTATATAAACTGGAGAAGAAGCCCCTACCGTATTCCAAAGAGAGGGAAAAACTGTGTATTGGTGCAGAAGCGAGGGAAATGGCAAGCAACAGACTGCCGGAAGATCAAACAGAACAGCTATATATGCTCAAGAAAGCTGTGAGGAGTGGAGAATCCTTGTGCAAGACCGTGGCCTTTCCTGTTCATTAAATTTTACTTGCAGATTTGTGAGGATAGGCAGCTAGAAAACCAAAGACCAAAGGCCAGAAGATTTTCATCAAATTTCTATGTAAACCTGCTAATTAAAAACAAACCATCAACAACAAAAATCCATTATATCCTTTGATTTCTTTCTCCCTGAAAGAATGACTGTGAATTGATTGTTGCTTTAATTTAGTTGCCATAAAAATACAGTTTTATCCTGTAGTCACTGAAAGAAAAAGTCTGTATGGAGTAGAAATGAGTCAGTCTGTTGGCTGAAAACAGTTTATCATAGATGAGGAGGGAAAAGACATGGTATTGGGATACAAGTGCTTTCTTTTGTGGATGTCCTAGTAAAATAGCCTATAAGAATTCCAATGGAAAATCTTCATCATGTCTGAGGACCAACAGGAGCAAAGGCTTGCTCTTCTCTTTCTAATTGCACAAGACCAGATCCCAAAGCTTCATCTCCTAATGGATCTGCTCATACAAGGCTGAATGTTGTTCAGAACTCCTGATCAAAATCGTTCAATGTCTTTCAGCAATGCAGGATGGTGCTATAGTTTTTGCAGTGAAATTTAATAGCAGGACCTCTATAAATCTAGTGCGATCTGAAAAGAAGGTTTATGCAAAACATTAATACAGAAGCTTAATCTTGGAATATTATCATAGGATATTCTGTGATACATTAACATAAATAGGATTTACATGTGTGTATAAGCCAATGTCATAGCGAGACATATTTTGTTATAAAGCAGCTACGGCTTTTGGAAAGTATTGATATAAGTCCTCATTAGCGATTTGAGGTCTTTTAATAATAATAATAATATAAAATCCAGATTTAGTTCTGAAATAGGCTTAAAAATCATATTTAACTGGAAAAAACATCTGGAAAAATAACTTCATTTTAGATATATGAACTTGTCTTGTTACCATTTGGTAATATTATAATAAAGTCATTTTTTACCTACATAAAAATATATTTTAAAAAAAAGTAAAAAGAAACAAATCACAAGCTTCTTCAAGTAAACAAATAAATATAGTCTCCTTGCTGCTGCCCCAAACTCCTTCTCTCCCCACCAGTGTGTGACAGTTAGAGTTGTATTGAAATGATTTTTTCCTGGGCAGGATAACTCAGCCTCCCATCTGCTGCCCAGAAGTTCACATGGTCCCTTGCCTCCATCAGTGCCTATGTTCAACCAGCCTCTATGTTAATTCCATCAGTTTTTACCTCTGCATCTTTTGAGGTTTTTGACAGAGATTTCTCAGGCCTGAGAGGGTCGATCCCCTCTGCCCTCTAGGCCGAGGAACACGGTTCCAGGTGTTACCCTTTCTCCTTTCCCACAGCATGTATTAGAAGAACCTGAGTGTGAGCAGCTTGGCAACCTCTGTGTTGTTTAGTGAAATCTTAATTCGCTTCAGTTGCTTTAAGGTAGTTCACATGAATTATGGAAAATGAAAAAGCTAAAATCTCCCATCTTATCACACAAATAGACTCTGACCTCACTGGCTGCTCCACCTAGGTAGTTGGTTCCTAGCCAGGTAATGAACACTGTTTCTTTGGAAGAAAGGTCAATGTGACCGAGATGTTTGTGTGCAAGTATGTCTCTTTTAACCTGCTATCTGTCAAATATTTTTTAAATGAAATATTGAACGATTTCAACCAAACTCAAAGGCAATTATTTTAATTTACAGGACTCAAAGGCAATTATTTTAAAAGAAAATAAATTTTAAAACAACTAGCCAAAAATAATTTTCCACAACGCAATTTTTTTTTTTTGCTTTTACTCTTTTGCTCTTTTTGCATAAAATTTGTAGGGGGAATATTTTCTGAATTCTGAGGAAATTCTGAAATTTTGAGGAATTCTGAAGCTGAAAATTTTTCCTTGTAGCCTATGAGATTCAACCAAACAGGTGGAAACCAAGCTTCAATAGTCTTTGCATTTGTTTGGATGTGTCATTAATATCAAGGGTATCAAGTTTAAATCAGAAAAAAATCAGACCAAAAAAACTTCAGTACACATAGGCATTTCCTGAGTTTTCACTCACTCATTCTAAAATTATGGGAATAGCTTTGAGTGTATTTTGTATTGAATCCAGTGAATAATGCCAAATCTTATTTACAACACAGACTGCTGGTAACCTCATTTTTGTATTTGTAACTCTACATATACTGCTACGTGTAACTATGTAATCTGTGTTAGTACAAACTCTTCTATAGTATTTTGGAGAATACATGTTTTTTCACTTTCCTTTCATATATATTTATATATATATATATATTTCCTTTCATATATATTTTTTTTTCTTCAAGTAATAAAAAGCACAGCACTGGGCATAGTAGAAATGCATTCATAGTTAGGCACAATGTATCTGTTGTTTCCTCTATGAAGTCTCTTCTTCTGCTTCTGTATGAGTTTATTACTACTCCTAAATCATTAAAACGCAGTCATTTATGTCATGGTTAGATGAATTTTTTCAAGATGAAAATAGGGAAATGTGAATCTCCTTCCGAAACTCTATAATTTACAGGTCTGCAAGCAGATATTCAAGAGAAGTAATTCAAGAGAAAATGTAAGTTCATAAAATTGAATTTCTTAATGTATGAAGAATGTAAAAACTCTCACTGTCCCTCAATGAGCTCAATCACTTTCATGGAAGACATGCAGATTTCAGCTCTTCTCATCATTCCCCTACAGCAAGCTATGCTGCATGTGGCATGGACAGCTCTTACTTGCCTAACTACTGTTTCGTATATCAGAACACAGCCTGTATAATGTTGGAAATTAAGAACACATTGGGATTTGTTGTTTTATCTAAAACTAAGATAATACATTCTTTCAGTCAAAATTATCCTAGTGAACAGGAATTTGCTGGAATTTAACAGGAAGTACCACATATAAGCATTAATAGGCAAAAGAAAGTTATTCTGTGTGTACAGACATAATTTTTAGATGTTCTAGTAAATTTTTACTTTAATAAAGGAGCAAGAAACGATTGGGTTATGCTAGAACCATTTATTTGCTGTTGGTCTTTGATGAATTCCCATTCTTCTCTTAGTCTAACAGGGTCTAAGTTGATTTATGTTGTTAAGCCTCTCATCTCTTTTACAGACTGGAATTTTTCTGAATGTCCAAACTCCTTCTCTCTTGGCTCACTGTCCCATGGCTATTGACTGAATCAAGCAAGCAGGTACCCAATACAGCTTCCCCAGGCGGGTTTGAAACTGGGTATGCTCTCAGCCAAAATGTATGTATGTGCCAACAGCATTTAGGAGATGCTTCAGGTGGGCACCTGTCCAAAATCTGACTGTCTAAGAACTAGGGTACAAAGAAAACCATCCCTTGCATCAAACATCTGCCATACAGATCGTCCACCTACTTACCACCAAGGGCTGTGAGAACACGTAGTCAGCACAGGTGAAAAGCAGATTATCTCAGCTCTGCTGGACACAAAAATGAGTGTTTTCAAACATGAATATCTAAACTTTTGCAGCAGCTTGAAATTTTGATCCAGTCCTTTTGCTACAGCACAGAGAAAAGACTGAACAGAAAGCAGTAAGTGAGCAAAACACACAGACAAAAACAAGAAAGCACCCCAAAACAAAGCAGAAAAACCTCACAACAGTGGATTTGAGACTGAGTAGAAAAGGGGATAACTGGTAAAGTACAATAACTATGACCAATGATACAAAACTATCCAGATGTAGTTTGTTGTTTCATATCACACCTCATAAAAGTCTTTTCATTTTTTTAACCTCCCTATATGGCCAGTATGTGATTTTTTTAATATAACCCAGTAAAACAAAAAACACAGATGGCTTAATGTAATGTATTAAAGAATAAACTGCATAGTGCTGATTCATTAGTTTTGAGTTCTTTATATGAGTTCTGAGAAAGATATAACTGGATACAAGTCTGTCTACATAAAATGTCACTTCTAAAATTACAGAATATTGAAATGGGCTGCAAGATATAAAATCCATTTTAATCATTTAATCATCAGTCATACTATGATGTGAGTGTTTAGATCAACAGAAGGCAAGTAATTCAAGCACTGTGTAAGAATTATTTTTAGGCATCAACTGGCAGTATAACTAATTACTCAGTTTCTGTCCAAAATGACTGAAAATGTGCTCTAAAACAAATGAGTAAAATGACTTTGTATTTGCTAACACTTGCCAACACCTGACAGTGTTTTGCAAGGATCAGCAAACACTCATGGTGACTATTTCTAGTGAAAGTGGAATGCCCCAATAAATTTCTGTTATGAAGGCAAATTAAAGCTTGCGTGATAGAGACCACAGGATATAGCCAAAAAAATAAGCAACAAAATGCAGTGAAAATATGTCTTATGCTTACATAGGAGAGTGATAAGGCAGGGAAAGAAGTTTTTAAAAATGGACAGCATGGCAGTTTGTGGAACTCTGATATTAGCTATATGTAGAACATAACAATAACATGCCCAGTCCAATCTCCATTGAGAATTACTAGCCTAGGTAGAGGAAGCCACCACCAAGAGGTTTAAAAATACATTTATTACTATTTTTATTTCCAAAACGACTCTAAAAAGCAGCTTCCTGAGCCAGATTGCTTTGCCATGAGCGGGTAGGCTTCTGGTTGAACTGAGAAGCTGAGACCACCACCTGTGACATTATAAACACAGTGGAGTCCCAAAAGAGATTCAGGATGGGTGTTACAGTAGACAAACTGTGCCCTAATGTACCAAGTCCTGTTTCTTTCCATGAGAAAGCAGTCACAGCTTCCTGTTTAAGGCATGAAGGAGCAGTGCTAGACTGACCTGGCAGCACCAGAGCCGGCTTGCTGCTTCCGGCTCCTAACATCTCACTAAAACCATTCAAGAAAAAAACACATCTGTTCTTTGTAATTAGATTGCAGAATGATCTTGCTCACTCTGCTTTGCTTCAGCTTTCTTTCCTACTCTTTTACAAATATTTTGTTCTTTTTATCTGAAACCCCGCAAGATAGGCCTTGTTATTTGCTATTTGTTACAGAGTGGTACAAAACATAAAGGCATCCTCATCTCAAACAGCACTACTAGCTTAGTTTCTGCACTTTTTCATGCCTATTGCAGCTTCTGTACATTCCTTGCTAATTTTTCATTGCACTGGTAACCCTAACTAACTGGTAACCCGGAGTTAACTCGTATGTTAGTGCTGTGTTTAGATACATCCTAATTATTCCAGACATAATAATGTCTTACTTTTTATCTGTATATTGGCAGACATATCCTTAAATTCTTTGTTGTATTTGCTACTTAAAACTTGACTTTTTTTTGGAATATTTGCAAGATCTCTTTAAAATATACAGAACAAAACTATTTTTCTCATGTTCCTGCTATAAAGAAAAGCCTGCATCAGAAATCAGAAGCATTAAAAATCCATGCTTCAATTATGTCAGATAAAAAAGGCAGCATACACCTCCATACGTGTGTTGTTGTTGTTTGTCTTTTCTTTAAGGGCAAACCAGGTTAAAATTTACGTAGGAAATAAAAGCCTATTATATTGAGTGTCGTGGGATTTTTTTTTCATCTTTCTTTGATAGGTAAAGTAGACTTTCCAGGCATTTAGTTTTCATAGAATCATAGAATCCTTCAGGTTGGAAGGGACTTCAAGAGATCATCTAGTCCAAACCCCTGTACACGCAGGGTCACCTAGAGCACATGGCTCAGGGCTGCATCCAGGCAGGTTTTAAAGGTCTCCAAAGAAGGAGACTCCACAACCTCTCTGGGCAGCCTGTTCCAGGGCTCTGTCACCCTCACAG
>JAUBOD010000151.1:2456983-2468753 GCA_032353885.1 Nothura maculosa
GCTCTTCTTAATGCACCCCAGGATCCCATTGGCCTTCTTGGCCACCAGGGCACACTGCTGTCTCATGGTCAACTTGAATTTTGTAAATAGGTCTGTCAGTGACTTAAAGAAATTTTGCTTAAATACTTTAAGGTTATATATAGATATAGGATAGGACTAAAGCTTGAGGTTTTATGCAGTTAGCACACCAGTGAATCGCATTTAATCAAGACTGGGCAAAAGAAGTCGCTTAGAGCAAATACAAAGAATATCTCTGTCTTATTGCAATAACCCAGAAAGACTTTATTTTAGTTATTTTCATATTTTAAAAATTTGAATAAAAAATCTGCAAAAATATATATGGCTACAAATGAAACACTGACAAATGTGTCAGATCCTTACATGTCAGTATGTCTGTCCAAGACTGACTCAGTGTTATAATAACTAAGATCATGAGGGAGAAAAAAGGAGGAAAAGTCTTAAGTTTATGTTCTTGTATGAATGAATAATTCTGAATTTTTCTTATGAATAATTCTGTATGACTACTTCTAACCTACAGTTATAAAGGAAGTTTTAGATCCAAAGTTGCACAGCTTCAGTTAAACTTGTTGGCTAGTGAAAATAAGATGGGAGCATTCAAATTGGGTTTTTAGGTGATTTTATCTAATCTACACCCAAATTAATCTTCTTGACTCATTGCCGCTCCACCCTCACACTTGTGTAAATACAAGGGCTTTTGGAGGCAAAGCTCATTCTTGCCGCAGATGCTTAGGTTTTACATGATTTCTTTCCTGGTAGCTGTAAAAGAAACTATTTGCCTTCCCAGGGCACATGTGAGACTTCAGGAAGGCATCAAGCCAGTAGAAGAGTTATATTGCTCTGAGCCCAAGCTACTCAGCAATTAAATATGTGCCTCACATCTGCGTTTTCCTTAACACAATCATTCCACTGAAGTGAAAGCACAAATACACTCAAACTTTGGTGTATGAATTCATCCTTATGGGAGCTTCATGCAACTTTATGATGAACCTAAAGCCTCAAGATAAGGACACGCTCTGAGACTCCATTAACTTTTCAGTGTAGTTTTCAGTAAGTCAGTGCCTCACAAGAATGCTGATGTGCAATTAGTTTGCGTGAATTATGAGGATATAAACTCATGTCCTGGAAGGGAAAAACAAACACACACATTCAGTACAGACTAGCTAGGCTTTTAACATTAGGAAACAGACTGGCTACTAACTTAAGTCTAGTGATACTAAAGTAAGAGTTCATCTTCTTTATTATTTTTTTTTCCTCACATGCTTAGTAGCATAACTTGGCAAAACACGACATCCAATTCTTGGTCTAGTACTCTTTGGATGTTTCTTAAGACAACCACGTTTTGAACCATGAATTATATCACTTCTAACATATTTTGCCTAAATCATTATTGTATTTAACAAATTTCTATGTCTACAGTCATTATGGTGCCCAAAGGAGTACGAATGTTCATCCTTGAGAATCAGTGACACTGTTTCTTCACTTTGGGAATTTTAATTCCAGGCTAGTGATACTTCTGCATTCCAGTGGCTGCTAGTTCGCTGCAGGATTCATCTGAGCGTATTGGCACAGATCTGCTGGTCTGCAATGGTGCAATCAGAGTGCTTGGGCCAGAAAAAAAATATGAAAGACTTCACTGAAAAGCCACTTTTGAAAATTTGGACTGATTTGTCATCCCTGGAACTAGAGTCATGCTTTATGGAATTTTAATCAGCTTCTTTTTTTCTGGTTGTGATTAAATAACATTACTTGTATGAACAGTCTCTGGCTTCCCTGGAAAGGGAAATCAACATAAATAACGAAGACCACATTGAACAAGCTAATACACAAACCCCAAAGGTTTCCTTAATTCCTAGGCCTCAGCTAGACAGCTTATCCAAACATTTCATCCTATTGCTTTCCTCTGTCCTCCACACCATCCTAGGGTACTAGATCTTAGATAAGCACTTCTAATACACATAACTGAGATTGAAACAGAGTTTCATTAGCACAAACTCCCCTATCGTAATTGTAATCTTCAGTAAATGAATGCAATTAGCCACGCTAGGGTCTCCCTCCAGCCCACCCCTCCTCTGTGCACACAAACATTGGCCATAAGCTGACACCAGCCCTCTGTATAAAGCTAGCAGACCACGCTTAGTGCAATGGCAGCAGGTCCTCAGGGCTGTGCTCAACGGGACCATGTCATTGCTTTTTATTCAGCTGCTAATGCTCTCAAGCCTTAGAGCCACAGAGGCTGATGAAGAGCCACAGCAAAAGAAAAGCAGGAGAACATTTCAGCACCTCTTCCCCTCAGGCAAGAGTCTGATTTCAAGCGAGAGTTTTCGTAAGCTGGTGGGGAAAAGCCCAATAGGTGTTGAAGAAACTCTGGGAGAAACAAGCCTATTTGTAGCAATCCCACAGATGGCAACTGAGAGTGTGGTACAAAGTCAGAAAAAGACTTCCAGATTCACTCTTCCGTATGCAGAACTTCAGGCAAACCGAGATCTGGGAACCTGGACAGCACCCAGAGAGACCTCTCCTGTGGAAAACTTCTCTCCAGACTACTCTTCCAGCAAGAGAGAAGCTGAACCTCTCTATAGAAAAGATGCAAAGAGATTCTGGGACCACTTTATGCTAAAGAAGAATGCAGCTTCTGAAGAGGTTGTGCTGCCAATTAAGACCAATGAAATGCACCAAGAAACCTGCAGAACCCTGCCTTTTTCTCAGGTAAGAACAACTGACCAAGATAGTAAATGTGACCTTTCTCTATAATCTATAACTAAAGAAATACACATTAGTTCATTTGCTAAGATAAAAGGCCACTTCAAAAATGCACACTCTTAGCAAATGAGAAAGAACTTTTGAGGAGGCTTTAGTGATATGGGAGAAACTACTGAACTGAAGCGCTGGGAGGCAACACATTCTGTGTTCGGATGGAGTTATTTATTCTCTTTAACCAAGGAAGCTCTAACCTGACCTGACCACGCAGGGAGGGGTAGGTAATTACATGGGTAGGTGTTAGTAGCGAATATACAACTATACAGTGTGTATGCACACAGTGAGCCCCAGAATAAGTACTCAAAGAGTAACTGGTTGTTCTCGTACAGCTAGACAAAGACCTCTTATCTACTGCATTCACTGTGATGCATAGTTGTACCTCTGTGGCAGGAATGTCGGGGAGCGGGTGCAGTGCCCCAGGCACAGGTGAAGCCATCGTGCCACATCTACCCTCACACCCAGAGCAGCAAACAGCTCCGAGAAAGGCACAGGTTTCCTCATCAAGCTGCACCTACCCTCAGTGCTTCTGTCACCACAGTCACTCAGGAACAATATGTTTTCACATCCCTCACCTAATTTGCTTATCCACAGATATCTGTAAACACAGATGTGGCCTAGAAACTTGTACTTTTTTTTTTTTTGGTCATATCATATGGTTTGCTTTTCAGGGTGGCTACAATTACGCCAGTATAAAAGTGCTAACTTCAGTGTAGCAGTTATGGCTTTGGAACTGACAAGGCTATCCCGGTACAAGGAAGTGTCATTCATGCAAACAAAGAGATTGCAGAATTCTCATTACAATTTGCTTATATAAAAAAAAAGAAAATCATTATTTCTCCTAGTGAAGACAAATCTTCAAGATTTTAGCTGTGAGTGTACCTTGTGGTTAATAAACAAGTATGTAGGACCAAAACAATGTTTTAAGTACTACTATGCAAGCCATATTGCTTAATCTATAGAAATGCAGATTCAAAACAGCAAGTAAAAGGTTCAAATGACTAAAATGTTGTTCATCATAAAGATTAATAATGGAGGTCTCAAGTTTGCTTTTAAAATCTCTTAAACTTTCTCACTCTTTTAGCATAAAAATCAACATTTTAGTAGAAATGTCAGGAGAAGAAAAACGATACTAGTTGTATAGCAGTACATGGTGTGTTTTCAATTTTATGCCTTCTTGCAAAATCCGTGGAGATTAGATCCACAAACTATCAGGAAGAGCAAGATTAAGATCTAACCTCTATTCACAAATCAGTGCTAATATCTGTGATTGTCAAACCACTTTCTGTTACAGAGCGTTTCTCACGAGAGCTGTGAGAAGGTGATGGTGGACAACAATCTTTGTTTTGGAAAGTGCAGCTCCTTCCATGTCCCTGGTCCAGATGAGCATCTTTACACCTTTTGTTTGCATTGCTTGCCCAGTAAGTTCTCCATGAAGCGTGTGGAGCTCAGCTGCACCAGTTCTATCCCAGTGGTCAAAGAAGTCATGATTGTGGAAGAATGTAAATGTGAGATCCAGAAGACCAAAGATTTTCCAATAAGATCGCTACGGTCAGACTTGCATACTGATATGCATGAGCACAACTAACTTCCTCAAGTGAACTGTATTTCATGTTCCCAGTGAAAAAAAAAACAAATAACTAATTTTCTCAGAACACAGTTTCATCAACTGAAAGATTAAAGACTGTTTTAAACTGCTTTCCTGCTTTGATCATAACTTTACCTGAGATGCACCACATTTCTTTAGTTATTAAAGACAGATGAGAGTACTGAGCTTATGCAGTCCTTCCTTAAACTAGGGAATCTTTAAAAGTATTTCAACCCTTCCTTTCACTGGTTCCAGGCTGCTAGTAAAGAGCAGCAGAACTAGTCTGTGCCAAATTGCAGTGTTCTTCCCTTAGCTGGTTTGCACTGGCTCTGCACGCAGGGGATGCCTGTATAGTTTTGCTGAAAAAAAAAACAGATGGTGCTTTAGACTCTTCACTGGTAAGTGAGGTCTGTTTTTATGTCACAGTGATAAGTGGGCAGTGTAATATATAAGCAGACATCAGGCAGAGACAGAGCTGTGACTGGTTCCTTTTTCATTCCTACCAGCTGGAATTCAGTCACCAGTAAAAGCTAGCACACCTCACTACACACGTACATGGTGGCTGCACATTATGTTTTGTTATAGAAATCAAACCTCTTCTATTACAGACTTTAATTTTTGCTCTCAGTGTATTTTAAAGATGGTATAAGTATTTTTATTGAAACTTTCATCTTACATACAGTCAGAAAAAATGAAAAGCCATGTTTAGTACTTCTGCAACAACACCAGAAATAACTGGAAGAATTTATTATTTAAACTGGAAAGACCTTTGCCTTTCAAAAAAAAAAATGGAAAGGTAAAGGACATTTTGCAGTCCAATGAACATTGGCAGCAACAGAAAGCTGAAGTTCTCAACAGCCAAGATAAATCACACCCACAAAAAGATGATCTGCAAAAGAACTATATCACCATGACTATAACTTGATAGCTTTATAGGAAGAGCAGAACAAATATTTTTTTTTTGTTAGGAAAGGCCTGACTCTTACTCTAGCTAATGATTAGGGGGGATGGTTAGAGTGCTGGTTTATGGTCCAGCCTATGGCTTCTCTGCCCTCTCTGGTTGTTTCTCCCTGGACTTGCCTCACAGTCAGTCCTGGCACACTAGCCAGCAATCAGCCACTAGCAACTACCTCAACCTATTTCTAGCCCTCTCCAAGGCTATCCTATTTCTAGTCCTAGTCTCCTCTAGGAACCTGTTCCAGTGTTATTTCTAAACTCACAGACTTCTTGTTAAATCATCCATAGCTTTTTGTTGGGTAGCCAGAATTGGAAATCAGTAGCAATAGAGGTATCCATCTACAGGCTGAATAAATGACTCACTTGTGCATGGACTGCAATGTGGCCAAAAGCATTTTACAAAAATATGCACATTTTAGCTTTAGAGTGCAAGGCACTTTTAAACGTCTGCTGAAAACTGCAACTGATGACATTCAGACACTGGGCCTCTCATGTTATCGTTTGCTCTGCAGGGTAGATGCAAGGAGAAAGCTGGAGATTAGTACATAGCTTCCTTTTATATATATAAAGTATCAAAACTAAGCAAAGCTTTTCTCTCTATCCTTTTGCACCAAGGACTAGTACGTTAAATGTGTGAGGCTCTTTGCATAGTAGGGAATGCAGTATGTCAATCCAAATAGCAAGTAACAAGGTTCTGATCATTCCTGTACTGAAAGTATTACACCAGGTAAATATTTATTCTAACTTTTCCTCTCAGCTTTACAAGGCTGACCAACTTTCTCAAGGTGCTAGCTGATGAAATGAGCTTGCACTCAGCTTCAGAAATCTGCCAGCACATGTCATTCTGCTTGGCGTTACTTCTGTTATGATCAAAGTAATGGTTTTCTTACAAACACAAAAGCTGGTAGCCACACAGTTTCAGAGGACAAAGCTTTTCCAGACAGTGTTTTTTTCCCCGGCAGAGGACAGGGGAGTACCTTCACTGGGAATATCCAGTCCTAATGGCTGCTGCTTTGTTAAAGCATGTTGTAGAGATGATCAACTCCCTGCCCACAAGGTTCAACTCCAGCACCTTACCAAGCCTTTCTGAGTTACTGTGTGTGATTATCTCTTTTCTAACTAAGCCTAAGGAGTAAGAGCACAAAAGGCATCAAGGTTCCAACTTTATCCTTTCATTGTGCCAATAACTGTGTCATTGTCGTCTGAGAGTTCAACAACTGTGTAAGAATTCTGTGCTTTTTGATGTAAGAATTTCTATTTTTTTATGCAAGCACATTTCAGTCTTTTTAGAGAGAATTTCTATTGTAGAGAATTTCTTGACAGTATGGCCTAAGTGACCGACAGATTTTCTAATTTTTGAAATGTGGTAATTTTAGATTTTCTTATTTTATTTACCATATCTTTGTTGTTTGATGTGACTGACATAACTTAAGACTTCAGCATATCATGATGGCAGAACTGAAGTTATATTTTCTTCTGTATTCAGTCAGATTTTCCAAGTTCCTTTTGTGTCTTCAAACATCATTGTAGTAAATTGTAGTAAAAGAAGGCTATTCGTGTAAGCAGTCTGCAGGGCTAGACTCTTAGTGCTAATTTGCATAGCTTAAAATTAGGTGAAAAGAGGTAATGACAGCTGTAGTAATTGCTAATTAGATTAGTGCTGTAGGTTTTGGGATGAATGTTTAATTAACCCAGCAATGATTCCTCGCGTGTAATTAGCACTGTATTCTGCAAAATCAAAAATGTGTTAATTGGATCAGATTTCTCAGTCTTTAAAAAAATCCTCATTAGGAACAAGTTATGTCCAGATGCTAACAGGATTTTGCCCTTTCACAACAACTACGATGCCCTGTACTATAGAGTGATGGAGGGTCAGAAAGGCGAGAGGTCTCTCTGTGTCACTGTGTGGGAATCTTTGGTAGCAACGCCACTGTGACAGCAAACTTGCCTGGATTAGCTACATTTCATTCATTAGCCTTCATTCAGTGGCTCTGTATTCCCTCAGTGAACGCTCTTCCCATGTAACCGTATTTACAAAGAAAGCAGAGTCAGTATGTTCTCGCAGTACTTGAGACCCCTCTTAACGCACACCTGTTTTACCGACTGAGACCAGGTTTTACCTAAAGGGTTCTTCAGAAATTCTTCAGCTCAGTTCCATCAGAGGTCTACTTATTTGACTCACTGGATGTCTTCTGAATGGATGTGGGCATTTTCTGTGCTTTAGCTTGAAAATAATTGAGGAAAGGCAATGTTTATTTGAAACGCCCAGGGAAATTCTATTTTGAGTATGTGCTGTTCTCATAAGTTCTTTATGAGGCTGGTACTAGATGGTACCTCTCACTGAATTTCATCCAGCCATAAACTTGAGCTTAGAGTTCCTTAAGTCACACTTGGTACTTCTTGCTGTACTTGGTACTTTGTCCAGCACTCTCACAAAACCAGCCTCGGGGCTGAGAGCTAACCAGCTCTACCCTGTTCTGCTAACAGGTGGCAGAACCTCTTACTATGCCTTCCCCTTAATGGTGTAGCTCCTCGTGGCCAGAGAGGGAGAATGAAACCGCACATATGGAGAAGCCTCTGGCCATCCCTGCAGCTGCATAATCACATTGCATGGGGCACAGGAGTGACTGCTGTGCTGGACAACATGTGTATAGAGGGATATTGAGCTGAAGCTCCCTTAGGTCCTCTACCAGCAGGCCTGTTGTTTGGCAGTTTGCCAGTAGTAACAGGAAGTACTTACTGCAATCAGGTTATAAATATTTTACACTTGCTGTTTTACCAAACCTAGCTATGATTGGCACTTGCTGCCTTCACCCACTTTTAAAGGCCACTCTGGCAGCTGCTTCCACTCCCTCTCTCCAGGAAGAAAGGTTATGAGAAAGCTCCAGGGTTGGCCCACTACAGGAATATTGAGAAAATATTAATTCTACACCCTGAAAATAAAATCATCCTGTCCACAGTGCCATGTGTTCCATGGCACCAGCAAAACACTCTTTACAAAATCTATTCCAGTCTCTTTTTGATTTTTTTTTTGTTCTATGGTAGATATTTCACGTGGTGAGAAACCTCCCAGCCAATAATCTAGGCTAATGACAAAACACAAAATGGATCTAAACAAAGTCTGAGCCAGCCTTATGCTTCTCTGAGCACTCTAATGAGGAGTTTGTTGTGCTGGTTTAGGGTATTCAGCTGAACGCTCCCCTGGTGGTTACTGCCCATAGTGAGGGAGTTTGAACAGATACCTGTGCGTCCAGGCTGCCTTTCCTCACACTGCAATGTCTTTGCTTAGCTGCTCGATGAGACTGGTCAGGATGAGCACTGAGATGGACAGAGAAATGTTCCGATGCCTAGAGTCCAACAGTAACACGGTTAGGAGAGACATTAGGAGAGTCCATGTTAGGACATCTTCAGCTGTACCCTACATGACAGACCTTGAAGTACCTTCAACCCTGCATGAAATCCAACTCTCTAAAATTAAGATGCTGACTAGTCTAGCACAGCCTGCTCCATGTAACTCATCAAAGCTGGAGAAAAAGCAGACTTCACCTTGCCTGCCACAGAGGCAGATAGATCAGAAAAGGTATCTTGTCTGCCACTTCCTTGCCATGCCACTGCTGTCACAAAGAAGAAGAGAGAGATGGGGGAATCCCAGATATATTTTCATGTACTTTATGCCCAGTCCACCTAAATGCTGGGCAAAGACCAGCAAAGTTAGGTTCCAGTTCAGTACACCACATCATTAATGAAGGGTCTCCTTCACATATCAGAAACAAGAACTTTCACAATGCGAAGACTTTGGCTCATATTTTAACGTTAACAAGTGTCTCCTTGTACCTTGGCAAGGTTCACAAGGAAGTGAGCAGCAAACTGGTGCTGGAAAAAAAAAGCGTCAATAACAAACTCCACAATTTGTAAGGACCTAGGAAGACACGGAAAGCACGCTTGAGAAGGCTGATTTCTCTCCCAGGTGGTATCTGTACACAGACTGCAACTTCATCAAGGGGCACAGTTGGGCACAAAAAGAACCTGGAAACCAACCACAGAAGCGAGGGACTTGTAAGCAGCAAGAATCACGGGAGCCACAGTGCATGTCACTCTCTCGCGTGTGATCTCCATAACAGAGCATCAGCTGTTACTGCACATGGCTTGATTTTAGCATGCTGATTTAATATTTACAGAGTGCCAATAAAATTTTTATGATGACAGCTGGTGGCTCATGTGGTAATTTATAAACAGCAACAACACAACATGGACATCAGAAACTCTAAGAGGAGTTCCATACTATTTTGCAATATTCAACACTGAAGATTCTGGATATCTTTCAAATTTTGCAGACTTTTAATAATCTTTGTATAATACATCCATACATCCTGGTATCTAAGACCAAGTCAGTACTTGCCCTATGTATGTTTTCTCCTTTAGGATGGACTTCGCTGTAAAGACCTATCATTGTTAGAGGATCCCACATCAAATTTGTCTGGATTTCAATAAAAGTGTCAGTTAATTTACATATTTACAGACTTTAAAAGGTTCAATTGGGAAGTCAAGTACAGAGTCTCATGTTTTTCTTCCAGCACTGTGCCTACTCCACAGAAATATTAACAAATGGGAATTTTTCTGGGGATAACTGACCCAGACAAGGCTTATTGCCCTTGCTCCAAAACAATCCATGAGTGGCAAAAAAGAAGAATACCAGGTATCTGAAGAGGCTACTGATCTAAAGACCATTATCAGAGCACCATTAAGACCTGCATATATCTAGTACTGAATAGTATGCTCATTAGTATGATAGAGAAGCATCATATCAAACCTTTTTTTTCTGTACATGTTTATTATCCATGTCAGTGGAAGTTTTCACAAACCATCTATTACATCTTACACATACAGAAATTGGTATATGAAATATGTGACGGGGCAGAGGTTGGCTTTTGTTAGAACTTTTCCAGTAATTCCTTGCCTGTGTCTTTATCAGCCCTGTCAGATAACAAAATATCTATTTTTAGTATTATCTGTTCTTAGGCATACACGGAAATTGTTGGGGCATCCCTAGGTTTACTCAAGATACAATTTACACTCTTTACAGACAGTTTCCTATTCTTTCAGGAAACAGTATTCACAACTCAGAACAATTTTAGTTCAAAATGTTAACAATAGTCTTGTGGAAAATTATAGGCACTGAAAAAAAATCAGAGCAAAGTAAAAAACAAACTCAATAAAAGCTTAAAATCCACCTGGAATCTACACCTACTTTACATTTTCAGTACTTGTTTTTTAATAATAATCATAATAATGACTTTTTTCAGAATTATTTCAGAATAATGAAATTTCTGGAAGAATGTTATCTCTGTTAAAAAATATTTTTCTGTGGCAGAGCTTATCTTTAAAGCACCATTCTTTAGGCTTCTCTTTTAATTTATTATTGTGTAAGAAGAATGCTGCAGGGCAGGAGCCCATCAATTTAGCACGGGAACCATGCCACTCAAACAGATGGGGATACCTCTAGGTAGCCAAGAGATCATGTATGTGCATCAGCTTTGGGTGCTCAAGGCACGATTCCCAGCTGGGAGTGCTGAAACTGCTGTCCATTACAAGCTGCCTGCGGCGATCAGCCATCGCTAATCCCTCTCTGGACAGAATTAACTTTTAAAAATAAAATTTTGCTTTCACAGCCATAAAGGGGACTTCTGCGAGCTGCATCTGGAGACTAAGGCATTGACCTCATCTGCGGTGCTTCTGTTTAGATGTGGTGCTTCTGATAGAAAGTCACAAAGGGGCTCCAGGGAGACGGCAAGAAGACTTTTCTTGATCAATGTTTTTTCTAGGACTAAGTACATCATTCAGCATTCCACTAAGCTTTAATAGGAGAGAAAAAGACATTTAAAAGGTTCTTAGCAAACAGTAGAATCAGAAAAGAAATGTCATTTTGGTTTTCCTCTTCTCCACTCCTTTCCATAACTAATACTCCTATAGGGGCTGCCAGAAAAGTGACAGCATGGAAGCCGTTCCATCATCTGTTCCACTGCATACACGGCACTTCCCCGCCTCTTGAATGCCAGTTTTTAACTACTTGTTCCGCCCCTGAGCTGCTACAGCTTTGGAGGCAAGAAGCAAACGGTGAATATCTGCACTATGGGCCCCTGATTTACCGAGTGGAGGCTATGAAGGCACACAGGGCACTCCCGTGCCACACCTGAACAGCGGCCAGGGCCGTGCCACACGTTGTTCAGGGCACGCCAACACCCAGTGCCACCTGAGCACGAGCCGCCAGTAAGGGGCAGGCACAACCCCGCGCTGCGCAATGCGCGCAACGCTCCTCTACCACAAAGAGCATGCACCAAGTCTTTAACCATCCGCTGCTCCCCGCAGCGTGAGGGTTACACTCTCTTTCCTCAGGAAAAAAACTCCCTCTCCCAACGGCCGCCGCACCCCGCGGCGCCGCCCACGCGCACC
>JAUBOD010000151.1:2485264-2501895 GCA_032353885.1 Nothura maculosa
TTCTCCCGTTCTCCCGTTCTCCCGTTCTCCCGTTCTCCCGTTCTCCCGTTCTCCCGTTCTCCCGTTCTCCCGTTCTCCCGTTCTCGTTCTTTCTTTCTGATTGAGAATGGTCCCTTTAAGTAACATTTTAGGAGGGTGTTAAGATTTTTTATTTCATTTTTTTTATTTCATTTTTTTTTTTAAGTGGAAGAAATAGATACTAGACCCAGAATGTGTCTCCAGGTTCTGACTTTTTTCACAGCTTTAGCAGCCGATAAGAGCATCTTTTTGATTCTTTATTTAATGTGTCTGGCTTTATTATTTGAACTTTCACTTAAATAATTCAAATATATCAGACTTCTAAAGTAAAATAGAATTTGCCCTAATTGTTCCTTTTTTAATTAAAATCCAATATTCGTAGATCTAAGAATTTCTGTAGCTTAAGTCATAATGACTTGAAATAAATAAACTTCAAAAATAGTAGAGTGGGGTTTTTTTCCACATTCAGTTCACTTTTATGTTCTAGTTGTAATTTAAAGTTTACATGAAAGGGTTTTAATAATTCCCTGCTGTGATCCGGCTTTTCCAAGTGAAAGAACAGATGTGCATATTCAGAAGAAAGGCTTGAGAACATAATCCTAACTTATAAATAAGAGAATGGCTGTGCTAACTCATTATCAAGGGGTAAGATAAGGTGTGAACTTGCAGTGCATGTGCAGTAACTGTCATGTACAAATGTTTTCCCATGATAAAAATTAGATGATTTATCTTTTGAAAATCATCTAAAAACTCTATCATACTTCCAGCTAAGTAAAAGCAGGCTTTCCAAGGCAGCCTCTACCTTGAAGTTTGTGCTCCCATACCAAAGTTATAAATAAGTCATTTGAGACTAAGGTTTAATAGGTGAAGAAAATTTTTTGTTGGACAATGGGCAGCATTACAGTTAGATCAATCCAGTATAGATACCTTGATTTTACAGGTACCGTCTTCAGGAGCCAAGCTAGGAATGTTGCTCTTTTTATTACAAAAGAGATGTTTTTAAATGAAATTTAGAAACTTAAAACTGAAGTTTTAAATGAATTTTAAATGAAATTTAGAAGCTGTGCTGTGGCTGGGAGCCAGTATTAAAAAGCCTGATAACTAGGTTTGTTTAACAGATTTGAAACCCGTTTAACAGGTTTTCTTATGTTTTGTAGCTATCCAGCATGGTCTTCGGTGAAAAAACTCACAACTAAATCATGACTTTACTGTTTTCTCAAAGCTTAAATATCATTGGTTATCTGGCCATGAAGTGTTTACATACATAAGTAAAAGATTCTTGTTTGTAATTCTAGTACATTTAGTAGCTTAAAATCCAGTATTCGCTGTTAGCCATAAGTCTTTGGGAACAAGTATTATCTAATGCTACCACTGGGTTCAAAGACTTATTTTTTACATGCTAAAGATTATTTGTTCTCTCTCTCTTGTTCTAGGATATATTTGTATGTAGACATGAACTTGCTCTTCTAAGAATATCTGCCTTCATGGGTCTGATAGTTCTAGGTGGAATAAGTGGCCTCTTTTATACTCAGCTAATGGGTATTTTCACTGTAAGTATCCCTTGATTTTAACATATTTTTTAATTGACATCAATAGACCTAATAAAAGCAGAATCCATTATAAGGAAATAAAAGAAAAATATTTCCATTCTAGGGCACCTCTCTGGTGAGCTCTGTTAAGACTTTATTTTCCAAAGAAATCTTAGGAAGCCTTCTTGAATAGAAGTGTCTAATAATTCACATACTGAGGCGATTTCCTGATTCATGTTAGTGAAATAAAGTCATGCACTACCCTGGAAATGAACAGTGAATCCACTGTGAAATACTAGTTATGTATTTTTTGGATCATTAATTTTTGCTATTATTTTAGTCTTATGTGTTGTTCTCTCAATTAGACTTTGTGACAGTGAGGCCCACTAATTAATCATTCATTTTAAGAGAACAGCTTTTTTTTTTAAGTACTTAAATAAATCTGCTTACTTTCATATATTTCAAATTAATAAATTGTGACATATAATCATGTACAGTCTAAATGCATATTCCGTGTATATATAAAAACTACATGGAAAAATTTTCTAGTTAAGTAACACTGTAACAAGTATCTGCAAGAAATGTATGTTTTTGCTGCAAACTAAAATCTAAAATGGTTCACTGACAGTAATTAATTTGTCTTAAAAATCTATTCAAGTGATAGTGATCTCCGTTACAGAACAAAGAGAGTATGTTAGTCACATCTGTATATGTCTGCAAAAAATTTATAGTTTGGCCTGCAAAATTTTTATTAATGAAAGTAATATACAAGATGACAGCATCTTTTACATATGGAGTTACATAATGATTGCTGCTGATTCTGAGCGCTTGCTGAAATTGTGTTTTGGGACTATGCAGATGTTAACCTTTGTGAGTACAAAGTGGAAGACATCCTAACCATGTGGCATAATGTCTTTGCATGGAATAAAGGACAAAACCTCCTGTGTAGTTTTTATTTCTGTTAGATAAATCTGTAATGATATTAATATTACCTTTCTCTAAGTTACAGCCTCCTTTTTACTTTATAGTCAAAATGTACAGTGTTTTCTTTTTTTCTTTTTTTTCCTCTGCCCTCCAGCTGCTCTAACACACATTTTTTGACCTTCTGGTCTGTTTACTGTGCTCCCCTTCTCTGTTCTGGTGCTTGCTGGCAGGCTGTTACCTGCCTGTTTAGATGCTGTCACACAACCGTATGTTTTTCTAGTCCTGTATCTAGCTGAAGTGGTGCAGTCAGCTGGATTTCCTCATCTGCCCCCAACTCCCACTGCAAGGAAATACTGAAGTTTAGGGAAGCTTAGCGTGCGGACATTGTAGTATAGATGGCCTTTGAGACTTTGTTAAATAGCTATCTGAGATGTAGTACAATAAGAGATGGAAATCATTTAGAAGAAACAAGGACAAACCCTAATTCTGCTCATCTGTTTGTGCCTTTGGAACTGGGCCAAATTTTGGTAGTGGTCATCAGCATTTGTCCAGATGCCACTAGGATACGGAAAACAGAAACTCTGAGATGGAAGCAAGTTCTGTTTCGAGAAACACCTGAAACTTGGAACATTTCTCTTTTGACAGAAAGTACTGCATCGGAAAAAGGCATGAATCCCCAAAATGTTCTGGGATTATTCTTGACTCTAACCCTGCAGGCCTCAGGGGGATCAGAAATTGGAAGCATGCAGCAGACACTTGCTATAGCCCAGCTCCAGTGAAAGCCTTATTCAGTCTTGGGCAGCAGTGACAGAATAAATATGTAAAAAGTATAACTATCTGTCCACCATTATCCCAGGGATAGCCCCTTCTGGCATATCCTAGAATACAACATGCTACCATTTGACAAATGGACGGAAACTTTTATCTGTGAAGGAAATCAGTTTTGGAATTCAAAGTATGGGCACTGGACTATTTAGTGCATCCTTAAAGTGTCTAAACTCCTACTTTTTTGCAGTCTGTTTTTGTCAGAGAAATTGGTGGCTGTATGCATGTTTGGTTATGAGAATCTGTGGCCTCCCTTTTGGTAGTCACGGTTTTACAGAAATACAGAAATATTCCTGCATTTAGATAAAATTACTACTCTTCGTGAACAAGCACAAGTGAAAACCTATAACATAGTATCTTTTCTTTTTTTTTCGATTTTCCTGTATTTTAAATATCGCCAAGGTTATATTTTTTAGAAAGAACTAGAGTCATGATTTTACTAATTTTGAACTTTTTTTAATAGCAATTCTTATGGATCTCCGTAAGGCAAACTTGCTTGACCCTCTTTATATGATTTTTCCAGAAACTAATGCAATAGTTTCTGTTTCATGTCACTGAAGAAGAGTGATATGAACAGCTAAAGCCAACTATTTTTTTCATTATTATTGGATATGCAGGAATGAAAAATGCTGTGTTCCCAGTTTCTTTCACTGTCTGATAAACATGATAATGTCAGACCCACAGAAGCACCATTTTATATAAAACTGCAGTGAAGTTCTTTCTTTCTCTGGTATTATTAATAATGAAGAACAAGGCCTTTAAATTCCACCTTCTGGCATTGTTATCTGTGTGTCATACCCACAGTATGATGGCTTTGTTCAAGTATATATGGTTACTGTAGCAAGCAGCCAGCTTGTGCTAGTTTAGAGTTCTCAATTATTTACACCAAATATTAGCAGTAAGAGCAATGCCAAAGATTTGTACTTCTTTTCACTGCAACAAGACGTGAAAGTATAGAAGAAAATGAATTAGCGTGAAGATACGTTTGCACACAGTGTTCATCTGGCCTGCTTCTAGGCATAATTTAAAATGAATTGAGCTTAGTTGGTAGCTTGACAAGTCATATGAAAAAACAAGCATTTTTATAAGATTTTAAGGAAAAATAATAAGGAAAAAATTCTCATTTTGTGTTAACCATTTTCAGATGCTGAAAAATGTTGAATTGATATATTTCATATACATTGTTGTGTTACTCTGAATAAGGCCAAAAATAAGAAAATAATCACTTTGTGATGTATAGCTGATACGTTGTGCTTTATGTACTGCACATACCAAAATGCAATGTTGTGCCAAAATGCAATGTGTCTTATTTTCTGTGCCTAGCCTTGACTAACTGTCTTCAATTATAACAGCAGATCAGTTATAGAAGAGTTGTTAGAGAAAGAAACATACATCCTCTAATGTTACCTTGTGTCAACTGTATTCAGTAAAGTAAGAAGCTTGGAAATAAGTGTATTCTCACACACGTGTAGAAATGCAAATTTGGCTGTAGTACAGACACTCTTCTTAGGGATATACTGTTTGTGAAGGTGATTGGTAGACAAGGCCAGCTAATGTGCAGTAATCTTCCAGGGTTTTACCACCTCTGTGACTGAGGTAAGACTGTTAGTGCGTCCTAAACACCCAGCTCTTCACATCTCATCTGGAGGTTCAGGCAGCCAGAGATCAAGGGAGGTAACTTCCTACAATGAGAGGAGAAGTGTGAGAACAGCTGGCAAAAACTGTCCTCAGAGGAACTTCTGATGTGAATTGTTCTCATGAAGAGGTCACTTTATGGCAGATTAGTGCTTTCTCCCTAGAAACTAGCATATGTGAAGTACCCTTTTAGCAGAAGGGGCACATGGCTCCCTTCATCCTCCTTCTCCAGTTGCTTTCCTCATGCCCTCATTTGCCTTTATTCTTGTCATGATCCAGAAGTTAAAGCACTTCCTGCTTGTATCCCAGACCTCTCTTGGTAAGCCTGTTTTTGGATACTTTGGAAATAAAGGAAATTAGAGGTTCCCTCTAATTCAGAAATCCCTGAAAGACAGAAATTTAACATCATAATTTAGAAAATAAATGAGATTTTTTTTTAAAAAGTAACAGAGTCTTTTAGATAAAAATTCTCATGTTTCTGAAGAGTGGAATGGAAGAAATCACGCTTTAAAATATTACTTACGAAAATAGTCTGTCATGTTTTTCAGCATGGATCATGTATTTATACCAAGGGCCTGTTTATTTTCTTTGCTTGGTGCCTGCCTTTCCAGTTTTCTATTGTTGCTTACTCTGGAAAATTAAATTTGATGTTGCTTATTTGGAAATGATTCTGTATTCCTTTCTGAATAGAGGGAGTATTTTTAATGACTTTGCTTGAGAAGTAAGGACAAACTTAGTATGAAACAATAAAGAAGATAGATTTTTGTCAGTTGCGTCCTAGAAAGATCAAATGTTACAATGTTCTTCTACTACTGAGAATAATATCTTTCTGGGATCCTTTAGGGCCTTTTTTTTTTCTTTTTTTTTCTTTCTTTTTTTACTTTCTTTCTTTGTTTTTATTTTTTTTCCATCTGTCCTATTGCTGTCCTTGGCTTCAGGCTGGATAAAATCCCGTGTTGACCTGAGCTGCTAGTCAAAGGGATAAGAAGGCAGCTATCGAACAGTTCTGCCATCAAGGCAGAAACATTTATCTTTTTTTTTTTTTCTTTGATTCTCACATAATTCTTTACTATGAAAATACTATTCAAATGTAAACTATCATTTTGCCTGGGACTGCTGTTTTAGATAAGTTTAATATAGCTAAAAATGGAAAAAAAAAAGCCATTGTGTGCTTTGCTGGCCATGTTATAAGGCATTCAACTGTAAATGCAAAGTTTATCATGACAAGGATATTTTATACATATCCAAAAAAAAAACCAAACACATACAGGAGCAGTTTTCTCTGCATCTCCACTGTATTGCTAGCTATTCTTTTCCTGTGGTTATCTTCATCTAATTCAATCAAAACGTAGTTAGAAATATATCCAGAAATTTGCTTGCTTTTCCAAGACAACATTTTTTTTTAAAAGTCCTTGCATTTGTTGTGAGGAGAGCAATATGTTTGAGCTATTCAAAATACACAATATGTATTTTAATATACAGTACACACGTTAAAAATAGTTAACTTCACTCATTGACAGGAAAAGACATAGATCTGTCTAAGAAAAAGTGTGTCTTTTCTGTGAGTTAGATTCTTCTGTTTTATGGATTTTTTTTAAAGGCAGAGAACTGTAATCTAAGGTGTTTTAAAAATAGGGACTGTTGAGTTAATTCCATATAGATTAATAAAGGAGCAGCACTGGCATGATTATTTGTCTTTCAGTTGTTCCATTTGCTTTAAGAAAGTGCTACTGTATGTTCTGATAAATGAAATATGTATCTAAAATTAACTGCTATAATTTGGATTTTTGTGTAGTGGATCACTTTTTTTGCTGTTATGTAACATTTTGTTCATGTACTTACTGAAGTTTTAAGTTGTGCCAGACACTACTATAAAGTATTCATTTTTTTTAAGGCTGACACCTTTTGTATATGTGAAGGGCTTCTTCCTCTCAAGCTTTGTCTTGTTCTTTATTTTGTTGGCTGCCACCTGTCTGAAGCAATCAACCACTTCCCTCTTTCTCTCCCTCTGCACAAAAGGAAAATCCCATCTTCCCATGGATGGTGGAAGGTAACAGGATAATCAGTTCAGCAGTGATCCTCTGATGTCATTGTGGGAGCCCTGTAAAAGCGGATTAGCTGTGACCCAGATAAAATAATTAGAAATTACTTGGACACTTACAAATAACAGATCTACTAATCTCATTTCCAAGGTTAAAAAAGGTCTGTCTCTCAACATAACACTACCAGATGTTTCAGTTGAATGGCATCCTTTGCAGAGACTAATCTGAACCCTAATTTCAAAGGATTACCTTTGATTGTTTTCTGTTAAAACACTAAACAGTTTGTGTTTCCATTTTTCCATATGTTCTAGCAAATTATATATAGAATGACTTTTTTTAGTTTTCCATTATAGTCTGTCAGATATTTTTTCTATATTTTTATGTGTCAGTACTACAGAGATGTGCTTTTTTATTAATATGATTTGCTACCTACTTGTTTATCTGGAGCTGAACTATATAACCTATGGGCTTTCATAAATTTGTTAGATCCTACATGTTCTTTCTACAAGGTAGCGTATGTATTATCATAAACTAAGTGATCAGTGACTTTATTAATTTAATTAATGCTACCAGGGTTTCCTGTTAATTAACAGTTTAAATGATGTACAGTGATATGCCAATATCCTCAAGCACCGATTCTGTGTGTATGTGATAGAGAACATCTTTTATTCATTTATTTTTAAGAGGTTGAGAGAGAAAAGAGTTAAAACAGCTGGCATGCAGTAGCCTGTTGTGTGTACAGTGACATGCATGTCCATATAACCTTTTCCCTTCAGAAAGATTTTGGATATTTGTTAAAGACTATGTTGTATTGCTATTGCAGTGTTTGTCCTTAAACACTGCAAACACCTAAGTAGCAAATGCATTTCACTTGATTTTTTTTTTGTTATTCTATTAAATATATCCATCTCTACATAAGCATAGTAAATCTCCCAATTCAGGTAATTTAACAGAATTCCTTACCGTAGTGGTGACTTTGCTCCATATTGTCTTTTAAAATGAGGAAATCTTCATTCTAAAGCAACAGGAAAAAGTTGGAAGTTGTATAGATGAATTTTCTGTGATATTTTGATCCCTAAACTTGATTTTCAAGCACTTTGTGTGTTTAAAGACTAGTATTCCATTTAACAGCATAGTGCAAAAATCAAATGTATACAATAAATGCCCATAAGAAATTTAAAATTTCTTGTAATGTGTACCTCATAGAATTTTACTGAAGATGAAACCTAAGTACTGCAGATTTTCTGTTGAAAAAAAATCTTAGTTCTTTCCTAATAATAATAGGATAATTCATTGATATGTAATATACACAGGTTGCACAAGTGATGTGGTTATGCTAATTTTTTTTTGTCTTGAGAAATAAGTATTTTTAATTAAAAATATTTCTAGTCATTTCTTTAATGAGATAGTCTATTAAATGCTGTTTTGATTAGTGAAAGAATAAGGGCTTTACTTTTTCCACTCCCCCAAACATGTCAGAAATGTAATCAGAGAACTATTAATCCTGATAATTAAGTTTAACACAGAAGAAACTCAGATTGGAAGGAGAAATCAGGATTTTGAGACAAATATTTTCTTTACTTCAATATAATAAACTGTAAAATATAAGGTAATATAAAGCCAAATAATCTGAAATGTGAGAGTTAAAAGAAAATAGGTTCATGCAAACATTGGCTGTGCTTATGTTCCTTTTTCTTCTTATCCCCTCCTTATTTTTTCCTGTGTCTGACTTTAATTCACCTATTAAGTAAATTTCCCATTAAAATACTCTTACAAAAATTTATAAAATAAATTGTCAGAATTAGTTCTATTCTGATCTTTGGGAATCTGCCAATTGTAGAAAATCTTTTGTTTCTCTATTATTGTATACAGCACATTTAATTTCTTTAACAAATAAATCATGTTAGTCTTAAAAAAAAAAAAAAGCCTGTTTACCATCAAACCCGTATTCTGCATTCTTTTTTTAAAAAAACCCTTTGCATGAACATTTTAAAACATAAGAATAAAACATAAGAATTAAAACATAAGAACTTGAAAGCTTAAGTACTGAACATTGAAAAAATGTACCTGTTTTATTTGGATCAGTTTATGGTTTACACAAATAAATCCCAGTAAATTAATGGTAGATATATGCCCATATATCTTGTGACAAGTTACTGGGGAGAACTTTTTTTGAAACTTGTTAGTTACAATGTTAAGGGACGTTTCTTTAATTTAGAAAATTTAGTCAACAAAATCTTGTACTTTGCAGAGAAACAAAGATAAAGATCATCTTTGTGATTCAGAGAATGAGCCCTTTTTCAATTGATGTATTTTTCTAAATAACAAGTGAGGTACTTTTGAGCGACTGGAGATAAATAACTGTAATAATGATTTAGAGTGTTGTGGGAGATTAGTAGTGTTTGTCAGATTTAGACAGCAGACCATTACAATAACTTCTGTGTGTGAAGAACAACCGCTGGCCTCGCCAGGCATATCTTAAGGGGATGCTCTTAAGTACTAATACAAATACTGTGTGTGCTATATGTGATTTTGTTGTCCCACTTCATTTACCTAAAACATGAGGGTTTTGAAACCAGATATAAGAAAAGAGTGTATTTTGTTTTGATATCTTTGTGTACGTATTCTTAATTCAGTTTTAGGTATCTTCATGTTTTTGACTCATTTTCTGGTATGTTACATGAGGAATTTATTTCACTGCACTCATCACAGACCAGAGAATAGAGCTACTCCCTACAAATAATACAGTACAACATCATTTTTCAGTTTGCACACAATCAACTCTTTCATATAAGGTATTTTTTAAAATAGAAATCCAAACTTAATTGAGTAATTGTCAGGCTAAATTTAATTGTAATTGATTATATCAATTTTACAAAAAGTGGTAAATGGTAAAATAAAAATGTAGTTTATTATTTTCACACTGTAGAGGTAGAAGAACTACTAAAGTAGTAAACTTTATTCTTGATGAAGTGCTCGGTATTTGATATTCCTGGAGGAATGAAAGGAATGAAAAAATGATGTACCGATCAACTGCGTTATGTGCTGTTTTGTGCTTTGAGGTAAAAGCAATAGCTGCAGTCTGCAAGAGTTTGCAAATTCTGTTTGGTTTTCTACTTTCTCCTTTATTATACTTTTCTGCTGATTCCTGTATATTGAATGCTTGAAGATTATACTAAGCAAATACAATATAATGATTGCATTCCTCCAATGCAAGTATTTAAGTAAACCTCTATTCATTAGACATCATTCTATGCAAGCATGGAAATAAAATTGGACCAGAGATTGTTGCTGCATTCTTTGGAGTTACAAATTACTGCTTCTCCTCAGGAAAATGAGAATTGGTTAGAGATTCTTTCCATGTGCTTGTTATGTCATAAATTAGTTCATGATGAATCCTGCCCTATAGCACAGTTTGCTCACCAGCATATCTGTGTGTGTGTGTGTGTGTGTGTGTGTGTGTGTGTGTGTGTGTGTGTGTGTGAGTGAGAGAGATCTGCTTAAAAAGAACCTTTTGTTGAAGCAGTTTGTGCTAGTAAAAAATATACCTGTGATCTTTAAGTAGGTAGCACAGAAGCGTTCACTTACAAATGCATTTTAAGGCAGCCTGCACGATTCAGTTAGTACTACTAAATATGGCTCTTCATCTCTGTCATAACACTTACAGCTTTTCCAGCACCTTGATTGCCTAGAACAGGCAAGCTACAGTTGTAGACTTGTCTCGAGTCTACAAAGTAGGAAGATACTCAGCGTCAACTGTCTCTGAACCTTCTGGTGCTTGTTTCTAATATTAAAATATATATTTTACTCTGTTTTTTTTTTTTTTGTTGCCTTTCAGTTGCCTTTCTCACTAAGATACTTAAGAGGTGTTTTTATTTAGTTGCTTTAAGGTGCTTATTAGGTGGATATATATTTCTGAATAGGCAAGTGCAGAAGCACTGTTCCCAATCTGGATGATGACCTTGGTAATCAATTGTGTTTAAGTCATTTTGTCTCATGCACAATTGTATTTTTTTTTTTATTTTTCCTGAAGATAGAGATTCCTAGGACTCAGTTGACATTTGCTCACTTCAAGTTGCTTGTAAGTGATAGATGAGTAATTGCTCTGCAAATTTTAACATCAGAATTAGCAGGGAGAATTTCTAGCAGCATTTCATTTGTATTAATAGTAATCCAATCCAAGCTGATAGTTTACACAGACAGTCAAAGCCTCTTAGGTGAACAAAATAACACTGATGTTTTAGCAAAATCTTTGAAGGCCATTCTTCAGATACATCAATGATCACCTTGTCATTCCATGGATTATTGATAATTCTTATCCTCCTGTTTCTGAAAATTCAGCTAGTGTTCAACTTAAAACACTAGTCCAAAGTCCAGTTATTGCTTCCATTTCTTACACTGTCCTCTGCTGTGGGGCTGCTGAATTAGGAAAGGCTAGGAAGAGTTCATTGGGGAAAAAATGGGATAATGGGAGCTGTGAAGTTTCATTTTCATGTGAAAAAGTAAATTGATTCAATTGCAAATGAAAGTATATTTCAGATTAGTTGAACTGTTTGAGGGGAGCAGGAAGGAAGGGAAACAGTGGAGGGAATTTGGTTGCTTGAATTTAGTTGTCAGTATTTGTTAAATATCTAAACTGCAGAGAAGAAACTTCCTCCATTTCCTTCTAGCCCTGATTTATAGCTTTTTAAATGTCTGTAAGGCTTTTTTATTATCCAGAAGTTATCCCAGAAAAACAGATTTACTGCTCGATCCCAATTTACTTACTATTAGGCAGAGCTATTTATTATTAGATAACTTTTGACATTTTAACACAAGAAGGAGGAAGGATGAAAGGAAGGATTTTGTCTTACTTCCTATCCAGCTCAAATCCTTAATATAATTTGAAGGTATGTAAGTTTTGCAGTCTATTTTACAGTAATTTCTTGCAGGTATTAGTTGCAGGCGAACTAATATGCTAGGCAGGCATAACATGAAGAGGAGAATCAGTTACTTGGATAGTACACCAAACATAGTAAAATTTGGTAGATACTTAAACAAGTTTACATTAAAGGGAAGTAACAACTTGCCATAAAAAGAGGTTGGAAACATGAAAAGTACTTGAGTTAATATATTTTAGAATTCTCAAATTATTTTGTAATGCAATGAAATGTGAGTCTACCTTAAAGTACTGCTGGAGGTAAAGATGAAGTAATACCTACAGATAAGCATTTTTTTTATTAAATATATACACATTTCTTCAGCAATATATACATTGCTGGAGTAGAAGTGCCGTTCTTTGTAGCTTTCAAAGTTTTATTTAGAGGTGATCTGATGAGCTTAAATTGATTTTTTTTTAATGAGTAATGAAATAAGTCATGTTCAGAAAAGTATGAATTTACTATTAGCTGTACATACCTTTGCTCTAGCCTTTTTGGCTAGACTATTCAATTCTTGATGAATTTTAAGAAAATGTGTTTTATATTTAGTATTTTCATCTAGAAAGCATAGACACTCTTTGTATTATCTTTGGTGGTACATTTCACATTTTAATATGTATGAAGATACTTATTTTAAAGCTTAATAGGTTCTGCTTTTCAAAGGACTGATTCAGGATTTTGTGTAATAAATATATTTTGTTCCTGTGCATTTCTGAATTGGAATCTCCAAGACTGGAATAGGTACTTTTCAAATATGTTGGAAAAGTGCACTTTGCACACATTACTTTTGAAAGTCCATGAATTTATTGTAATATCTGAGCTACTACAATGTTGTCATTTTCTTGACTTTCTGTAATGGGTGCTTTCACAATAGAATTACACCGTATTGTTACATTTTGTGTTTGTAAAAGATCATATTTAACAGACTGAATAAATTTGCAGTGCATATAACTTTACATCAATTTAATGTGAAGTAAGAGGAAAATGTTGCCAGAGCAGTATATGCCAAGGTTTAATTGTCTTCTTAGCTCTTTCGTAATGACATGAACAGTTAAAAGGTTTTCCTTCATAGTATTTTATTTTCTTTAACAGGACACCACAAGTATAGAAAAAATGGCAAACTGTTGTGAAGATATGTAAGTACTATAAAATTCCTAAATGTACTTGCTGGAAAATTAGAGGTTTGGCTGTGACTAACTTAATGAGAGAAGAACAGAGGACACTGTTAAGAGTATTTTGCACGCCACTACTCCTATATTTCCTATCTATGGCAGTAGCCTTAAATACTGTTTTACACAAAATAGCCTCAGTTTATTTTTATTCCCTTCTTACTCAAAGTAAGTAAAACAGTATTTTGAAAAGCAGAGATCAAAAGGCACTTGCTGCTGTGTTTTTGATGTACGTTTCGTAGATCCTGAGTTCTCCTGTGCTTCAAAAGATTCCCCTGATTGATTGACGACACAGATAGTTTCTTCTCTCCCAAGTTAAGTCTCAGCTGCGTGCCCTAATGAAAGAAAAGCTGTGTTTGTGATGCTGGGACACAATTCATCAGAGTCCAGTGATGGATCCCTAGCCAACCTGTATTGTTGTAGATGACTGAAATGCACCATGGGAGTGCTGTCTTTCACTAATAATGCTGTTTTTTATAGATCAAGGCCCCGAAAGCCGTGGCAGCAGAGCTTCTCTGAAGTTTTTGGCACTCGCTGGAAGATCCTGTGGTTTATTCCTTTCAGGCAGAGGCAGCCACTGCGAGTTCCCTACCACTTTGCCAATCATGTCTAAACAGATGGATGGTGGGCACAGATGGGTCCTCTATGCTGGAAGTGTGTTACAGGTTTTGTGATAATAGGACTATGACAGTCCTCAAGTCAATTAAAATCCACCCACCAATCTTAGTCATCATAATGTGCCACAGGCTTTATTTTAATAGTAGTCTGGATTTCGTTGAGGGATTAATAAAAGTTAAATGCTTAAGTTAAAGGATATTTACTTGCAGATTAGTTTTCTGAAGAGGTTTCTTTAATGTCTGACGATGACGACAAAAATAATTGCTGGACTAAAGTCTTCCTCTATGGATTTGATACTGCCTATTTTGTTTTTTTTTTTTCTCTTTTGGTAGGAAACACTGAAATTTACATTGATTTTCAGCATTCTCAGTATATAATCTCATACTACTTTTAATTTATTACAGTTCTTTTTTTTTTTTTCTTACCAACAGATGTGTCTAGTTGATATGCTGCTCTTTTTTTAGTAAATACATTTAATACACCTTGGTATTGCATTGCATTTACTCTGAAAAGCTGACATCTGAAACTGAGGCAAACTTCTATATATTTCTTGTAAGAGTTTTTATAAGTACATATATATGTATC
The DNA here is from genome assembly GCA_032353885.1 of Nothura maculosa. Lineage (NCBI taxonomy): Eukaryota > Metazoa > Chordata > Aves > Tinamiformes > Tinamidae > Nothura > Nothura maculosa. The sequence continues at coordinate 2,499,529 of JAUBOD010000151.1, forward strand.
TGTACGCATACAGAGATCTTACATCTTAGGTTACCATTTTATATACATCTGGTCTTAGTTAAAGTTAACATCATATATTATCATTCACGTCTCATATGTCTATAAAAGCTATGAAATGCGTTGAGGGTAAAATAGGTAGTAAGCATGTTTTCCCCTTTTTCCCAAGGATTTCTTTGCAATAATTCAACAAGGAAGCTGTGTAGTGCAAATATTAGAAAGCATATACCTTTTATAAGAGCTGATTTAATTAGCGTAATATACCACAGAGAATGCTACATAGTTATTAAAGTTTTGCATTTTATATTTTCTGTCGTTTAGCCACGAGTAACTGGAATTTAAGATTGTTTTAGGTGCTTATAAAAGAAAATATTTTAAAATATTTATATATAATAATGGATATTCATTATGAACATGTACAGTAAAGTATATTAGGTGATTAATTGGATACTGTGTTAATGTATAAGAGCTTTCTGTTCTTGTGGACCCTTTCTCCATGGAAGTGATCAACCAAAGTCAAAATTTTGAGATTAGATCTGGTGATTTGATAGTGATTCACAAAGTATTGCCTTTTTTTTTGCTGGGTCTGGAAATACCATGTAACTTATTATTCTATGTCTGGCCAAATATCAGCATGGGATATTTGTAATTCTTGGAAGTTCTGTGAATTTTTGAGAAGTTCATACCTGAGATTTTTCAGGTTATGCTGCTTACCATGTTTGTTTTCTTTGTTGTGTAACAACAGGACTAAAAACAACCTCAAATGAAAGACTTGTAACATGATAGTAAGAGGTACAGAGTGTACAATATATAGATTGCATTTGAAGAGAATTCTGAATGGTGCATTCAACTCAAAAGCACTAAATTTTAAATAAGTGTTACTCAATCTTTAGATCAGCTCTTTTAAAGCCTTAATATTGCACATCATGGACACATCATCCTTTTTTTTAGATTGTAAGATTGTGATGATGTATAGAAAGTTCCAGAAGGATCATTTTAAAATTTATTGCTTTTCAACTTTTGGCAGACTTCTGAACAAACTTTGCTATTTGAAAATAGACACAATGCTTCCTTAAGTTTCAAGCCTTACGATCAACTGGCCTTTCTGAACTTTTTGCACTGCGTTTTTATGATTCAGTTTAGATTTTCTTTAAGATGCTCTTAGCAGCAATATTTAACCCAAACTAGGCATGAACAAATGAAACATTTGTGAATTCAGATGTGCACTATGTATTATAAAATAGCTGGTGATTTTTCTGTCTGTCTGTCTCTCATTTAGTTACCCATGGAGAAGCAAATCTGTAATACATAATCTGCTGAATTGTAAGAAATTTAGTTATAATGTATATATTTAAATCTTGATGTGATTTATACAGTGAAGTAACAGGAACATTAAATTTTGAGTGGATAAGAATCCATGAATACTCTTAATACTCTGCAAAAAATAAAAAGGAATATGAAACACTAGAACATTCTACATCCTAGAATAACTCAAATTGGAAGTAAACATATTCTAGAAGTACTGCAGACCATTCATACAAACAATATGTTTATATGCCTGGTAACACTGCAAATTTTAAGCTTGGGACATGTGCACATATTTCATCTTTTGTAGTGATACACTCTGCTTTACAGACTGAGGCTGATGTCAAAGCCCTCTTGCATTAAAATCTGGGCTCTAGCCTTTCCTGTCTTATTCTCCAAGTGCCCTCTTTTGGCCGTGCTGTGCAAAGGCAGCTCACTCCTGCGCTGAAGCGGGAATGGTGCCTGGCTGGAAAGCCACACGTGGCTGCTGAGCCCCATTACTACGCCGAGATTGTTCAGAGAAAGAACTACGTGAATTGCATGGGCGGCTCTGCACATTGGGGCTTCACATCGGAGGACTCAGTTATTTCCTAGGGCTGCAGACACTGCTTTGGGTCTGCCTCATATAAAAAGGGAAGCATGTGAGATTTTCTAGAAAATCATCAGAAGAGGTCTACAATCTTACTACTATGTCTGCATCAAGTAGTGCAGTGTAGTTTGTGCCTGTCCCTGTCTTTTCTTTCCAACAGTGGATTATAAATTAAAAATTAAAATGTTTGTAAATTCCTAAGTACTTATTTAACCTACCCAAAGCTGAAAACTCTGTGGTTAGAGTACCAGATATGCGTTCTAGTGAATGGCATATTTATATCTTGCCTGATTCTCCCATGAAAATACTAATTGCACAATGTAAGGTTCTCAGATGTGTTTGTATAGTATATATTGATATTCACAAATATTTTTCTTCTCACACTCCCATTCATCCTTAAATACAGAAACTTACGTGTAATTAAGGGAACGTTTGCTTTTTTTAAACCATTTCACTTTGGCAATATTTATATCAGT
>JAUBOD010000151.1:2514862-2539780 GCA_032353885.1 Nothura maculosa
CTCTAGGTGCCTGCTGGAGCGGGAAGGTTGGACCAGATGATCTCTAGAGGTCCCTTCCAACCTTGAAGATTCTGTGAAAAAAAATAATCAGGCAACTCATCCAAGATTCTGATTCAACAGTATCTAGCCCAAGCTGCACTTACAGTATGGTAAGTATTACTTAGTGTGTGTCTTAGTCCCTAACAAGCCCTTTGCTCTTTGTCCCAGGTGATAGGACAACAGCTTTTAGATGTCCAGAAATAAACTTCTAAGAAGTAGTGAAATACAAAGAGCGATGCAGGTAGTAACTTTGTGCTGTTGCTACCAGGTGCACAGGGAGAACATTGGGATGTGGCCAGAAGATTCAACACCACCTATATGAAGGACTCAGGCTTTTCTGGAGAGGTCATGTGGATGGAGCGAGAGAACCCAAAAGAACAGAGGCCACTTTATGACACCTGTGTCATTTCTGTTCCTCCTTCAGCTGGTCAGAACAACCACGTTATCCGTGGGGTCCTCACTTTCTCTGGACAATGTGCAATCCTTGCCTTAATTGTTCTTTATTGCCTCTTTTTGTTACTTTTACTATCTATCTGAGTTACTACAGTTAGTAGTACGCTTGCTACTACAAAAGTAATGCTTTTGGATACTCTCCCTGGCTTCACATTGAATCATTCAGGTCTCAAAAGCATGGACAATCCCACCAAGATCCACTTCAGGAAAAAATGACTTCTCCTTGCCATGCTGGCCATGCTGGAAGTTCACTGAAGATCAGGCTAAAATCCAGGGGTGTATACATCAGGAAAACTTGAAATATCTGCTTATTTTAGCTGGTATGGATAAATTTATTATGAATACCTATCGCACATGTTTAGACCAAGAGCAAAGACTGTATCAGAAGCTATATTTAATTTTCTGCCTTTGGATTTGTTGTATCCAAACTGACTGCTTTATGATCAGTTGCAAATTCAGTTTGCATTTCTGTAGCGAAATTCACATAAAACATGTGTATGGGCTGGGAGAGTTTCTAGTAATTCTTCATTAACAGCCAGGACTGGAAATATGAACCACATGTCTCTCCACTATCCAGTGATGCAACATCCCCAGCCAACAGCGTATATGAGTTCTTCTGGGCAAGACTTTAAAGGCTGGTTGTTGAGTTTTATTTCAAGGTGCTAAATCCTGGCACTAAAAAAACATGTTATGAGTGGGGACTTAACAATTCCCTGTCCTCTCTCTCTAATGCTTCCCAAACTAAACAACTCAGCATTTCTTTCTCTTGGAACAGTCAAACACAGGATCTGACACTCCGAGCATAGGGAACACCGTCTTGCAGGGGCAAACGCAGCACCTGTTTCATGGCTGGAAAGGAGATTCAGTGCATTTCCCAGTAGCCCCAGTGGTCTTTGCATTGCTCGATTCCTGAAGAATAAGGCAGCATGTTTGAGGAAGAAATCATTTTGGGGGTTGTTTTTGGGTAGTGGAAGTGACATGGCTCAATTAGCCACAGCACCCAAGACAGACAGGAGTTTCTAGACTTGCTCCTGAGTGCCGGCGTCTTTCCTTCCTTCCTTCCTTCTTTCCTCCTCTGTTCCTGAGGAGAAAAGCACCCTTCATATCTCCTAAGCAGCATCTCCTGGTAGGTGACTCAGAAGATCAGGGAGTTGGAATTTATTGCAGTATTCCTCAGTAACCACTGAGGAAGTTGGTTGGTTGCAGAGTGGCAGAGCTGTGTTAATTTTGGCAGTGGGAGGCAGGGGCATCCTATTTTGCAGTGGAGAGTACTGATTACTGTGGAGGAAGCCCAGGTACTCATCTGCTTCTCCAGGTAAAAAGAGAAAAGTTTTCTCTTTTTTTTCCTGTCAGGCTGTATAACCTCTCACACACTCCAGAGTGAAGGACGCTACGTTTTGCCACTTAAAATAAATGTTTGATGAAACTGGCAATCCAAATTCATTCACTCTAGGTAAAGCAAATAAAAGATCAGTATTGAGCCTTCTTCAAACCTGAGTATAACTATTTATGTTATGTAAAAGCATACAGCAAATGCAAAGAACAAAACTAGGGTCATATCAAAAATTTTATGGCACTAATTTGTGAGAATAATAGATTATGTTGCAAAGCTACACAGAAGAATTCTGTTTTATACAACACATTTATATTGTACATCTCAAGTGAGTTTTACCCACATAATTTCCATATATGTTGCAGATGAAATAGAAAATACACGTAAAAATATCTTTTTTTAATTTTTGTCCTATTTTTGGTCTACATGTATTTAGTTCATTGATAAGACTGTTAGGGGCAGGTGAATCTATAACTCAATATTTTAAGTTTCTTAACACTTAAAACTCTGTTCATAAACATTTTTTTTTCTAGCTATAGGATGCTGTTGGGGTCTGGGAAGGGTGGTTGATGATCCTGAGAAGAACAATCTCTGTATCTGCATACAAGGTGAAACAAATTCTAAACTTTGAGGAAATGAGGGAAGCAATTCTGAAATAGATTAATTAATAAGTGAAAAGAAGCAAGGCCAACACATACAAGTGAGGTAAATAGTCTGTATTACTACAGTTTGCTCCATGATTCTGAAATATCCAGCATTAGAGTTACAGCAGATTCTCCCCACTGTCTTTCTGCTTTTCATATAAGGCCCAAATAATACTAATATACTGTAAGAAGAGTTTCAAGCATTTCTATACGAATAGGAAGATGACAGCTTTCTGATTCCCTGTTGCTCTGAATTCACTTGAAATGTTAGATAACTTTTAGAGCAAATTGGTGTGTTAGATTTTACTGCAAAACTAGGAATTATTACTAGGGGCAGAAGCTTGGATGTAAAAAAAGAACAACAACAAAACAAACAGAAAATATCCCAAACTCTCCCTTTCACACAGTAAGTAACTCAGAGGAGCAGGCATCCTCTCCATGTCCCCTGGCTAACAAGCTGTCTCAAGGCCATCCTAACTTAATTAAACACCATGTATTGCTTTCACCATAAAGGAATCTGATTTAGAAAGGCAGGTACCCTTTTATAAAGACTCAGATCCCCATGAGATTCATATTCAAATCTTACCCATACCTCCTACCTCATGATTCATATCTAAAGCTGGAAGATAGTTTTAAACACTCCTGGCACAGAAACGACTGTTCCTACCCAAATTCTCTGATTTTTTTGGTATAACAAAGCAGAATCTCTACCTTCAAAGAAAGTGTTAGCAAAGAACAGTGCTAGCAAAAAACAGTGTTAACAAAGAACAATATTTCTCGTGTTAGAAAGATAGTTGTCCCTGATATTTAATTTAATTATAAACAAACAGCTAACCTGCTACGAGGTGAATTCTTCCTTCAGCTGGCTGGACAGATTTCAATCATCAGTACATAGCTTTTTAGCTTTGAAACTTTTATTTAATATGAGTTTCATGTTTCATGTACTTCATATATGCATATAGCTGAGAGTAAAATATATGAATATGCTTTTGATTTGGCCTGGATATAAATATGACTGAAAAGTAATGTTAATATTAATGCTACAACTAATATGCTGCTATTCTTAAGTTAGGGACTTATGTATTTACTCTTAATTGTAAATAAAAAAAATGACTTCTTTGCTCTTTACAGAACCTTCCAACATTTATTCAATCAAATGCTGCCTTTTAATTTTTTTCCAGTGATGTATTTGTTGGTCTAGAGCAAAATTTACTACAAAGTATAACAAAATAGCAAAATTACTATGTGTTAGTACCCCTGATTTTATTAAATGTCTTATTTTGTGTTGATTAGATCTAGATAGAAAATACAACAATATGTTTTTTTCAATAGAAAAACGACAACTTAGGCTATCCAGCTCCGATATTGGCAGAATCTTTGTGAAGTGATATACTTGCACTCTACAGTTCTCAAATTGCCAAAATCAATTATTTTCGAAAGCACTGGAACTATGTTATTTTGATATTTTAATGTGTGCTGTCCATAATACTCCTTTTTAACTTTGTTTCTGGTTTTACGCATGGAGATCAATGCTTATTGCCACGACACAGGTGGTAGCATTAATACTCAGAAATTATGAAACAGCTAAAAGTAACTAGTTCACTTCATATGAGCAGGTGATTAACAGTGAGTATTTAGTCACTTCACCTTGATTTTAAACAACATTTCTGGTGAAAAAAATCATTCACCAAGCTATTTGTAAGGAGAACTAGTGAAAACAGTGCATTGCTATGAAATCTGTTGTAACAGGATTGCTTGACATGATGTGCCTATACCCTGAGGAATCTGCAGATATTTCAAAATGTGCAGTGTCTTGTCCAATTCACTTTACAGAGAGCGTGGAACAGTAATTCTGACTTCTCATTTGAAAGGGGAACACACATGCTACAAAAGTTTCAACTGTTCTATTGTCTTTTGTATTGTTTACTGTAGGACATAAGAAAGATGAAGAAGTATCATTCTAAAAGAAGTTTAGGTAAATGCTTCCCCAAACGTGGCAGGAAGGTACGTGAGCTGCCCATGCCTTTATAGGGAATGTATAAGCAAATATGAAGAGGCATTTAGAAGCACGAAGGGCCAAAGGTGCACATCTGGTTTGCTTTAATTTCGTGAAATGAGGCTAAGGCTTTGTAAGCTAAGGAGCATGGCACAGTTCTTTCAGATATCACAATGCTTCTGGCTCAGGGTTGCAATGAGAGATGCAAGAAGTAATACCTTGGTTAGCAAGCCTGCATGTGAAGCTTAATCTATTTATCCTTACTGTTACAGTCAGGCTCTTTAGACGTTTTAGTTTTACTCAGAGCAGTTCCTCCAAACTTCCCTGCCGAAATGCTGAGCATAAATGCAAGCACCATGCTGGAAATGCAATCCACTGTCCTCAATTCTTCCTGCAAATGTCACAGAGATTTTCAGAAATCATGCTTATGATGCCAAGTCTGGCAAAAGACAGATACTTAAAAGAAGATGATGTAGCTTTGATGGAATTGTTGAACTTCAATCATCGTCTTGTCCCCACTTGTGCTTTTTTTCAGAGCAGCAAAATGATTGTCTGAACATGCTAGCAACTCAGATTTAAATCCGTGTTCTTTAGACAATCTTTTCTTCAAGCTATAGCACCTCTTTTTCAAAAAAAAATGAACCCAAAAACAATTTAAAAGCCACAGGTTAATGTTAGAAATTCTTCAGAGATGAGTCTGTCTTTAAATAACCTATTCTGAATCATCCAAAAACAGAGAAGAGATAGAAAATTATATAAAGCATAATTTGAATAATTTGAAATTAGTATGTGCATGTGGATGTGAATGAACATAAACAGCTTTCAATAAGTCTGAACAAAATCACAGCTCTTCCAAGTAGGCTTATTTAGGCTTGAAAGCATACGATATAGAGTAGTACTTACTCAAAACACATCTCAAGAATTGTATGTCTTTCAGAAAGCCAATAGCAAATGTAATGGCAAATTTTATTATAGTAATTTGTAGAATGATTTAGAACAAAGGATGTTTTGTTACATCTTGCTTCAGTTCATAAATTTTTAGGAGAAAAATTATGGGAGTAGGTAGAGGAGCAATTTGTTTCTCATAAAAGAAATACTGTAAACAATGTTAATTTATGGCTAAAAAAGAAAAAAAAAGTAGTATATTTGCATCCAGGAGTATAAATGCATCATTATCACTGCTATGTCTAATAAAGGTTTTGGCAAACATTAAAAAAGTTATTTTAGTTGTACTTCTGAAAGCATGTAAATGCAAGAACCTATACAGTATTACAATGATAGGTGAGGAGCAAACCAATGCTGTGTAAGCAGACATTTATTTAATTAACACATAGAATAGACTGGGAAAAGTGCTGGAAAACTGTTTGGAAAGAGAATGGTAACTGCAAGTCTGTGAAATTAGCAAGTCCCTGTAAGGCTGTGCTAACTCCATGTATTTTATGTAATTGCTTCACAAAAGCAAGCAGGCACCTGAAGGAAAGCATCTGAATCATTAACTAAATAGCTGAATCATTAATCAAATAGTTTATTTTGATTATTATCACTCTGAGGGCCTGTATAGGGCATTGTAATGGCTCATTTAATTTTTCTATATTTTCCATTACTCTATGTGAGATTTTCAGAAACAAGCTTAAAAAATAACTTCCTATGCAGATCCCAGAACCATTTTCAGAGAGGCTATTGGTGGAAACTGAGTATAATTTTGCACTTCTTTCCCCTTAACACAAAATTTGCTGTTCTCTATGGACAGCAAAACCATCCTCTTGCTTTCTGTGATGTCAGGATGGTGAAGTCAAAGACATAAGGCTCTTTTTCCTAAATGCTGTGTCCCTGTGCTCCCTTTGAGATTCAGAGTCATTATACTTGCTGTCTTCTTCAGGGAGATTGGTCTTCGGGTGTTCAGTGTAGAAGCTGTCAGTTGTTCGGGTTACTTCATGTTCTGCCCATGAATAGGTTAGTGTGATAACCTATGTCTGGGAAAGCTAGATGAAAAGAAGTCATGGAAATGTATGGATAGAAAAAATATCAGGCACAAACTTGCATTAAATGACAACAGTATTTGCTAATATCCAAGACGTGCATAGGATTCAAAGTCACATATTCATGGGAATAATGAAAACTACTCATTACATCTAGTTTTTTATTGGGAAAAACTCTGTCTATCAAGAGACAAGTTGTTTAAAGTCCAGCAATCCCTACACCAAAGTCTACACCAAAATTCCCAGTGAAAAATATCTACATCAAGGCTTGACTTACCTGCCAGAGGCCACAACTTGAGCAGAAAAGGACTAAAATCTCTCTGTAGACAGAATCCTCTTACCACTGGTTCCCTTGCATCAATTGTAGAATATCTACAGAATAAAAAAAGAAGAAAAAAAAACAAGAATCGATCATAAAGAGTCTGATGTCTCCCACTGTGCTGGAGAGAGACTTAGAGCAGATAAAAACCTTGTTAACAGCTGTGCAGACACGCTGGCACAAAGGGCCTGCTAGACACCACAAGTGAAGTTTGTATACACAGGCTGCAGCTGTAATTCCTGCGCAGGGCTAGTAGGGACGAACTGATGATCTGTTTGACGACGTAAAATGAACTGGACTTGTGCCAGGAAGGCAAATGTTCATCTCCTGAACAGCAAAACCTCAGTGTCTGGATGTAGCACCAAGACTCTTCTCACAGGGGTGAGAATGGCCTGAGTACCTGTCAGTGGGCTCCCTGTGCTGCCTGCCTGCACTCTGCCCTAGCGGGAAAGTCATCCAGGCAGCGCGTCAGTGCCCAGCACAGCCGAGCTGGGTGTTTGACCGAAGGGAAACAGCAGTCTTGCCTCATGTCATCAGGGGATTATAATTACCACAAATACGAGATAATCTAGATAATCTTTAAAGGTCCCTTCCAACTTCAAAAGTTCTGTGATTCTGTGATAAGGAGAATCATAGCATATGTGATGTGAGGGATTGAGGATCAGACCTCTTTTCTTTGGGGGAATGACTCTGAAAGCCAACACACAAAATTGCTAAATCAATAGCAAAGAAAGATTTTTATGTCAAAGTGGGAGCAATAAGATAGTATGCTCTAGCTGGTGACAATCAAAGAGAATACTCATTGTGAAAATGCAAAAAAAGCATCTAAGGTCTTATTGGCAGCCTTTCCTCATCTCAAACAACCACCTATGCTAAACATAGAAATCTAGAAATAATTAAAGTTCTGGAAGTGAGTGGAAAATGAAACCGAAAAGCAAAAATGATTTTTCAAAACATGAGGAAAAAAAACTGTCAAAAAATTGTTATAGTGTATTTCTTTCCTAAAATAATTCATATCTGAGGAACAGAAAATCTGACAGATCCATCTAGACTTCGTCAAAACATTTAACATCCAGCAACAAAGCGAGTTATGCTGGAGAGGTCAAGATTATCAACCGTGAGACAAGCAAGAAACAGGACAGAAGATAAGAGAACGTGAGCGGTGGTGATGAGTGGGAGCTGCGCATGCATGACAGGTTTCTGAGTAGGGCTACAAGTGATGTGCTTGTCCTCAGAGCAGGCGATGGCTTGGAAAGGCCTTGACCCTGTCCCTGCACCCACCATGGGTTTGCTCAGCATGGCTATGAGGGCACCTGATGACAATGCTCCATGCGGACATAGTTGTGCAAGTGGCAGCTGTGCCATGAAACAGAAAGGTTTTGCACTATATTTAACTCCCAAAACTTTTGTTTGTGGTGTCTGCAGAGAGGAGCAATCAGCTTTGCTCTTAACTCGCTTTTGGCTTGATTTGCAGTACATCTGGGAAAGGAAACTGGTTTGTCCAGAGCTCTCCACCTTGTGCAATTCTTCCTGGCAGTGCGATATGCAAGCCAAGTAAGTGCTTTGGTCCTGGTAAATAAAACTTTTTTGCTTTATTTTGCTATTTTTGCTATTTAATAAAGCTATTTTGCTTTATTGCACACCACAGCAGTGTTGCAAGCAAAGTACTCATCCTGCATCCAGTAACAAAAGTGCAATGTACTGTTTAAGCCTATCAGCATGCCTGTCTCATCAAAGCATTCATCCCTTCCTCTGAGGAGTTTCGGAACAAGCAGCATAAAAGCTTTCATTTATTACTGGACTTCTTAGCATTGATCTCAGGGGATAAAATTCAGATTTCTATGATTCCAGCAGTGCTGATACGGATGAAACCCAATGCACAAATGAGATGTATGGAGTGTTATCCTGTACTGAATAGAAACTACCATGAAACAAAGAACTTAGTGAAGGGTGAAAGAACACAATGAGACACACAGATCTTAAATATCAAACAATTTTCTTGGAAAAAAGCAAGTGTAACTCCAATTGCATCTTTGAAAAATGGATTTCCTCCTGGGAATATCTTAGAAATGAAAGAAAAGGTCACGTAGTGCCTTTTGTAAACTTACGTTTTAAAATAAAATTAGCTCACTATTAGAATTTTAGCACTTCAGACTACTGCACTTTGGCTCCTTTATTCTGCTTGAGTTATTTTTATGAAAGAATGCAACTGAAGCATTCTCTGAGCATGGTTTAGAGCACACAACTGATCCCCCAAGGTCTGGGTACGACCTCACCACCTGCAGGTTGCTGCTCAGGCTGTGATGTGCCCCAGCGCACATGTTCAGGCTACAGGACTTCAGTGGGGACATCGATACTTTCTGATTAATTAGTTTGTCAGATTAAATCATCATGCTTGATTCTGAGTTTGACTGACTCATGCATCTGAAATGTGGGGGGTTTTCACTTAATTGCGTTACCCTGTCTGCTCTATTAATCTGTACTCACTATATGTTACTCCAAAAAATAGCTCAGAAACTGTTCACTGTGGCTTCACTTTCTAAATGTCACCAGTCTGGGGACAACATCTCCAGTCTTCTGCCAGTCAGCTGAGCTATAGAGCTATCCCTACAGTTTCCTGCCTTGAACAGACACCAGTTCCTCCAAGCATCATCATCCAACCTTCACTTTCTGACTGTACTGAGAAGGTTTATGTTTTAGGGCTAGCAGATACTTGTGAAGATAGCAAAATGAGGGTGTTTGGAAAGGATGCCTCCTTGTGAATCTTCTCTATCACCTTCAAACATGTTGCTGTTGTTACTGGGACCTTTTACTGAAGACCTGCAGATGTTTCAGTCTCCACTAGTCAGGATTTAAATATGGAGCTCTCCACAGTCCTGCAGGGACTGTACCGGATCACCGCACATTGTACCAGAGGAGCTGGTGGGCTCCCACCTGCAACCATCACAGCTCTGCTGAAGCTCTGCTCCAGGGATACTGTTTATTTACTGAAGGAGCTGATCTCTTCACTGTGTCCAGAGTTTGGTGGGTGGGAAATTGAAGAAAATCCACATTTTTTGCACTATTCCCAGATTTCCTTGACCAGCAGCACATTTGTTGATTGCAAAGTTCTATGCAGGCAAAGTGAAGAGGAAGTCTAGCACATGAGATGGCTCTGAGATGGTTTCTGCACCCCAGGTACCACGGTCTCCTTCAGCAGGAGGTGCCTGAGCCATGTGTTAGCTGACCAGGGTGGAAGGAAAGACCCAACAATGGTGTCAAGCGCCTGAAGCTGGGGCTCTGCCTGTATGATAACATGCATGATATGGGGCTCTGCAGGTATATCAGGCATGATATGTGCAAATCAGAGCAGCTGTCTTCCTGATATTGATGATTCATCTCACATCCCCAGTGGCCAAGTGCTCTTTGCAGTCCCTTTAGGTTTCAAGTGTGTCAGCAAGAGCCTTGGGAGAGAGCTACACTGGGACATGTGCCAGGAATGACTCACCACCAAAGACTGGATAAAACTCTTTACATGTTATCCAAACCAGGACTTGTCTATATCATCCATGCTTGTGATTGTGCCAGGCGGACCTGTGGCTAAAGAAGTCCTCTATAATACTTCATAGAGCTCCTACAAAGGGTGCCTCTGCTCCTGGCTTGCAGCTCTGTGGAGCACTGAGCCACATGGTGCATCTTCCAGCTGGCTCCCACCTGGGAATGTATATCCAGAGGTGAATATCTCCCAAGGTCCTCTTCATAGGCAGGGAAATCCCTGAGGAGAAGCAAGTGTGTGGATGATTGGGGTACTGTGCAGCCTTGAGGAGTCCTGGTGGCAGCTGCAGGTGCTACAGCATGGCATAGATCATCCTCGGTATGGTTTGCTCCTGGTATGCTCCACCCTCGTTATGCGCCACCCTCATTATGATCCATCCCTAGTACAGTCCACATTGCCTCCAGTGTGTCCTGTGTCCTTCTTCCTCACAAATAGGTGCCAACCCTGAACGAACCTGCCCACAGCAGAAATTCTTCCACAGACCAAAACATAGAAAATGCAAATTGGCAACTCAGTCAGTGGAGAGATGCCAAGTTTGTCAGAGTGCTGTTTTACTGTTTTACTGTTGTTATTTTAATGTGGCAATGTAAGTTTTAAAAGGCAATTTCTGAAATGAGACTTTTGGGAGAACAGGAGCTTGTTGCTACATCACATTTAGGTACTACAACACTTAAGTGTGGAAGTAAAGCTGATGTTGATCCCTGCAGGCAAGACTGGCAAATTCCACTCTTTCTGTCCATCACCTACAACATGAGCCACTTACTTGCTGCCATTTGCTGATTTCCTTGCACCCCTATATGCACATACTTGAAGTAGAACACTTTTCTTTCCACAGCCTAAAGCCAAGGCAGAACTTTTGACTTCTTCAAGCCAGCCCTTGCTTCAGGGAACCTCCGATTTTCCATGAGGGGGAAACGCTTGGGTGGAAAACTCTCCCTACCTGATCTGTATGGCTACATAGGTGACCAGGAACTGGAGGGACATCCCCTGCCCCTTTGTCCCCATCTCCATGTGGATGATGCCCCGGGGGTGAGCAGGGTACCTGCGAAGGGACAGAAGAGGGGCATGTCGTAGTGGCACCTCGGGAGTGCCCCGCACGGCGCCGTCTCGCCAGGCCCCCCACTCCTCGTTAAACGCTGATTGCGAAGAGTTAAAGTGTTTCCATATGTCCAGTGGGAGAGCGGCGTTTGTAGCCCTTGGCAGCGTGCTGTCCGCCCAGCTGCGCGGCGCTACCTGTGTGTTCGCGGGGGCCGCGGCGGGCGCACGTGGCGCCCGCGCCGGGGCCCTGCGGCCCGCGCGCCGTCCCCCCCGCGGGCCGTGCTCGCGGCCGCCTCGCCACGGGCACGGCCACCCCACAATATGCAACGGCGGGGAAGAAATGCAAATAAACGGCAGCCAGCCCGGCGGTGCAGCTAGCCGCCCACTTGCGAGATACTAAACTCTTGTGCACATGAGACACAAAGGACGCCGGCTGGCTGGGCGCACCAATCCCTTCAGACAGAAAGCAGGGGGAAGGAGGGAAAAAAAAAAAGGAAAGAAAAAAAAAAAAGAGGAGAGAAAATCCCTGATCCTTGTCTTTATAACTGTGAGGTTGGAGTTCTTGCTAATAAAGGAGCTTTTCCCATGATGCAGCGTGATAAGGATTGGCCTACATGTAGCCCAGCGAGCCACTGATGTTCCCTTGATTAGGTGTCTTATCTTCCATTGAGCTGCGTCCGATGAAGGTTGCTGGCAGCGTAATGGCAGGGAAAGCGTCGGACAGCTCCATAAAATGGCAGCTATGTTATGACATGTCAGCCAGGACCTGGTGGATGGTAAGTTGGTGTGATAAATTCTTTTTTTTTTTTCTTCTTTTCCCCTCTCTTCCCAAAAGTTTTTTCCCCTTCCCGAACTCCTCCTTCGCTGCTACCACACACGTGTTGCGAGGCTCGGAGTGCACAAAGTCACGGGCTCCTGCTCAGTGGTTCTGTGGAGCTCCTGGACACCACAGCGGGCAGAGAGGCTTCCCTGCTGTCCTCTGGGAATGGGCCTTCCCTCTAAATCAGCAGCCAGGAGCGCATGAGACTTTTCCTCTTTTCCATCTCCTTCTCTCTCTCTATTTTTTTAAGTGAAAGGCAAATTTCGCAGTGCCTGCCAAGCAAAGTGGTGTAAGAACGTGGAGGTGGGAGCAGTCCGGGGGAAAAGAAAGCAGCCATGTCATCACGCGCTTGGCTGGTCCTTCTTGAGTTGGTCTTAAAAGAGAGCAGTCTGCCTCTTTATTCTGTTTCCTCCGAATAATTATTGGGAAAGTGTATTGTATCAGGTTGTGAGCAGCTTCCTAATCAGCATGTGATTCCCTCACGCTTCCCCTTAATTTGGAGTCCTCCTCCCATCCAGTGAATGCAGTAACTGGAGCAACTACTGATTAATATGCTGCTTGTCATAATTAAATTTAGTTAATGAGGCTATGCATATTCAGTCCATTTTTTCTTTGTTTGGGCAAGCATGGTTTTTTTGTTCATATTTATACAGCTGCAAATGAAAGGGAGGAGGTGGAAAAAAAAAACCCTTACCTCAGGGAAGGGTGGACCCTGAGAGACAACGTTTTTTTCAGTGTTACTGAGCAAAGGAGTCTAAAACTTTCTTTGATCAAACTAGTGAGACCTGGGATAGGCATTTGGGGAGAGAAAGGCTTTTCTTTTGCCTGGAGCTATGTGAAGTTTTCTCCATGTACCGACTTTGTTGTGTGGAGACAATGGTCTCTTGTATGCAACTACCACGCCATGAGAGAGACCTTCTGCTAGCTGACATTCCTCTATGAATATTAATTTCATTCTTGGGTCGCTTTGTCTGGTCGTGTATTTTTACCCTTTTCATTCCTTCGGTGATTGCCTTTGCTTGTTTGCCTGGATAATTATTATGCTTACTGCATGGGCTCCTTCTTCTTCTCCTTTTTTTTTTCTCCCCCACAATTAGCACCGTGCTGAGACAATAGGCACTTTATTCTTGGGCGGTGGGTCTGGGCGCACCAGTGGAGAGCACGTCCCAGTGCCTGGACAGAAGGCAGCTTTCTGATTATTACTGCCTTCCCTGCACTGCTTTGCGAGGACTTCATTATTTTTCCAAAGGTGGATGTTGATACGTGCCTTCAGTGAGGGTATCATGCATGAAGGGAGTATTTAATTTAAATTATGTTTCCTACTTTTGATTGTTTCTGTACTTTTGGGGGAAGGAGAGTTTTTTCTGTCTTTGCTACTTGTTGAGCTACTGAAGCCTTGAGCAATCGTGCTACTTTAAAATAACAGCAAAATAAAGTAAATGATGAGAAGTTGTTTTGTGAACAACTTTTTTTCAATGGGAGTTATAGCATTATGTTTAGATTTGTGTTTAAATATTTAACCAGACTTTTATATTGTATGTGCTTATATTACTGAAATGAGCTACTAGAGAGGCTGACAGATGTTTAGACGAAGAGATCCTAAAATGTTCTCATAGTAAACTTAGTTAGTCTTGCCTGTATAAAGTCTATTCTTCTTAAGTAGCATGTGTTAGTTTTCATAAAGGTTTCTCTAAAGCTAGCTTTCAGTAAGCTGGTATTGCTTCCATAGGGAAATGAAAATCAATACTTTCACTGCATGTAGTATTTTATCCTGAGCTATAATCTGTAAAACACAGGTAATATAAATATTCTTCCATGCATATATATTTGATGTAAATTTTTAAAAGAGAGTTTAAAAAAGCATGATTTCATGTAGAGGTGGAAATCAAGGGATATTTTAATTGTACAATGCTTATAATTTATAAAATTAAAACTGTATATCTGAGGTAAATTCATGTACATTGTAGATTGTTTCCTCTTAGAGAAAAAACCAATTATTTAATTCCTAACAGAAATATGCTGGGACAAGTAAAGCCTTTGGCATCTGAGGGGGAAAAAAAAAAGGCAGACTTTTTGGTGATTTTGCTTCTTTTATTTTTCCTGAATGCTTGTAAACACTGAATTGCAAATGTCTTATGGGGAACAGGAAATAGTGTGCTAAGATGATTTCGCATAATTATAAAAAAATTAATTAACAAAACCTGTTACAACAGGCATCATAACAAACATAGTCTTTTCCTTCAGTATGGATTAGCTATCTACTTTAAAATCATTATGCAGCATGAAGGTTCAGCATCAAATTCAATTTTAGTATTCCTACAATAAAGGCTTTTTTAAAAAAAAGTGAAAATATTTCTAGAAAACAGTATTTTTCTGGATTAAGTAAAACGAGTCTAAATAAGTAAGCTCTGTCTTCTGCAGCTATGGTATTACTGTGTTACTCTATTGTCTCCTATCTTACTCTTTAATTCATCTGGATTCTTTTATTTTCCTGCAGTAATAACAAATTCATTTGATAGGGAAAAACAAACAGAGATTTTACATCCTCTCTCCATCTGCATTCTCTTAGATATGGACATATTTACTAAAATCAAGAGAGTAGAAGTTTCACTGTGATAGCAATAAACAAACAAATGCAAGGAAAAGTAAACTTCTAGTATGTAAAATAGCATTAACTATATTGGGAATTGTTAACTGATTATCTGAATCTTCTAGATGGTTGTAGTGTGACTATCATCTTAATGGTGTAATTTATTATTTCTTTATTTAACTCTGTAGTAACAGAAAGTATGCATTCACTGAAAAGAAAGAACATATATATCAAATACTGTCTATTACAGTTGATGAGTATTGTAGGCTTTTTTATTAAAAATTCCACTCATGAAATAAGAAGGACTGATGATGAGAGTGATTCAGAGGACCTGTAGAAACACTAGGCATTTTTTCCTCTTTTTAGTCACTTGGTCTAATGGTAAAGGGCTTGTTCAAGATTACAGACATGCAAGGTTTTATACCTCACTTTTGCAGATTTAAAAGTTGAACTATGAATAATGATTTGCAAAATTGTTTGACGTCATTGCTATTCAGTTGCTCCTTTTTCTTCCAAAAACAATTCCATTATTTGCACCTGTAGGACTTACTGAAATCTATTTGATTAAATCTTTATCAAGATGCAAATCTGCTTTTCTGTTTGTCAAATACCTTTCTGATTGTTAAATAGATTGTTTCTTCACAGATCTGTAACATTTATTAATATATTTTACAAAATCTATCCATAATCTCAAAACTCTGTTTTTGTATGCATACATGCATGCATATGCATAGACAGAGAAAGGAAAAATATTCTATCTATTGAAAGCCATTGAGGAAAAAAGAATAAAAAATATAGATTCATGGTAACAGCCATGAATCTATATTGAACAGAGACACCTTAAATTTGTAGTAAATATTGCATATTTTCTTTGGGTTAATGGCTTTTTTTCCCCCTTTTGACCTTATGATCAAAAAAGTCCACCATAAAATCTTGGAACAAAAGTTTTATCAACACAAAGGTTATCACTTTTGTACACTATGTTTTGTCTTTCAGAATGGCAATATTTTTAAAGGGGAGTGTCACATTAGCCTTATGGCTTTATGCATTAACAGAACAAAAAAAGTGAGACCTCTTGAAAGAGGTGAAAAAATAACTTTTCAAGTGCTATATTTTAGTATGAAAACAACTATTCCAAACCTAAATTTCTTATTTTAGTATATTTTTTTGGCTTTATATAAATGTTAATCACATTCCAAGGGAGCTGCAGAATGTCAATATTTTGCAGAAGCACATCTGTGCCGTTTTCTAATTTGGATTAAAATGATATTCACAACAGAACAACTCCATCGGTTGTTCAGATGTACAGCTTGTTAATGAATCCTTTGTTCTCAATAATGACTTTTAATTAAATGATTTAGAAACAAATGTCAATATAACTGTGGACATATTGAACATGCTGTGCTTATTCATGGACATAGAACACAATATCTTAATTCTATAAATTTCAGGGGGAGGAGTGGGTGAGAGGAAGGGTTAGCTCAAGGTTACATTCATAAGCTGTTGTTCAGTTTACTTTACTTACATAAAAATGCAAAGCCAAACAGTGCTCATACTTAACTGCAAAATCCTATATTAACCCTGTAGTGCAACGGTTATTCTTTTCCGTGATTAACTGAAAGACATTTAAGTTGGTCTTTGAGACAAAATTGTTGAGACACAGTGTACACAATGTATGTGCTGCACTGTAAATGTTTCCTTTTAGCTTTTGTTCAGAACAGTCAGGTTTCAATCTGCAATAAATACCTGTCTTGGGATTGATTTAATAAGTTATTGAGAAACACTCAATATGCCTCTGATTTATATCATTAAAAATCAGAAATATCTGTCAGAAGATCTATAAAACTGCAACTTGAATATATGCTCATTTTTCAAGTCTCATGTTTTTCATTATGGAACAGGGGAAGAATTGTCTCAAATTCTGACCTTTTATTTTCCTTCACAAGGGAGAAACCAACGAGTAACAGGGAATCTAGCTTGCTTACAGTACTGACTAGTGCAGAGTAAAGGTGCTGGTGTTTTTGTTCAACACTTGTTTCTCACTGTGTCTTAAAAACTGTCTGCATAGCCAACAAAAAGGCATCTGTGCTCCGTAACAAGCATGCATTTTTCTAGCTAACTCCTCTGTTTATATTATTCCATGTCCCTTTGCCTGTTGAATATCTATTTGCATTTAGAATTGATACTGTGGGATATTTAGTACTTACAGCATTGTCAGAATGAGAAGACTTTCTCTATTTGTGCTGCATACGTGTGCCCTGCAATGGTGGGCACATGACTCCCTCTGTCCATTCTCACTGTCCTTTTAACCTATTATTCTTATGAAGTAAGCATCAACACCACCATAAACATGTGCTTGCATATATGGGTCTTTGACTGTATGTTTGTGTGTATATGTGCAGTGTAGGCTGAGGAATGATCCAAAGTTCACTGAAAGCAGGAGAGAGGACCCAGTTAACTCCAAAGTGCGCTCCTGCAGCATATATATTGAGGCTGTACTTTAAATAGCATGTCTGTAGTATTCTTATCCATAATATTCAAAATACAGTTAACATTAGTGTTTCATGTACTATTTTGTATTTTTTCTCCTTTGTGGTTTGTCTGAACATGTGTTTATGATTCAGCAAATAAATATACGATGTAAGATGTGGAACCTTGTGAGATGTGATATTCTCTAGGATCTATAGAAATCTCGTGCAACTCATAATAAAGCTGCTTTTTCTGTTCTGAGGTTATCAGTCTGTTCTTTCACTTTCCTGTTTTAGCAAATTTCTTACTTCTTTATGGCAAGAATACTTTTTGCTATAGTAAAAAACTAGTTCACCAGTTAGCATTTAAGCATTTAACATTAATCTCCAATGTTATTTAATGATATGTTGAGTCAAATTTCTGGTGGGTGTTTTTATGTACTTTGAAACAGATAGATTTAAAATTTGATCTGAACTGGAAACGCATCTGCAACATGTTTTCAAGAGCCTAACCTAAGTCTAAAGATTCAATAATAATTGCGTAAGGCAACTTAAGTAAAGATTGTGTCTTAAGTAAGATTGTATTTTAAGTAAGATTGAATAAAGCTCTTAAGTGAAGTAAAAGGAAGACCTGAAATAAGGACAGGTTCTTGCCATGTTATTTTACAGTTTAAATAGTACAAAATTAGAAAGAGAAGTTATTAAAGAGATGCTGATTTTTTTTCAATTTTTAAGCTATGTTTCCCCATATATATTTCTATCCACTGTGACACACATACTTTCAAAGAGTTGTAATTCCAAATATTCAAACACCAAACTGACTTTTTTTTTCATTAAGAAAGACCTAATAGACCAACACCTACAGAAGTGCTTGGATAACTCTACAGAAGCACACTGAATATCTTCCATATACGCACATAGAAGCCATAAGCTTGCGTGTTGGAAAAATAAGCTTCTATTCCCCTAAGATTATACAGTGTTTCATATTTTACACTCATCTGCATCCTTCCCACCTCGAACACAATTTCGGAATATGAATCTTGAATCCTTGCACCATTTGGCTTATCAGATGTTGCAAATGTGCTGGTATTTGTTGCATTCCAGGCCTACAACTTTTCATGCCCCTATAAGGCATGGGACAGAATTTTAGAAAAGAGAAGTCACTTGCTAGAAGATTGCTACAGTTGACAGAACATGTCTCAGATTACGACACAAGGACAGGGAGCATGTAACACTAAAGACCACATTGGGAACAAACAGAATCTGGACTTTCAAATCTCTGAAACAAACATGATTAGAAAATATTTTTTGATTTCTGTAAGAACTGCCACTGAAAACTCTACCACTTTGTGGAATGATATGGTGATGCCATTAGCTGTCTTTAAAAAAAAGCTGCCAAAGCTACTTTGAACTCTCACACTCAATTGTATATCTTTAACATGACTTGCCCCTCAGAATGGGATGAGAATATTCAGGTCATCCCGTCCCAACACATTGGAGAGATGTTTTCTCATGCAATGACAGAACACTTGTAATAGGCAGAGTTCAGTTCAAATTGGCACTGTCAAATGATCAGTTTCTCAAAGATATTAACTATTCTTTGGGTATGTTCAGTTTTGTATCCTTTTAAATGATTATAAAGTTCTCAAGGGATCTCACAGAATATAAAATCCTAATGGAAATGAATGGAAGTCTCTTTAAGAAGAGACTGTGCTCAGAATTTAAATCCAGGTGTGAACTTGCCAGTGCTCAGGAAATGTGACATATGCCTTTTGCTTTCTTCTGTAAAATAAGTTTGATCCAATAAAGTGATGTGATCAATGAATAGAATGATTCAATGTTCTACCTCTAAAGCTGTGGTTTAGAGGATTAGGAATGCAATGCAATGTGTATCTTCCCCTTAAAAGTGGAAACTGCAATCAGAACAGATCTTTAAGTATTGAAGCTTATAACCCAATCAGTCAAACATTTGAAATGCTTCCTCCTCATATTGTGGCATTGCAATGATGTTCCATTTAGACCTGTCATATTCCGTCTGTGCTTAGCAGTGTTTGTTTATTCTGACTACCTCTTCAGCTGCGAGAGCGCCCTGCTTTAAAATTCCCCATTAGCTAATGACAGAAGGAAATACTGCAGGAATCTTTCATTGGAAATAAATGTCTATGCTGATGCCATGCAAGCAAGCATCACTTGTAGAAGTCAGCCGGGTTTCAAAAGGAAGGCAGGTTTTTATCCGTCAAACCACTCTGCACACATTCAAGTTATTTCTTAAGCAGTGTTAAGCATGGGCTCAGATTCACAGCCATAATATTGTCCCTGAACATATGTCTACATCTCAAGGATATCAAGGATTTCTCAGGTGCATCTTTAAGGGTTTGTGGAAGTTTTGTTGGTTTCTATTTTTTTTTGCTTGCCCACTAGGTTTTCTCATTTCATCAACTATCTTTCTCAGAGAAAAGTTTTCTCCCAAGGACCGTATCACAATCAAGTGTTCCTACGATAAAGAAAGGAGAATAGATTATGTATTAGTCTACATAAATACTTTGCCAGTTATTAGACCCATCAAATTTGAGTGCAATTTTCATGGACATAGCCCTACAAAAAATATTAAATGTGTATGTCCTGGCCTCTGAAATATCTAACCACATGGCATTTATGACAAAAAGGTCAGGTTTTCATTTTACACCAGGACACGGAGCATGGTCTGCAGCTCTACAGGAGCAGAGTGTGATCCTAAAGTCATGTATTTTCTCTCCTTAGCACTGATAATTAGCAGGTTCAAGTGGTGGTGTAAGCACAGGACTTGTGTGTTCAATTCTGAACTTGGTTAGCAATTTGTTTCATCTGAACCGTCCTTGAAGTCGTCAGTGGGGATCTTACTTGATTTGACCACCAGCACATGAAAATATCTATCAGTGATCCATCCCACTTCCAATTCTTGATGGAATTTTGCCATAAAAATCTGTTTTCTACCAAACCAGTTTTGAACCCAGAAGATTATTTGAACCCCTGCTTATTTCTGTGTGCCTGACTGACAAGTGCTGGAATTGTATATGCATTATCTGTATTTCCTTATGTCCCAAGTGATAACACAGTGCTGTGTCACTGGAAATTTCCAGGTGTCTAGTGTGAAGACTGTGCCCTGCAACACTCTTCTTGGTGACCGTTTTCATAATCTCTATATAATACCAACAGCAACAAAATGCCTATACAGAAGCACTAAACATGACAACCATGGAAGAGAAAACTGTCATCTCTGCCAGTTTTACACAGTTTTCCAAGAAGGCTGGAAAGAACCTGCGTAGACAGAGCTGCAAGACAGTCACTTCAGACCGATGTGTCCTAATGAGGAATTTTTTCAAAACATTTCAGAAGTCCCTCTAAGCTTTTATGGAGCTCTCTTTTTCTTAGTGGCATGATAGTAGTGCTTTTCTGGAAGAGAAATAGCCTTTTGCAGTCACATTTGTTGTAGACTTCATATGTAGACTTTAGATATTTCTACACTTATTTGCATTTTGTCAGCATATAAAAATCTGTATGAAAAATGTCTTATTTTCATATTTTAAGAAACTTCAATGTGTACACAGAAGTAAGAAAAGGGCAGTATGGACGGCAACTGAAAAGTTTTCTGCCATTTTAAATAATTTGTTCACTTGTATATTGTTACTAAAATATCTATACCTATTTAAATTGATCTTTGAAAGGAAGTGAAAGGAAGGGTGGTTTCTGAGGGGATATTTTGCCAGGGACCAGTATCAAATTCCACAACAGCGGCAGTGCCCTTAAGCAGACTCATAAACATCTGATGCTGTGGGTAGGCAAAGAGGGACTGTAATTTTAGCAGTTTGTCACAGAAAAAGAAATCAACCAGAATCTCTCTACTGCTCCTTGATTCTGTCATACAAAATACATGGGGTGATTTATTGGTCTTTTACACTCTACAGATTGATTTGCAATTAACTTGTTACTTGTATCTTGTAATCAGAAGGTCTAGATTTACAGCGATGAATGTATCACAGCCTTTCTTTTCCCATCAGTGTCCTACATTTTTACTAACAATAATGAGCTGTCACAGTGTGAGTTCTGGAGACGAGATTAGTGCATGGAAGAATGAGTAGACCTGTACACTAGCCACATAATTAAATTAAGCAGAACATAATAATAAGCATGTTATAGCAGTTTGACACAAAACAGGGACAATCTTGGACAGACTGCTGAATTGTATACATCTCCCAAACCATACTTAGTTGTTAAAGACTAGTGGTCTTGGTGGTGCCATGTTTGTCATGGTCCAGCTTTTAGGTAGTCTGGTGTCTTTGCATGTGTGTCTAACACGGAGCAAGAAGCGCTATCTGGTGCACTGTGCTGCACACATGGTGCGTTTGGGTGGCACATTGCTCGCATCAGAGCCACAGGGACGGCAGCAGCAGCCTCTGCCAAGGGACCTGAAGTGCCATAGCAAGCAGGTTTGGGTCTGACGTGGGCCTCTCTCTGCCCTAGAGGCTGGGAGAGCGATGCTTCCTGCGGGAAAGAAAACAACACAAAACAAAACAAAAAAAAACCCAAACTCAGGTTTCTCCTGCATTCCAGGCAGCCATGGAGGAGAGAAACTTGAGGTTAGCAGCGGGCCCCAGAGTGATGACTGCTTTGTAATGGAAAAAAATGCAATTAGATGAAATGTTAGACTCCTATCTCTGCCTTAGCGCTCCTCAATCTGTTTAGGGATAGTCAGGAAAAAAAAGGAGACTTCTCAACAGATGCCTGGCTGCCTGGGTACAGAGAGGAAAACCATAATTTGTCTGTAATCCCTAATGCAAACAGTTGTTCATTAAGAAACAAAACTAATGTAATCTTGATGATTTGCTTGGATTTCTACTCTATCATGTTGTTTTGTACAGCTGGCAGGCTAATGTAATTTTACTTAGAAACCCAAAGCAATCTGGTACTCAGACAACACCATGCAGATTTAGGTAAATTTGGGGCTCAGATTAGCATAATACTAACTAATCATGAATATCATTTGCATTAATTAGAGTATTGGGGAAAGATTGTTTTTAAATGGAAGAAAATTGAAAGAAAGATTAAGGGCAAGGGCTTACAAACCCAGTTTTGCTGGATGCAAGAATATAACAGATGATTTCTGTTATAATGCCTAATATTTTAATGTGTAAGTATTAATTAGAGTATCAGGAAAAGATTGTTTCTAATTGGAAGAAAGCTGAAAGAGAGATTAAGGGCAGAGTTTTTGAATCTGCTTTTGCTTGATGCCAGTATGTAGCAGATGATTTCTCCTATAATGCCAAAGAGCTTAGTGTGTAAGGGATAGGGTGACTAATACACTACACAGTAGATACTCTTCAAGGATTTTTTTCCAAATTAGGTTTATTTCATGCTAAAAGAAAATTGAATGATTATGAGTATGTATGTGATATTGCTGCCAAAATTAAATTAGTAGGATATAAAAATTACCTTTCAAGAGATATAAGGTAATCTAAATATTAATGACTTTTAATATTTTAACGTTTGGTGGGCTGGCTTCTTAATAATTATTGTATTATGAAGTTGTCTCAGAGTTTTATTTTCAAAAATGAATGTCAAATAGCTACACTTTAGACCATATAATAAGGATAACCTATTCTTATTTTAGGGAGCATGCAGATACACAACTTTTCACTGCCTTCCATCATTCTGGTATCTGAAGGATTTTGAAATAGATTTTAGGAACATTTAAAATATCAGAGCAGGCAAACATTTGCCAGGCATACTTTAGTCTATCTGTATTGTCAAAACTTCTCTCTCTACTGTTACTTATTACTATTGCACTGCAGTGCTATGGTAGGTATATTATGCAAGTCCTTAAGTAGCACCAGATCTTCCTGATTAGACAGTTGAGTCCTTACAGTCACTGAAATTAAGGTAGAACTGGATTCATTATGTGTCACTACAGATCTAATTTAGAAAAGTATGGGGATACTACATACCAGGCCAGTATGTTTGTTATATGCATTCCTCACATATATTACCTGCTCTTTCAGAACCAGGTGAGTAGGACAACTATTCATATAGAGATTTTATCCAGAAAATAGAGTGTAAATCCATCTTAAAGTGTACTTTTATAGTTTTTATAGTTGCCTTCTTAATGATATTTCATAAAGAATTTGACACAGTTATCTGCTCAGCCATTTTTGGATGTGTTTTTGAATATTAGAAACTGTTTGCCCTTTTATGATTATTTTCCCCTGTTTTTGTGAGAAGTATTTCTTGATATTGCTAGTGCTTAGCTTCAATTGAATCTTCCTTTGCAACATGATCTGAAAAGCATGTTGGAAAAACTGCATGACAGAGTTTAGTGATTCAATTTGTAAATACCTTAGAAAGCATAGCTGACTAAATAGTAAACTAACAGATATGTAGTTTTTTAATGTTACATAGCAGTATCACTTGTACGTGATGATCTCCCTATTCCTAGACAGACAAGAAATGTCTGTTTTCTAAGTGTGTCAATGAAAATATTCAAGCAAATAAATATCCTTGCTTAAAACAAAGCAAAATAAAACAAAACAAAAAACCACAGTATTAAAATTGACCCCAGAAGACTACAGAAGGCTATTGCCTAACTGGCCGTTATGGAAATATGAGCTATATGCCTTGAAACACAGTGAAATGTAAATATAATCAAGATCTTCCTGAATAAAAAGTAGGTTAAGTTATCATATGGTGAGCTCTATCTTATGACAGTTATTTGTTTCCTGAATTCATGTATCTTGGTGTAATCTGCACAGAATGTGTTTGTGCCCATAGCTGTGTCATGCAGTACAGACACACTCTATGGCAGAAGCTGAGTGTTGGAAAACATAGCGGTAACAACTAGAGAGTGCACAGAAAGCATTAGCCTGCACATTTTGATGGCACATTTAAACAGGAGATGGATTGTAAATTGGTTTTCCTGTCCAAACTTTCCACTGTCTAAAAAAGTTCCTTTTCTTTCTTTTCCATTCTCAGGAATGGAAAGGAGAGAGACAAGGTGAGGAGACTGAGAGAAAATAAGTCATAGATGTTACACAGTAACTTGTATGCTGGGATTATATACATGAAAATGCATGACAGAGTTTTAGTTCTCTCCTCTGCTATTTCACAGAATCACAGAATGGTTGAGGTTGGAAGGGACCTCTAGACATCATCTAGTCCTGTCCCCCTGCTCCAGCAGGGACACCCAAAGCACAGGGCACAGGGTGGCATCCAGGCGGGTTTGGAAGATCTCCACAGAAGGAGACTCCACAGCCTCCCTGGGCAGCCTGTGCCAGGGCTCTGGCACCCTCACGGCAAAGAAGTTCTTCCTCACATGGACGTGGAACTGCCTGTGTTGCAGTTTGCACCCATTACCCCTTCTTTTGTCACTGGCCCCCAATGAGAAGAGCTTGGCCCCTTTCTCACTACATTCCCCCTTCCTGTACTTATACATGTTAATCAGATCCCCACTCAGCCTTCTCTTCTCCAGGCTCAGCAGGCCCAACTCACTCAGTCTCTCCTCACACAATAGATGCTCCAGTCCCTTAATCATCATTGTCCCTCTCCGCTGGACCCTCTCTAGAAGCTCCACGTCCCTCCTGTCCTGGGGAGCCCAGAACTGCCCCCAATGCTCCAGGTTTGGCCTCCCCAGAGCTGAGCAGAGGGGCAGGATCCCCTCCCTCCCCCTGCTGGCAA
>JAUBOD010000151.1:2539880-2550615 GCA_032353885.1 Nothura maculosa
CAGCACTGGGCCCAGCACTGACCCCTGGGGGACACCACTGGCCACAGGCCTCCAACTGGACTCGGCCCCATTTATCAGCACCCTCTGAGCTCTGCCATCCAGCCAGTTCTCAACCCACCTCACTGTCAACCTATCCAGTTCACACTTCTGGAGCTTGCCTATAGGGATACCATGGGAGATGGTGTCGGAAGCCTTGCTGAAGTCAAGGTAAACAACATCCACGGCTCTCCCCTCATCTAGCTGGCCAGGCATGCCCTCATAGAAGGCTATTAGTTTCATCACCTATTTCTGAAATAGGTGAATAATGAATTGGATTTTTGTATTGGTTTTTTTTGCAAGGTGGAAGAGTTGTAAGCAGGATCAGAGACCCAAGCCAGGTTTTCTATCAAACGGAGAACAAACTGCAGAGTAGGAGGCACATGTGCTAGTCTGAGTAAAGGAGAATAAGGGCTGGAAAGCGGGTTTCACATGCCAGCCATCAGGCCATCAGGCGGCCATCAGGCGGCCAGTGCTACCTTTATCTCTCTTTGCTTATATTCTGAGAAGTTCTATTCTGCTGCTAAGAAATTTCTTCTAATTTTACAGTTTTGTTTAAACTTTTTTTATTGAAAGTTTTGATTTTAACTCATTGTCCATTTTGGATAATAATGGTGGCAGACAGGGTAAAAATATTTGTGAATGAACAAACACAACAGCACACTTTTGGAAAAGCTGGCTTCTTTCCAATCACATAGTTATAAATAGTAGATATATAAGAGAGGTGATCAGATACTTGTAGACAACTGTTCTAATGTCCTTCAGATAGTTGTAGTTCCATATCTGGAAGCTATATCCTCAGTTTGGATGTAGTAACCAAAGGTGTGTGCTGTCCTGAAGACACATTACTGTTTGTTAGCTTAAACCAAGCCAACTGTTGGACTAAAAGAGGAGTGAACGTGCCCTAGCCCAAGCTGTCCCGAAATGACACATATTGCACAGAGCTTAGCATATTGGTGTATACAGCTATCTTTGGAATGCTGATGGGTTTAGGTATCTGTAACTGCAAGCTTAATAAAACAACAGTTTGAAAGAAATAATAAATTATGTTTGAAACAGCTGAGTTGAAGTATACATTTTAAGAAAGGAATGGTATTTATGACTTTACTTCACAAGAGTTCTCAGATTTCCTTCTTTTATTCCCAAGATACAACTGGAGAAAAGCCATGTCTATAAAAACAATGTGTCAGGTGAATCCCATTGTGATAATCTGATAATGGCAATCACCACCATTTGTAGGCCTTCACCCGGTGATTTGTCTTGGAGACAGGCCAGACCACAAGGGTTGCCAGACAACTGCTTTGACTCCATCCCAGTGACACCCAGGAAGGGATTTATGTGGTGAAAGTAGCTTGCTGCAGTGTAGATGTCTTTCTTTGTGTGAGCAAGTGGCCGTAGGCTCCCCCCACAGCTAAAAGCTATTTGATCAGTGAAGTCTAGAAAATGATTTCTCTCTCTTCTTTCAGAGACACCTAAATCTGGCAGGTTGAATAGCCAGTGTACAAATCTGGTCTCACTTCCAGCATTCTTAGGGAGTTGTTGTTTTGTTCTGCCAGGTTATGATCATTTCAAGTATCATTTCATATAATTTGTTTTCAGCTGCCTTGAAAGATATTTGATTGCAACTCTCATAAAACTTCCCCAGAAATTTCTAAGATTAATGTCACTTTTGTTCTGTCTATTGACACATTCTTTTGAAACCAACTAATTGAACTTTCAACTGAGTGATTTACGTGGGTACTGAGCTCTAAAACATTTTATAGGAAGTGACTGATTTAGGAATTATTTAGCCATGACTGAATAAAGCATCAATGGATAATCTTTGTCTGTTCAGACAATACTGTAAACTACTTTTAATAGAGACTCATGAATAGCAGTATTTCTACAGTTCTACAAAGCTGGATGGTGCTGGATAGTCATGTCATTTCCTGTTTCTAAATGAGGCTGCTCACTGCATAAGTCATGTATTCTCACAAATGTTTAAATGTCCCTTGTTATACAGAGCTGAGGTATGTATGAAAAAGAGTGCCTAAAATTTGAACTAGTACATGACACAACAGACTGTCAGGAGTGCAATTTTGCAAGAAATTTGACACAGAGAAGACTCTGAATGGCCTATGAACTGTTTCACTGTAACTGAAGCAGGAGGGTGAAAGCCTTGCTGTGAGGAAGAGGAGGGCAGCCCACAGAGCTCACTAGTCTGGTTTAATCTGAACCATGGACAAGCATCAGGTGAGCAGCAACATCTGTTTCAAAGACAAAGCTGTTTGCTCTCCACTTCCAATTTGTGCACAGAACACCAGGATTAGTGAAAAATAAAGAGATTTTCCTTAATACCATGAGATTACCTTCAAGCAGTATTTCAAATAGAAGTTAAAAAAAAGGATACTTTTTGTCCTTTTGAAAAGAATTTTTTAACAGCACTTAATTGTATGGAGTTTCTTATACTTTTGATGTGCATCTCATTTGACACATTTAGTCCCCAACAGGTAAAGCTGGTTAAAATAAAGAAGAAGCAGGTTTATATTAAATGAACCTCTTTGACCAGACTGGCACTCGTCAAGACATAGCAAAGGAAAGTTAGGATTTGACATCATCCCCAGAGATCCTCCACTGCTTTGAGATTGAGGAAAAACAAAAAGAATAATAAGGACCACCAACATCTAGTGCGTGTCCTACTGTGCAGGTTTCTGAAGACAAATGTTCAATGTTCAAGCCATCCCTGCATGCAGCAGTGGGACACAGGCAAGAATGACCTCTGCAGCCCAGGATATCCTGAGCATCCCAATAGGAATATGTAGAGCTCTTACTTCCCTCAACGAGTGCTGATGAACAATTTCTCATGTAAACTTGTACTCCTTAGAGAAGAGATCAGATAAGTGATAAATGAAGGAATTTGATCTGAAAAAGAAATACTGAACAAGCACTACAATGTATGGTGGCTACTAGGTTAGATAACTGGATTTGCTGCCAGCATTGCCTACCTTTTGAAAGACTCTTTCTAATCATAACATTTTGAGAAGAGCAGTCTCCTACTCTGAAGCAGTGTAGTAAGTGACAGTAAGTGACAGTAAGATAAATAAATAACTTCAGATACTTCTAGGAAGCAGGCAAATTGTTATGCTTCTCCACGGTTCTGCAACAGCAATCAATACGGTCTAATAGGGAAAAACAGAACCCACTTTTCTATCCCATAACAACCCTATTGGAGAGAAAACTGTGTTATTATTTGTGTAGGTAGTAAATGCTACAATAATGAATATTTATATCATGAAAAGATAACTAAAATGTAATTTTTAAGTTTGTTTTATCTATTTTGCTGTTATTGACTCAGACTATTCTGCCTTCTAGCATATGTATTCCTTACACTCTTACTTCAAGGGGCAGTTGTTTGCAGCTCTAGCAGGGTAGATAAAGACCTCATATATTTCTTTTAAGCAAACAAACAAACAAAGTGAAAACCTGAGTACTGTTTTTTACTGTTATTTCAGGTTACAGCTTAGTCATGCATTGAACAAAGCTACCATGAGATATTTCATACTTTGGTTATTTGAAGTCCTGATGGCAATAAAATATGATCAGTTTTCTCCAGGGGAACTTTAACTTTTTAATAAGGCTTAATGAAACTATAGCCAAGAGCAAAACAAGTTGTTAGCCATAATAAATAAGCTTTATCTGTCTGCTAAAAACTTAATATGGAAGCCTATTTGCCTATTTCCACTTTGAATAAGATTAAAGGCTCTCCTTCTTTTGCCAGCTTATAAAGGATCTATGTGAAGATAAACAGGTGGATTTTTCCAGATGGGTAGTGATTTTATGAAAAATGCTTTCAAAATGGTAATTTTTACTGACTCCTTTAAATTATTCTTAAATGCAAACTGGTGTTCTGTGCACCAAAAGTCACTATGGGTTGTGTTGGTATTATCTCTAGTTATTCTTAGCACTCACTCACAGGCAGAGCTGTTCATAATCATCTAATGACTGGCACTAAGGAGGATTTCTTTTCTTTTGCTAAACCTCTAAGTCTGCAGAGAGGAAGGTAAGAGCTGTTCTGGTTAGAAAAGCACTTGCTGCTGTTCTCCCTCTGTGCCCAAAGTGTAAAATATACAGCAACAGGAGAGCATGTCAATTACAAGAGGAGATTAAAAGGACTGAGATTACTTAGTTTGGAAGGCAGATGAGTAAGAGGATATATGACAGAAATATAAACGTTGCCCATTGTGAAAAAAGCAAATGATTTAGTCCCATTACACAGGACTAAAGCGTCACTCAGTGCTGATGAGATGCATTTACAAGAAATACACAAAAATATTGTTTTGACATAATATATAATTAACTTGCAGAATTTGATATCTGACATACTATTTGTTAAATAGTCACAATTCCCTGAGCTTTTTGGGTGTAGTATGTAAATGAGCAGAATTAAAAATCAACGGCAAGACTTTAGTTTAAAAATCTCTCTTTATATTATGAGCTCAGAGTGGAGGTATAGTTCACAATACAGTTCACTAGAGCTGGGTTTATAAGCTGGAAGAAGCTTATCCTCCAAATATATATTATGCTGAACCTTTTATTAGTCTGATCTTTGTTTCTTAAATCTTGTTTTGTAGTTAACATATGGCCTATGACCCATTCTTTTCACTGTTTTTTTTTTGCTCCCCCTTTTTTTTCCCATTTTTCTCCCATTTTTCAAGCAATTAATGATAGAGCTTTTTATATACAGAAAAAAATGGTTCTCAGACTCTCACATTAGCCATCAGGTTGCTTCTTACTATTTTATGAGGAGCAGAGGATTACATTTTTTTCTTTGCTGTGTATATATGTAATCTTTGCAACTTCATCCAGAACAGCATATTTTTTTGGAATGGCAATTTTATATAGACAATATATATTTGTCTCAGCATCATAAATGTATATGTGAAGCACTATTTAAAAATGGTGCCCTTGGGCTGATGTCCAAATTAGGCTGCAATGTGATTCCTCCTTGGTTGCTCAGCCTGAGCGGTATCTGCAGTGAGGTACTCAGGCATTTTAACAGCAGGACTAGACATATTTGCTGTCAGGGTGCTCCTGTGTTTCATTTACATTATCTTAACTGGTACAGGATTCTCCCGTCTGAGCAGTTGTTCCTCTTTGGACAGCTCTCCTTGGACATATATCACAGAATTGAATTTTGGGTGAAATTCTGTAATGACAGCGCCTCCATTTGTGTGTAGAAGCAAGTGTGCACAATGTCTTAAATCATGCTTCTGTCTTCTCCTTTGTATGTGCACTGTGAAACTTCTGGTGTAATCCAGATAATTAATAGGGACCTTGTTAGACTAGTACGTAATTGCCTGCTCATTAAAAATGAGAAGTGTTATTATTCCACTTTTTTTTAAAAAAAAGGTTTGGTATTCACAGAGAAATTCCAATTTTGTAACTTTTGCCCTTTCCTCCAAAGTCAAAATTATACAGGTATTCTTTTATTAAATTAAAACAAAGCAATTTCAGAGAATTCAACCACTGTAGCCATCACTGTCACTCTAGAGAAAAGGCTTCTATTCATTTAAGTAGCAAAAGAAAGCTGAAAGCAACAAAGGCAGTATTGACTCAGCAGTTGTATCAAGTGTCCTCAGTTCAGGTATCTGGTGGTTTATTCCAGAGCCCGTCTGATTTTATCACAGAGGTTACCTTATTTCTTGGAGTAATGTTTTTTTTATCAGCATGCTGGACAGGATGTAATTATCTTGTCCTTTACTCACTGCACAATAGCACAAATGTATTGTTATTGTGCGCACACATGTGCATAAGCTGCACATTGTTCTCTCTAAAACTAGAAATGACTCCACATGTGTCTTTTTACTTAGAAAACAGCAAATGGACAACCTCAAGTGTTCACAGATGAAAAAAAGCCATGCTGTGTTTCAGATGTTCATTTAAATAAATAATGTGGAGAGCATAATAGAACTCTGGGCGCACAACAGGCCACAAAAATGAAAACAGGCTACAGCAGCAACTACTTTGATTTTGGCAAAAAAAAAAAAGCATCAGGTTTTTGCACTGCTTGTTTATTTTGGTTCTGATCTATAGAACTGATAAAGGTTTAGGCCAGAGTAACAGGAGCTTGAATGCATCAGTCTGTCAGCGTTTCTCACTCTGGCCTACCAGAGCTGACACCAGTTCCGCAAGCACCGTCTCAGCTAGCACCAGGTCAGCCAACCAGTTGCTGATGTAGCACCATTTTGCCAGGACTTGAAGTGAGGTGATGCATCTGAACAAGCAGCAACATTAGTGGTGGCAGGTTGCAATCACTTCTATTCACTCATTTTGAGCACAGGTAGTGACATAGCAATGAAGTTGGGAAACCTGGGAGGTTTCTTTCAGTCCTGTTGTCCTGGTAGCTTTCCTTTAACTAAGACCCTTTTTAAACTAAATGAGTAGAGATTTAAGCGCTATAGTTCAGACTTTAAAAGAAATAGACATTTATTCCACACTCATCTTCTTGTTTGTTTCCCTGCTGATGAGATTATACCCCATAATCTACCCTGGCCAATGGAGGAAATGGGATATACTCTGTTTAATAGTAATCTTGTTTGTTAGCTGTGAGTGGAATATGGGAGACCTCAACCAGTAGCACGAGCAAGGACAGGATGTATAGCTATTATAGTTCTGCATGACAAACATCCCAAATAAATGTCACTCTTTGCAAATCTCTGTAAAACACAACCCTTTGCCCTTGTGTTCCTAGGCGGAAGGGTACAAATGGGAGGCTTCTAAATATTCTGCCATCAGACTGAACAATTTCTTTGTATTTAAACAAAACCCCATTTGAACACAGATTTTAGTTCATGTGTTTTGGTGTGATGACTTAACACTGGTGCTGATAAAACACCACTAAACAATAAATGCATTTGTTATGTACTTTTTGCCCCAAAGGGGAAAAGAAAGGAGGAATTGTTATGAGTCTTCTAAAAATCTTCATCATCAGATCTCCCAGGATGAGATATAATACCTATGATTGAAGCAAGCTAAGATAGTTACAGTATTGCTAACTCTGTAACTTTAAATAGAGATTCTTAGAGATTTCCAGAGCAGGAACTTAAAGCAAAATTCAGTGTTTTCAAGAGATGAAGTTCACATTGCCAGAGCTGATGTGCGAGTAAATACACACTTGTTCCTGGTAAAACAAAAAAGTTCAATCCTCAACTGTTGCACTAGCATGGCCAGAAGTTACCACTGCATGAAGATCTTGTGACTAAGGCAGCAACTTTCATATTTGCCACAAAAATGAAGGAGGTCATCTAAAATTACAGGCTGTTGATTACTTGTAAGGAACTTGTAATATTGATTTTATAAAAACTACAATACTCAACAAGATAATAGTAGTGTGAGGTTTCCTTTCTTAAGGTGTGTCTGTTCATTTATGTCTAATGCACCTGTGAAAGTCCACTGTTGGAACTCTGTTCTTCTTTGTCTTTCCCATTTGATGTCATTTTCTGTGTTGTCAAATATCTTGAACTTATCCTTGAACTATGTGAATTTTTACCTCATAATTTCTTTAAATCTTGTACTCACGTGATTTCAGGGCAGCCTGATACATTTCTCTGTGGCTTCTCAGCCTGACTGTTGTATCCAAGCCATCCTTCACATCTCACAGCCTGAACTCCTCTTGCTCTCTATTCCTCGTCTTAAATATTTGAGTTTACTCCCACGTATCTATTCCCACTATCAGTCCTCTAAAAATTCATCATCCAACTGAAGCCAGATTTCCTTCAGGAAAGATGGACACAAAATGACTGAACTGATTTCTCAGGCATCTCTGTTGCTATAATGTATGGATAAAAGTAGAAATAGTTAAGGCTATTCATGAAGAGCACAAA
Source organism: Nothura maculosa (assembly GCA_032353885.1). Classification (NCBI taxonomy): domain Eukaryota; kingdom Metazoa; phylum Chordata; class Aves; order Tinamiformes; family Tinamidae; genus Nothura; species Nothura maculosa. Next base: position 2,547,779 of record JAUBOD010000151.1, read on the forward strand.
TCTTTCCGAGTTTGGAAGTAGAGAACAGAAATTTATAGGTAGCTTTAGTGTATTTTTCTTTTTTTCCTAAGATTCACAATAAAAGCACAAGCTAGCAGGCAGGTTGTATTGGATGAGTTTCTGTTTTGAGGGACTGAGTCAAGACAAGGCCAGGACATTAAACAATTGTTAGGAATCAGGGTCAAAAATACTTTAAAAGAAACTGAAAAACTGTTGGCCAGAAAACTAGAGGAAACATCTGTGTGGAGTAAATGAAACAATTTTGACAGGGAAGGAAAATGAGAGAAACAGGTCTCTTGACTATTTTGATATTAAAGCTCATAAATTGCTACAAACGTACTTTTTTTTTGCTCACAGTCTTTGTACCCCAGATGTGGTAGCTAAAGATCTAAATTATTTTTCTGATGAGAGGGAATCAGAAGCTAAAATTTAATCTTTCCTCCTGTAAGAACAAATGTCTGTTCTTTGGTTGACACAGAGAGCAAAATAGTCTTGCCAACCTAATCAAACAGGACAAGAATATAATTTGTCTGCTATAAAAGAAAAGAAAATAAATACCACCATAGATTGTGTCTAGAGACGTCCTCTCAGTATACCCCTTTGCTGTTTGCATTGTTTTCCTATTACCCGTTTTCTCAGAGAAATGCTCTGCAGCAATGGTCATACCCAGCCTTTCTGTAGAAGTTACAGAATGGTTGCTATTTCCAGCCACAATTGTGAGGCATTTGTAACACAGCTGCAAAAACTCTCTTGTGGTTGCGTTGTAGGGAAGATGGTATCTGAGGAAAGCAAAAAATGTTTCCATTTTAAATACAAAAGCCTTCTATTTGTGGTTTATTGAGTTTCTGCCTAGATCTTAAAAATTTTGTGCTATTCCCCTAAGTGAGAAGATTTCTTGTTAAGTCTCATACAACTTTTCATCCTCAAGTCATCAACTTTGTCCATTTCAGTTGCCCTGTGTGTATGAAGTATTCTGAAAAATTGCAAGATACCTGCAAAATCTGGGCTGCTTCTGGAGATCACATTTCAGTCCTCATTTGTGAACAACCTGTATTTATGTGAATAGTCTTCTGTTTCTGAGGCTTACCTGAAGGGTCAGAGGAACAGAAATAGTAGAACACTGTGAGATTTACCAAGTTGGAGGGATTCCAATAACTTTTTTATTAATAGTCTACATTTTTCAGATTGCTTTTCAACAAAATTACCTCTAATATATCCATAATAGGCAGTAAACTGCCTATTACCTTAGTGTTGTCTTGATCATTTTGATCCTCTGCTTTATAAAGATTAACTCCTAGGAACTGATGTGAATTTAGCAGTGAATATTAATACCACTATTCCAAAAGATTCTCTTTGTGTTTCATACAAGAAAATACAAAGATTCAAATAATAAAAGTAAATTAAGAAGCGACTTGTGGATGGTGGACATCTAGGTCATCTTGAGGCAACTATAAATGTAATGTGTTCATTTTGATGTCAGCTGTTTTCACCGTGGTAATGACATTGTCCTTTGGGAATGCTTATCTATATAGTGTATCAGACTTTTTTTCAGAAATGATGCAGCCTTTCTCTCTGTCAAGAAATTGTTTGTTAGTTGGTTGCACATAAACACCTCTGAAGCATCAGGCTTTTTAATAGGACTGCATATTAGACTACATACATGCAAACCTTTGGCCTTAATCTCTTTATTTTTTTCCTCTGCTCATTGTCCACAAGGCTTGGGTAAGAAATCTCTGTTTTAGGCTCTTAAAAACTGTTATGGGCCTTTCTGAAACCTACTCTTCAGGAAACACTGCTCTTCTGCAGCAGTGGTATAATCCTGATACTTCAGCTGCATATTTCCTTGACTTCATATGTCTGTGGGATAATAAAGAAGACTCTGAAAAACATGTATACATATAAAAGTAGAGGGGGGAAAAGATCTCTGTTTGTAGTTGTACATAAAATAACATTGAAAAGCTATCAAATCAGAGGTCTTTCTTCATCTTTTTGGAATACCAAGACTGCTGAACACTAAGCACATCTTTATACAACATGGTATCCACTTAATGCATGTTGAGACCTAGTGCACATTTCACTGCTTATTTATGATGATGTGCTAAATAAGTTCACAGGGAACAGTCTTTTGTTTGTTTTCATTCAAGCTTCTATAGCATGTTAAAACTTGAACTGTAACAAATATGCTTCCATTATCACAGAATGAAAAGATGCCAGCACAAATTTAAGACACTTTTCAGCCAAAAGGTAATCCAGCTAGCTGGTTGTTAGGTGTTAGTTTTCATTTACATACGGCTTAAGGCTACCCTACTTTACATTGATGGATGGCACATTAGAGTTGGTGGAGGAGCACTGTCACTGGGTGAGGACATTGAGGTGGTGGCCAGGTACATAATGCAACCCCAGCCATGTCGTTTGTGATCCTGCTACCTAAACACTGACAATGAAGGATAAAAAGATACTGGCAGTCTTATGCAATCACCTGACAGTATGAAGACACCACTAAAGATGAAAGATGAAGATAAAAAGGCAGATGAAAAATCTGTAGCAAATCAATATTAGATCTACCTCATGAAGAAGCAAAAGCAACTCTATCAGAACAGGATGATCTGCCGCAAAACCTGTATTCTTTATCTCTGAATTTTCAGAGAAACTTCAATAGCTTTTTGTCAGGTCCTTGTATAAGTTGCATCCTATGACTCATAAAAAAAAAGAAAAGAGAAAAGAAAAAAAGATAGAAGAGGAAGAGAGAAGAGAAGAGAAGAAGGAAAGGGAAGGGAAGGGAAGGGAAGGGAAGGGAAGGGAAGGGAAGGGAAGGGAAGGGAAGGGAAGGGAAGGGA
>JAUBOD010000151.1:2550715-2570761 GCA_032353885.1 Nothura maculosa
AAGGGAAGGGAAGGGAAGGGAAGGGAAGGCAAGGGAAGGCAAGGCAAGGGAAGGCAAGGGAAGGCAAGGGAAGGCAAGGGAAGGCAAGGGAAGGGAAGGAAAAGAAAGGGAAGGAAAAGAAAGGGAAGGAAAGGAAAGGAAGTAGTGTCTCCACCTTGTCTTACTTGCCTGAATGCAAAATAAAATAATTGAAAGCCAAATCGACAACTCGGCAGTCCATCAAAAATCATTAGAGTAACTCAGGACTCTAAGACAGGACATATGCAGTAAATCTAGGGGATTAGCATGTAAATTTTGGTCCCTTAATTTCTCTACATCTGCAAGACAAGATTCTTCATGTTCATGATTTTCAGTTACTCCATCTCTGAAACAAATACAGCATTAGCTACTTATGTACATACTTCATGAACACATTAAATTAAGAAGTGCAAAGCAATCGTTGTACTGGCTTAAATCTCTGCTGCAGAACTCAGCAAAATCTCTTATAATTCAGGGCAGATGTGCCAACACTTATGTTACAGTTCCTCTCCAATGCCCAGACATGAGGGTTTTCTAGTATTTTTAGAGAAATACTACCTTACAATAAGGTTGCATTTCTCTGCCCTACAACCCCAGGCTCCCAGCTTTTCTTGTGCAAGCATAGGCAGCTTAATATCCAGGAGTAACATGAAGCTGTAAAAACTCATTTTTATCATTCATGCCTAAGTAAATTTGCCAGTAGTTTAAACATCTAGATCAATTAAGAACTTTCTTTACAGGTGTGTACATACATACATATTTATATTATACACACACATAAATATGAAGAGATACAGGCATGCGTGTCGCCACACACAAGAGAGGAAAAACTTAAGTTTCTAAAATCATATATTTGCAACTAAATTTCTCATGGCTGTACAATCCTTCTTTTCAAAGGTGTACTACCCAGCAAAAGCCAAGAAACAGAGCTTGCCTTTGTGCATTATACTGTTTGCAGAAACACTCCTGGCTCTATTCCTTGCTAGATCAGCTGCCCAAAGGTTTTCACATGGCCTAAACTGGGCACTTTGCATCCTCCTAACATGACGCATGGCAGTCTCTTGCTCATTGCTTTCGGCTCCTGCACCACCACTCACATCCTGCCCCAAGCTCCTTCTGCCCCAGCTCATCACCCCAGTTCAGCTGTTGGGACTAGAGTCTTTCCTTCACTCTAACTTACCAACCTTAATTAAAATATACATTTAACATGCTCTACTGTATTGCATTGTTCTTTTTTTATTTTCTTTTTTTTTGTTTCATATATTTATTTTTGTTAAATGCTTTCCAGAACTTTGTATGACTTCTAGCACCAAAAGAAATCGATTGAGAGCAATTAATGACAATTTCACAAATATTAATGCTGCAATTTTATAAATTTGAGAACTTGAGATGGACTTGGAAGTCTCTGAGGATGAATACATATTTTCTTTTTTCACTCCATTTTCTTTCAGATATTTCCCTTCTCTTCCTTTTGTTTAATTCCTCTGGAGATATTTCTTTGGGTATTTCCTCAAATTCTGCCCTTCTCTCTTTCTATTCATCTCAAAAATGATTTCTCCACACTGTTCATCTCTACTCAGAGGCTGAGCAGCTCCAGAACATTAGTCCTTTCTCCCTATCACTATGAACATCATGTTCCAAGCCAGGCCTCCATTGTCATCAAAGTTTCATCTTATGCCAGAGAATGAATTGAAAAAAAAAAAAGAATACTGGAGAAGAATGTGCCAGACAAAAATGTTTTTTGTTCCTTTTTCCTCCAGAATGTGTCTCTATATTTATGGCAATCTATGCATTTATGTATTCAATTTTAAAAAATAGCAAGGAAATATGGTTCAGATATAACCAAAAGAACTTTTTGACCCTACTGATTATCTAATTAAAACGCTAGTGAGTGATCTTTCCCCCTGGAGTAAGTAATTATTGGCATTGTGTGAGTAAAAGTAACAGGACAGATTGTGTTTTGAGAAGAATGATAAATGCGATAAGAAGAGAAAATAAACTTCACATTGATCTGTCAATGGAAAGATTAAAATAAAGTAGGCATCACCTTTCTTGCCTTGGGGAAAAGTTACTTGATTGTTGCAGCTCGTCCATGGTACTTCCCATGTTTATCAGCTGGCGAGTGGGGACTCTCAGGACATTGCACCAGTCTTCTGCAGGGGAACTGAGAATGGTGAGGAGAAACCAAACTAAAGACCTGTCTGAGAAAGGGCCTCACAGACGCCCCCAGGGCCCCAGCCTGGATTTCCCCACCCCTCTCATGTTCCTCTACCAGCTTAGCTGACATCTGTGTTTTGGTGGAGGCAAAGAGGGACCAAGGAAGAGGGGGTCACCTATTAGTAATGGATTTTAGAAGCTGATAGGTGGAATGGACGATTTAAAAGAGGCAATGGACAATTTAAAAAGATTTGGTAAACCTAAAAATAAATGTTTGGAGGCATAAGCAGAGCTAGAATTTTGGAGAGGCTCAGAATAAGGTTAGACAGCAGAAAGTAAGATTTTGAACCATTATATGTGTTATTTGTTACTCAAGAGACTATAAAAATATCTCTGTAATGGAGTCAGAAGAGCATTCTGGAAGATGGAAGAATCTAAGAAAATGCTGAAAGCAGAAAGTTGCTTCTGTTTTCTATGTAATATGAAAGCATGAGAAGGACACTTGGCTTCTCTAAAAAATGTTGACATGAATGAAACTTCCTTTTTTTTGAAAGCACAGTATTATTATGTGGTTACAATCTATAGATTTCTCAGAGTGATACTTGACCTTGAATGAAAAGTTTTGTCTAAATTGGAATGGAAATAAAAATTGAAAATGTGATCTCTTTCCTCTACAGAAGAGGAGACGGTGAGGTGAAATGATATTCCTCAAAGACAGAATGTGGAACTGAAAAATGTTTTCATACCACAGAGCAAAGGAATGGCCTAATCTTGCAGAATTTGATGGCATTCAGCATTCCTTATTGGATCAAGCCACAAAATAATCAGCAAAAGCAACAGAAGGATATAACACTGCAGGGTTTGGTTAAATGGCAAAGTTAAAATGGTGCACATGAGAAATTCAGGCTGAGCATAGCACATGGGCAGCACAGACTTGTAGCCAAATCTTTATTGGCTGAACAAGAAAAAGCAGATGGAGCAAAACAAGTAAATGATTAAAAACTACTGCCACAAACACATCTGATTTTGCATCTACCGTATTTTAGCATTCTGTTGCAACTACAGGTCTGCCAGCACTTGATGGAGTGTGTGTATGCACAGCATCTTCAGTGCTTTATTTGTAGCATTGATTAGATATTTACTCCAGGTAGACAACCCAAGGAGATGTGTGATAAATATTTCTGTTTGTGTCAAATTCTAGCAATTTCTTGTGGCCTCTCCTTATTAAAAAAAAAATACACCATATTGATGAAATGACACTTTTCTTTCCCCTTAGCTTTGTTTAAACAAATCTGGGCTGACAAATCATTTTTAGCAATTGCAGAATCTCTCTAACACTATTGCTTGGTCTTAACTACATACTATGTTCCATTTAAGTATCTGAGACTATCAAAGAAAACATATTGCAGCATAATAGACTAATCTGTTGATAAAAAACATATAAGCTTGAATCAATTTCCAATGGATTCCTCTATGTATGAGGTTATCTACATATTAGATACATCTCTTGAAAATCTTTCTTCCTCATGTCTAAGGAATAAGATATATCTTTTCTGTCTTTAAGTATTTTTTATTGACAAAGTGCTAGTATAAGTATTTATACCTAAATAGTAAACACAAGTCAGCTTAGCACAATGCTCCTTGTGCTTAGTGCTGAATATGAGTAAATAGCTCCTGCACTGCAAAGTTTATAACATAGAAAAAGAGTCATTCTGGCAGTGTTTGAAATAACTGTACAGATAAATTACAGTTGTGTCTGTCTATTATTTATTTTTTCTCAGGCAGATGTATTAGGCTGTATAATTTTCAGCTCCTTGTACCTATGCTGGCCATCTGTACAGTGGGAGATCAAAAAAGGCACACTTCAGTGGAACAAACAGTAAAAGAAATCAGTTATTTGGAGCTATCCTGAGAGCCTTTCATAGCCTGGGTGAATGCCCTGGACCATTCATGCTGTGCTAAAGGAATGTGACATCAGTACATCCTTCTGTTTACTTTCTTATATATTAGTTTGTGTGCCTATTGAAGTATAAACACACTAAATTTTAGCAAGATAATGATGTAGTTTTTCACTAGTGATTATTCTCTCCTGTTTTCCATTTGGTTTGGCTTTCTGCTCAATTGGACCCCACTTTCAAGTCATTTGGCTATATATTATTCTCCAAATAAACCATTGCAACATGAGAGACTTCCAAATTCAGTTGGTATTTGGAATAAAATCTTTGGACTTGTGTTCATGGGAAAAAAAATGCATGTTCTTGTCTCTAAGTTAGCTAATCTACTTTAAATCCTAGAAAAACTAAAATACTTTTTTGTTTACAGTCAAACATAGTAGATCAAATTAAAAGCACTGGAGATCTATCAGCATTTATAAGCATCTATCTGCAGCCCTATAGGAGATCCGTAAGCCTGGAATCAGATTTATCAGATTTAAACATGAGCAATATATGTTGCCTTTTCTTGGTAGAATATGACTTCCAATTAGTTAACTCAAATTAAGGACATAGCTTTTTAAGACAAAATCAGTTGTCTGATATATAGGCTTATATGGAAATATAATATAGGCTTGGAAACAAAAAACATTTATCTTCCGTACAAAGCAGCATAGCATGGTAATTTGTCAGATTTCACTAAATGGTTTTCCTCTGGACCTGGAAGCAGTATAACCACAGCAGCATCACATTGCTATTCTGCTTTTGACATCTGAGGTAGTATTTCCCCTCATCCCCTATTATGCCTCTGAGTTGGCATTAAGTACCTATTGTCTGTTGTTTAGCTCCGAAAAAAATGATCATCTGCTGCATATGTTAAAATTCTTGAGCCTGATTTGTGGTGATACAAGTAGGGAAATCCTTGCTTTTTCAGTGTTTTGTGTGAAACTGCAGTTTGGGACAATGATTTGAGAACCTTCAGATCTAATCATATTTAGTCTTACATCAGCAAAAATTCGCATGAGTTTTTTTCTCCTTGGTTTAAATAAAGAACTCTGGATCTTAGAACAAACAGATCTTTGCTCTCATTTTACTTGTTGTCCTTAGGATTTTGGTGCTCAGAACTAACAAAATATATGCTTTGGAGCTCTACTATGGATAAGGAGGTGCAAAATTTTCTCTGCTTAGACACAGCATAATAAGGATGATTTTTATCATTGAAAATATTTTTATTCAATGAATTGATTTCTTTTTAAAAAATATTGCTTATAAAGTTGCCATCTTCTACCTATGCCTTTTGACAATCTAAATAGATTGTTCTAATTTCAAATAGTAGGATCTTCCCTAGATTACATAAATATTTCTCTGATAAAAAGCACACAGACGTTTTCCTAAGATGCTTTGTTTTAACAAACCAATGGATCCAATGCACATGTAATTCTCAAGGAGGCAACACAAGACAGGAGAGTCTTAGGGTCCCTCAAGTGGTGACTCATAAATATTGCAGCCAAATGTGAAAACCTATTTGGAATTCAGAAAGGAAGCTTTTGCAAAGGAGAAAAAAAGAATGTTGTGTTGAATAAGAAACCAGATGTTATAAAATGATGTGCATTGGCATACTCTATTTCTTTTTATCACTGTTACAGACAGACTCTTAACAGTGTAAAGTTGTTGATTTCAGAGTTCTGATCTCAGAATTAAGGGTCCACTTTCATTTTCACAACCATGATATTAGTAACAAATTATGATCCGTAATTATGAGTTTTGATGTCTATGATTGTCTTTGCAATTACGTTGTATTTCAGAATAAATTGAAAATAGAGTCCATGTTCTGTTTCCTTTAAAGTGATAACAAACTTGTATGCATTTTCTCACAAGGTTCATGCTTCAAAAAGCTAATTATATGGTTTTTTAAAAAAATTTCTGTCAGTAAATACCTTGCTAATAAGGGAACAATTTTTAAATGTTACTGTGCTTGTGTCTCTAGATATTTTCATTACTAGTCTGTGTGTTTTAAAGATGGTACATGATACTACTTTTCCACATAAAAGTTAGTAAGTGGTTCCTAGTGGTAAACTACTTAAAGCAGTGGTGGGTGTATTTCTGTTTTACCATAATTTTAGTTTGTTAATGCTAGCTATGGTGCCACCATTTGCTATTACCTTTTTTTGCAGCTGAAAGCTGGTGTCCTGGGTGCAGGCTCTGAGCAACTGTGGCTAAGCACAAGTGAACAAAAGGCCGTCTGATGTTGCTGAGCCACTAATAAATGCTTTCTTAGCAAAAACATGCCTTTCTGTCACATGCCTTTCTATACCAAAGATGGTTTATCATTAAGTTGTGGATTTTTAAAGACTCACGTACAACTACCGTCTGGTAGGTTTCTTCACCACAGCTGCTATTCATCCCCTCAAGTCTGTTCTTCCCTTCCTCCTCGTTTTAGCCTTCATCTTCCCCATAACCTCTCAAGCAACTAGTACACAAAAGAGAGGCTGTGAGGAAATCCAAGTTCTTCAAAGGGAGAATGAGAAATACACATTTCTCCTGTATTCTTATAAATGCTTTTCTTTCAGATGTACATCATTTGCCATGAATCCTCATGCATGAATTTAATAGTAGAATAAAATTGTGTCAGGTAAATTCTGGTTCAAATTCTTCCTTCATTCATATGCGTACAAAAAATATGTCTTGAGTTTTTGGAAGAAGTATCAAAAGCATCTGATATGGTTGTTACCTTACTTAAAATTGCAGATGTGCCAGGGACAGCATATGCCCCCACAACAGTGTGACATGCATTAATGCTATCCGCCTACCCATACTGTCCTTCACTTTTATTCTCCAAATATTGCTGGGGTCTCTCACAGCATGTTCAGTAGTTAGGCTTGTCATCCAAATCAACCACACTCCTGTGTGAATCACCAAGAGGAGGTTGTGTTGACATTTGTAGCCCTCAAGAGCTCATAGGAATCTGCCTGTATGGGGCGGAGATCAAAACAAAATCTGAGCTGTCCAGACTAAAGTGGCACAAAACCTTCCAAGTTCTCAGTGGAAACAATTCTTCTCAGAGTCCATGGCATCCCTAGCTGATCTCCTATCCTGAGACACAGGTCGGGGGACAAATCGACCGGGATGTGTTTCTGTGCGTGGCTGCTGCTGAATACAAATTGAGGACAGGAGCTGGCTTTGCAGTCTGGCATCTAATGATCTGCTGTCAGCCAGGATCCTGCCGAGACCCTCGCTGAGCCTTGGCTGGGAGCTTGGGATCTGCCTTAAGTGCATACATTGCAAATGATAAACAAAGCAAAACCAAGTAAAACCAGCCAAACAAAACAGAACTGTGTGTGTCTATAGGAAGATATGCAGCAAGAAATGCTCTTTAGGAAGGTTTTACTAATCTGTTCTGCACTATAGTGCAGACAATTCTTAATGTCACTTTCGTAATGGCTAATGTTGCATAACATCATAAACCTTTCCTCTTTCCTCCTTGTTCTGCTTTGCAGAGCTTTTGAGAATTAACACCATTTTAAAACCACCTTTTCTGCTTCCTAGCTACTCAATAACACATATTCCAATATTGTAAATAAAGGTCTATAGCCATTAACAGAATATACATATATGTAATATTTAGTGAAAGCAAAGCAGATTTTAAGCATTCCTGGCCCTATCAATAAGCTTTTATAGGAAAACGAAACCTATGATCAGAAAGGCAGGAAGGTACTTCCTACCTTACAAAGCTGTGAAGTGTTATGCAAAAGCATTTAGTGCATGACTTAGATAGGGAATTCACATTGCTCCAGTGCACGATCTACTTGGAGGAAAATCCTGTCTGGCTCTTCAAGAGATTTGTGGGCTGAACTGCACTGCGTTGTTTTATCTCTGCAGTCACGCATTTTGGACCTTGCACAGCAATGGGAGTAGGAATAGCTTTATATGACAGATTGCAATTACTTTAAAGAGACAGTTAGTCTGTGATGAAGCCCTCCGTAGGTTTATGGTTTAAAATGATAGAGCAACTTTATTACCTAAACATACATTCCTTAAAACTGTAAGTGCAAGATGATGGTAATATTATAACAAAGCATTGTGGTTTATTTCAGATATGCAGTAAAATTTCCTGCCTCTTTTCCAACCTTACACAGTCAAAATAGACCGAGAAGCTGTTGTATCAAATCTATTTATAGTTATCTAGCTAAACCAATTGTCTCTGGAGCACATATGCTTTTGGGTTCCCTTTGAGTGACTCTTTGTTTTGGTTGTATTCTTTGTGCTCCAAAAACACAATGTCACGGGCACTGCTGTTTCAGGTTTTCCAAATAATGTCGCATGAAAAGTCTCTAGTATCTTCTCCTCAGCACCACATTGACATTAGAAGCAGTGGAACCTCTTCAGAACAAAATATAACTTCAGCTCCTAACTTTCTATATGATATATATGGTCAAATATTGCCAGAAATGTTGTCATAGATGCTTTCTTGGGAAAGAATAAAAGTAATACCTGAATAATTCAGGCAAAGGACATATCTAGTATGCTTAATAAATATTAGAGGACTTGACATCATTGCTGAATTAAAATTATAGTTACTGAATTTGAGTACATAGTGTATGATTTATTTTTTTCTATTGGTTTAGAAAAAGGGGCTTTTGCAGATGAGCAAAGAGGCATAAAATATAGATGGGGGAGATTTAATCAGTGCACACGGGAATGTAGTATGCCACCAGATTGCAATTATTAGACCATTTCCACTTTCTTAAGAAGATCTTACTCTCAATTATTTGCTATCAAATAAATGAGTAAACTAATAATAATTCTGGGGTTTTAGTCTTGCTTCCGTAATAGATGGCTCAGAAGAGATCCTTTGTAATTCAGTCTCAATACCATATGTCTCTGTTGACATTAAAGTGCTTAGTTCCAAATGAGTTGGCTTCATTCAAGCATCTTAATTCAAGAGTGGATGATTAGATCTTAAGCTAAAAACCTATTAGGATGTAAGCACTTATGTTGCTGAAAGGTATTAAAGGAACAGCATAGTGTGGCTGCCGATAAATCCTCTGTATCTAGTACTGATTGGTTAAACCTTGTTTGATCTTCAAACAACATTAAAAACTAGCTTAAATGTTCAAAGTTGAACGTGGCATAAGTAAACCTTCAAGATGCGTTCTGTGGGGAAAAAAAATATAATGGCTTTTTTAAAAAGTCAAAGCTCAGATATGAAAACTTGAGAATCTAAACACGGAAATACACTAAGGTGCTTTAACCATACAGACAAAATATCTTTTAGAAATGAAAAGCCTCTTTTATACCTTAAGCCAGTAAAGCATGGCTAGACTCATGAGCAATGGACATTATTTAGTCATCCTTGATGTGGTCAATAATCTTTTTAATAATCTTGGAAACCATGCGTATTATTTTATTTTGCGTCTTCAAAACTGTGGAAATTAGCAAATTGAAAAAATGATCAAAGTGAATGGAATTATTCTCTGTTTCCTTACTGAATAAAACTCAGACACTCAAAATTAAAATTGATAGTGTGGAGGGATAGCTTATAGTACTCGTTAATTCTGTTTGTAGTCAAGAACACTCTAAATTTGTTTTCTTAATATTATATTTTGCTTCAGTCCTATGGCAGCAGTATAAGAAGGTAAAATAAGACTTTCACATCTTAGTTGAATAATATTTTAAGAAATATTTAATAAAATAATGCCTAATACTTAAAAATTATATCTGCTCTTAATGCCTATAAAATTCTGCCATGATATTGCCTCTGCATGGTTTTTATTTCTCATTTAGTCCTGCTATTAGGTTTGCAGGAGAATTTCCTCCATGAAAACAACAGCAGAAATGTTGCTAGCTGTTACATATTTAGCAAATTGTATGACTGACTCAGGCTCATAGAAAACAAAATAGAAGAAAAGAAAAAGGTGTACTTTTAGAAGGAGTACTGGTTTTCTTACAGGATTTCATTGGTATCTCTCTTTGAATGCTTGGCTTTGGCTATGCTGCTGAATTTATTTGCACTGTGAAGGTTGCAGGTTAAGATTGTCAGCCAGTAACTATGTAGAGTCAGTGATCCTCCCCCATAATTGTCTGAAGAACAGTGTGAATCCTCACATTTTGCTGGGGGTCACATTCCCTGAAACAATCTAATATCTTTCTTAAAAACTGATAATCACTTAGTGTGTTATAGCCATGGCAAACAGAGATAAAATATCTCCTTCATCATGGATTATTGCTGCATACATATAAGAATCTTTTAGATGGCACATCTTAGGTTTTTTACCAAAAAAAAGTAAATATAAAAATATGAAAAATGAGGCCCCACCCGCATGCTCTGGAAACAGGGGCTAGCTCAGAGTCCCACATGGGTCGAGGCCCCAGCAGCCAACACGGAGCTGGGGCTGCCTTGAGGTTCACAGCTGAGAGAGAAGTCACAAACAGCTGATGTGGCTCATAGTGAAATGTGTTTTGGAGCTCATCTGTGCTGGCTGAGGGAGTTTATGGTATATGTGGCCATCGTGTTTTTGGTCCTGCCCAATATGTTGTGAAGCTGCTTTTTTGTATCGTTGGTATATGACTTGAGTTTCAGCAAGGCTCTCTATAAAAGACCTGAAAAAGGTTTTTACATCTTTAGTTGCACTTCAGGTCTTTACTGGTCAGAGTTTTCTCAAGAAAAGAAACACTTTTAATTCTATTTTCAGACCCTCTTTGTTCATATTTGCAAGGGTCTGGTACACAATCTAGGCTAACATCATGCTCCTCAGCTGCCTCACAGCAAACTCACGCATAAATCCTGCATCCATCTGTCCTGTTTTGATACATATGTGTGAATAAATGTATTCCATCAAAATCTGTTGCAATGATGAAATGAGGTAAATTGATGCAGTAATGTGAATCTGCTTCCTCACAGATCTCCTCTGTGTTGAAGTAATCCTCCAAATATGTACTAATTTACAAGATGAAATAAGAATGTAGAATAATCAGGCTAATAAAGAAAGAGAGAGTAATGGGCACAGGAAAGAGAGGACTGTAATAGATAAACTCACATTCTCTGAAAACTGTCAAAAGAGAAGAATTATTGTATCTATTATATGCTCCTTGACAGTATCAGGAGTTGATTTTCATGAACAAAATTGGGCCTTGAGAATTTGCTTTTTCCAAAAATTCAGAAAATAGGTTTTTGGTTAAAGCTGAACATTCCCCTGGGAGTGTGCAGGAATGATGAATAATTCACTGTCTAAGCAATGAAGATAACCGAATAAAGGGGAACATCTGAAGTGTGGGGACATGCTCTCCCTGATCTTACTGAAAAACAAACGCCTCTGAATTTTAAACTTTTGAATGGGTTTACTGCTTCCTTCAGGCTTTCTTTTCTGACAATATACATCTGAATCTGCCCTTGGTGAGTCTTCCGTCCTTATTCCTCTTGATTCTATTTCCCCCCACCTCATGCCATTGCGCTGTCACCCTCACCCTTATGGTGGCTGGTGGCAGAACCAGTGGCTGCAGGTTCCTGATAACCTGCTGAGGCTGCAGCTCTCCTGGTGCTGCTCCTAGTGCTGCTTCATTTTGTAGGCAGGAAGCCTTCCTTTCACTGTCCTGTTCAGCCTCCAATAACTTCCCATCCAGGGTTGCTGCATTGTACAGAGCTATGAGGTTTTCATATGTTTTCAGTTCTGAACACACCAGCTTTAGCTGAGAATGTGTTGTTGTGTTACAATATATATGTGTATATTTATATAATAAGAAACTTAATATGTAAAATTCTTCCTTCAGACATGCTTCAACATTCAGAGATCGATAAAAGCAGAGTGCTAAATGGGAAGCTGTGCTTACGTGCTGTTTATAGTTAAGAACATATGTTTGACAGTAACAGAACATCCTGAGACCTTTCCTATTCCCAGGCTTTTTTTGAAGGCATGGGGAACTTCTTCCCTCCCAGGAAATTAGCAAGATACCCCTCAAAAGAGTTTACAGATTCAGGCACCTGAGGGGTCAGTACTAGTTCATACTCTGCTTCAGGTAAGCCGCAGTGCTCATTTTGATTATCCAGTTCAATTTTCATGTTTCATGTGAATAAGAGGTAAAAAGTTTGAAGATCAAGAGTCAATTCAGAAAGAAAAAAAAAGTGTATTCAGTTGTAATGTAATCCATATGTAATCCATATGCATACTCAGTGAGATGAAGAATTTTGCAAGAGAAGGTTCTCAGGAAAATTATGAAAAAATGTTCACTCATGGCACAAACTTTCAACATAAAAAGCCAGTGCAGGTTGGAGCTATATAGGAGAAGCATCAGACAAAGGGATAGGAATTTTTATTACTGCATCGACTTTGGAGGAATGCTGACTGGGACTAGGGACAAAACTATGTTTGACTGTTGACCTACTGATTTACTTACTGAAGTTTGTGCAAAGTGAGGTGAACATGAGTCAGCTACGATTTTATTTATTTGAGATAGGTGCTGAGTGTTTCAGGTCAGTTACACAACTGTGACTGGACAAAAGTTTTGTTGGCAGTGTAGAATTTTGTTCTTCTGAAGGGCCTTACCTTCTGTTTAAGTAGATATATTGGAATATATGTGGTTGAAGACACAGACTTTCTAGCTTTTGAGATTGATTCTGTAAAGAGAGTTCTTTGACATTAGTGGAAAATATTCAAAGTGTTATTTTCTTAGATTCTTAGTAGACATTTTGTTGTGAGAAAAAACTGTAAACCTGCAGAAAAGAAGAGCAAAATGCTTATGGAAGAGAGTGATTTGTTCATGAAGAAATATTATGGGATGACGCCTGGGAGAAAATACAAGACACCTGTGTTTGTCACCACTTGTGGGTGTGGACAAACGAAAATAAAAGCCTTACAATGTAGATGGCTTTCAATTAGAAGAAAAACAGGAATTGGAGGGTGACCTTTCTGAAATAGGAATCTTTGTGCTGGAAATCACAAGGAAAACAAGACTGATTGTAATGCTAATAGAGGTAATGTTAGAAGACCAGAAAAAAAAACAATCTGCTTTTGACAGAGTGGCTCAATGAATTAAAAGAGTCCTTCCAGCTCAGGCTCTAATTCTAATATGCATTGATCGTATCTTCCATTTACGTGCAGATTAGAGTGCAGTTTCATGTAGAACCTGTCTGAGAATGGTAGGGTAGCCAAATGGCACACACAGAGCCAGCAGAGACAGCCCTGGCTCCTCAATAATCCTGTTACAGTGAAAGTCTAAGCTGCCTCAGCACCCTCCGAGCCTCCATGCCAAAGGCTCAGGGGGAAGGCAGCCAACGGCACAGACTCGAGGTCCACCCTTTTCTACTGCTGCACATTAAATTCCCTCACCCTCCCTATGCACATGTGTGCACATGTAGAAATACCAAAACTAAACACTGTGTTGTCCTGCTCTCCACATGTCCAGCGCTGCAAAACTGTGTGAGTGAGGGCACCAGCAGACAAGGCCTGTAGAAGGCCTGAAGGGCTTGTAATACATAATGTAGCTTCATCTCCTCCTGTTCCTCTTGCTTATGAAAAATACAATCAGAGAGAATAACTAAAATTGGGTGAGCTTTCTCTGTAACAGAAACTGAAGAGCCATTGACTTTCCTGTGAGAGTGCCAGGCCTTATTGTATAGACGATGTCAGAAATGCAGTTGTGCATGGATTTCTTCAGAACAGTCTCTCTTATACTGGTGGTAACTGTGCCTCTTACCAACACAGCTTGCATTTAATATCATTAGTATTGCAGTATTAAGATATCCTTAATTCTTTATGTTTTTAATAACAGAAATCTTGAAGCAAAATTTTGTCAGCTAATAATTATTCCTGTTCTATTTTCACTCAGACACATCATCCCTGGGCCTGTGTGTGAGGATGGATTCTTGCCTGAATGTATCCATGAGCAAATTGCCAAAGAAATTCTGTTTATTATAATAAATAGTGCTTAAAGAGACTTTTTCACCTGCAGATCCCTAAATGTTTTTCTATGACATGTCATTTGGGCTATTCCTTCTGTACAAATGCCAATTAACTCTTTAAAAATCCTTACTCAGAATCTGGCTGGAAGCTGGTGATGACCTAGGAAGGGAGTATGGAGCTGACCTGGGGCGGTGGCCAAAGTTTTCTCTGTCATGTGGACAGAATGGACATTTGAACAGTAGGAAATTCCTCAGTGAGTCTCAGCGTTAAATATTCTCATGCCAGGAGAAACAAAAGTAGTTTTCCTCTTACCATTGAGATGAGAAGAAATACCACCTTCTTAGTAAGGGTGATTGTGAAACAGGTGGAGAAAGCCCGGGATGTGCTAGGACCTAGCAGAAGATGGGGACGTCCTTGTTTACCAGTGCCAGGGTGTGGAGAGGACAAGGCTGTCTGCAGCTTTGCAGTCAAGTGTCATCTTTGCACACTAGTGCATTACAGGATCAAAAAAATTAAACTCTGTGGCCTAATACTCCAGGCACTCAGCTAAAGCACAGACGAGCAGTTTGGAGACTGGATTCAGTGAATAAATGTTTATAATCGCAGCAAGGGTAAGAGTTCAGACTAGAGCTCTGGAAGAGATTCACCTTAAATCAACTAATAATCTGATAAGCATAGGATCCTCTTGGGAAGTGACAGAGAGGGAGAGATGCACTTGTCTGCTTCTGATCACTGATCAACCTTCTTCAAGACAGGTCTGTGAATCTGTCTGGGGCATATTCTAATTTTGTTTGTTTTGTGTTTTGCTTGTGGGTGTTTTTTGACCTTTTTTTTGGGCTTTTTGAAGAAGTTCAATCCTGGAGGAGAAAACTCTTCTGTTACTAAAGAATTCTTCATTTTGAAAAAGTTCATTTTGATGAATTTGATGTTCAATTGATTTTGATCATTTTCAGTAGAAACTAACAAATGAAAAACAAGTTTTGTGAAAGAAATGAGGAAGCTCTTGCTTCACAGAACTAAAGGAATAGGAATTTTGCCTTGCTGCTGTGCTTTCGTGAACACTCCTTACAGTCTTTATGTGCATGAGCTACTGGCAGGGGGTTCTCAGCAGGTGTCTCAGAATAACACTAGCTGATCTGAGCTAATAGATGGTAAATGCTCCATCCCCTGTGACTTCCCTTGTCTGCTCACTGAGGTGGTATCTCACCACCTCCTTCCACAGAAGATGAGGCAAAGTCACACAGAGGTGTTTTTTTACATTCTAGGTCTGCTATAGCAGCGAGGAGGAGGATATACATTAGTCCAGTTGCTTTGGAAGGAATTATACTTGGTTAGAGTGAGTGAATGCAGTTTTTGTATAAGTAGATTCTCTTATTTTGCCTGAATCTTACAGTTCAGTACATTGCTAGACTTTTTTCCTATCATGACTTCCCCTCCTCCAGCTGTAATGAATTAGGGAAAAAAAAAATGTCCTCTCTGAAAAGATTTGGAGAACAGGAGAACATTATTGAAACTCTTTTGCGCCTGCTTTTAGGCAGTCATGATTAGCATGTGTCATTGATAGAAGGGAAAAGCAAGTCTGGAGGCAATTGTTAGGTTGTGACATGTCATTGCTTGCAAAAATGTTTGTCACGAGCTGCTGCTGTAACAGTGCAAACTGCAGGTGGCACCACTTGTACAAAATTTTGGACAGCAGCTGGAGAAAAAAGCTGTGGCTTTTCATGGATTTCAGTTAGCTTGCCGTGATCGTATAGTGGTTAGTACTCTGCGTTGTGGCCGCAGCAACCTCGGTTCGAATCCGAGTCACGGCAGGAAAGGATGCACGTTTTGAAGAAATCTAGCTACAGATTGCTTATCAGAAACAGCTTATTAATGTTGCCTCATAACAATATGAAAAATCATTAGCTTTCATATGTGTAGCTTTCACAAGGAGGTTTTGTTAAGCTAGTATGTGATTACTTCAATTATCCTTTAGCAAGTAATTTTTTTTATTTTAATGTTTACAGATATTGTGATAATCTCTGGCATAGTGAGCAGGCATTTTTTATTAGTTATAGCTTCTTCAGATCTGTACTGAGCAATAAAACTCATTTTGATTATGATCTTTGCCAGTATACATGCATAAATGCATGTATATATGTGTGTATATAAATATGCATATACATACGCATATAAATGTGTATGTGTGTATATATATATATATATATATATATATAAAAGTATATATATATATATGTACACTAATAAAGTTATGAGCCTGAACTGCTTGGAAATATGACAGTCCAAGTGTGGAAATCCTCCTTAACCAGGGATAAACTGCAGTAACCAAAACAGTTTTCCTGATTGACATCACTTATTTATGCTTCCAGGAAACCCCTTGTTTCTGTGATAGAAACTATATGTAATTTATATATATAATAACTGTCCTACATAGTGAGGTACTGTGGGTGGGTTGGCTGACTCCTAGCATCTTTGGACACCCTTCAGACTGAAGATCCTTTTAAATAATTGGCTGTTTCTTCTTGATTGGAACGGCCTCCTCTGATTTAGTGTCTAAACACCACTTGAACTTTTAGGGCAATATCAGAGTTATTGCCTCTTGCTCTCTTTGTCCAGCTGGTAAGATAGACAAGTTTTGATAAGATATTAGACAAAGTAAAAATTATATTCTTTTAAATATAGAGATCATTCTGTCTTCTTTCCGTTTTTATATAGGATACTGATTACCTGAAGCTCCATGACAGCACTATAAACTGACAGCAGTAATAGAGTAAGCAGATAAGCAACTCTTTCTTGCCAACTCCCCTCACAATTATTTGTTCTTTCTCCATAAGCGAATCAAAACTAAAAACCAACTGAATATTGGAATAAAAGCATAATAAGGTAGGTGGTTCCTAGTATACTGTTTCCTGAGCAAATATTTATGACTTTTCCCAACTCATTAGGGAAAAAAATATAGTAAAAAACAGTTTCCAAGGAGAGCAGGATTACAGAGCAGGAAACTCGAGAGAGGCAGGCCTGGAGCCAGTTTTGAACCTTAAATTGCACCAAGAATAGCCAATATTTTTATGAAATATATGGCTCTTCGTTTTTAGAAGGCATATCCAGATAACTTTTTCTTCAGTTGGAAACTATGATTTACTGTTGAAAATATTAGCAAGGATCTGATTTTATATAAACCTTTTATTGAAGCTCTGAAGCACTGGAGGCACTGAAAGTTTTGGCTAAGAGCACTTGACAGCCATAGGGAAGAGTTCGCTTTTTCAGCCTTCTCTGCCTTTAAGAAGAAAGCTAATCTGGTGGGAACTAAAGAAGAATAATATTTTTAAAATGAGACAGGAAGAGAAAGCGGTTGGGTCTCCCAGCAGTTCTTCTGTGTCCTTTTCTGCCTGCAATTGTTCTTACGCATGACACATTTTGTGAAGAATGTAAAATCTTTAACACATAAACCTTTTCCATTCTTCAGATCCCTAACCTGACTAATTCACATCTTGGCACTGAAATTAATGGAATGCACCCATCAG
Source organism: Nothura maculosa (assembly GCA_032353885.1). NCBI lineage: Eukaryota > Metazoa > Chordata > Aves > Tinamiformes > Tinamidae > Nothura > Nothura maculosa. The sequence continues at coordinate 2,568,242 of JAUBOD010000151.1, forward strand.
TGGTTCTTCAGTAGAAAGATTTACTTCTTATTATTGTTCTTTAACATTAGTTTTTGATTAAGTTTAAAGCTCAAAGTTTTTTCAAATTATGGAGAAAAACACCTACTGGTGTTTCTCCAAGAGGGAACACAGAACAGAAAGAAAACTCAAAAGATGAATGTTAATGTAGCCTTCTTTCCTTCTTCCTTAAGTTTTCATGAGCACAGCAGTTGTCTATATCCTGTCTGACATTCATATCACGTGTTGAGCAGGGTAGAAAGCAGTGGCTGTTTTGAATCTGAATTCATCAAATCAAATTAATTCTATTTTTCATTCTCTTTACAAGACTGCAGTTTGTATTAAATGTTTTACTGGCCCCCTGTGAAAAAGCTTTCAAAGGGCCCTAGTCAAGAAGACTCTTTGAAAGGAGATCTTCTGTGGTAAAGAGAACTCCTGAAACCTTAAGTAGCTGCTTGCGCTGTAGCAAAGAATGCTAGGAATTCATTTCACAGGTGGGATGATTTTACCCCTGCAAATTCAGCTCTGAGTTTACAGGGCATTACTGTAGGATGGATAGGAACTAGCAAAAAATGTAGAGGAGGATATTACCGAGCTCGTTGTGCAAACATAAGTGCATAAACCATGTCCAATGTTGCTGTTCCACAGCTTTTTTTTTCTTCATCTGCTTTCAGCATTTCTTAAAAATTACCCTGTTTCTCTCTCAAGACAGTATGTGGCTGCTCCAGCAGCTCCTCCCAGCAATAGAGGGAGCTGCAGTGAAATATGTTTATGGTGATGCGTTTTTGAAACATTCAACTTGTGTTTTGGGCTGAGCTTTGGCTCATGTTTCAAACCCTGAAATTTCTGCAGGACATTCCAAAATTTGCTAAATAGGGCTTGGTTTCACTGCTTGATGAATTGTTCACAAACTCCCAAACTACCAAATGCCTGAATAACATTTTACCTTGCTATTTTGCTTTTTTTTTGCCATCTTTTTTTTTGTAATCATATTCCGTATTTTCACTTCACATTAGCTTTTACTCCGTGCAAAATGGATGTAAAAATACAACACATTTTCACACAACTATACTTTATACTGTCATTTGAAAAATAATGGAGACCTGAAGAGCATGCCTGTATTTCTTCTTCCATTTCTTTCAGCTCAATTCTTTAAACCAAATTAAATTAAAAAATTAAATTACATATTAAAATAAATGTTTAGATTTGGCTTTTAGTTCTGGTATCACTGCTTTTGCACAGCTTCTGGTTGTTCTGTTCCTGTGGATCCCTGCATGTCCAGTTTAGATCTTGTGACTTCAAGCTCCTAATTCATTGTTCCTATTTACAGATACTGTCTCATTCCCTCATGAAAGCACCAAAACCTCTTATTTAGCTCTTCAGAGATAGTTTTTGTCCACTGATTTGTTTGGCATGGCAGGTCTGTCTAATCACTGTAGAAAACTCTGGCACAAAAAGATGTGTTTATTCTGGGATCTGGAAAATTGTTATTATTCGCTGCACAGCTGAAGGCGAGAAGGTGTACTGACCTTTGTACTGACCCGGAGAAGAAAACATCTTTATGATATAAACATGAAGGCATTTGTATTAAAGCCACATGGAATAAATTAGTGATTTACTCTTGGCCTTGAGAGGGAAAAGCAAAGCTTTTAGCAAGAGCAAAATATCTCTTCCCGCAAAATATTGTGGGAAATTCTCTTTAGAAATGTGCTTCAAATGTGCTTGTTGTGTGTGAGAACTGAACTTGACTTAAAAAAAAATAGAAACGAACTCCAGAATGACTAATATCAAAACCATGAAGTTTTCCAGGGAGACAGAAGTGTAAACACTGGAAAGAGATTTAAGGTTGCTCTGTGGTCTACAATAGTAGTACTTTGTTTCACCGTACTGTCCTTCCCATTTCTTGTTCACTGAGAGTTGAGTTTAATGGAATTAAATGTTCCCTGCTGGTCTTCATAGTTATGTGAGTCTTTCTTTAAAAGCAATTCTTTTTCATCTTAATAGCTTCAAGATAGTTGTGCTTCCTTTATGAACACGAGGCAAACACCTGGAGAAAGTTTGCCAAGAGCTCGGAAGGCTATGTCTGGATATCTGACTGAGGTTTGACCTCAGAAGGAGAGACATTATCTTCATTAATGGAAACTTTCCCATAACAGAATATCTGCTCCCTTCTTTTTTCATCTCTTGTTTCCTTTTTGTGACTCATAGTCAATCTGTGTGCTTAGACGTGAAGAAATCATCTGGACAAGATGTAGTGGGTTTTACATCACTCAGCAACATCTATACATCTCTTTTGATGGAACTAGAATTGACCATGTTATATAAAGTTCATGAACAAATTTTTAAACATCTAATAACAATATATTAGAAGTAAAACTGCCTTATATGGTTCTGTCAGTAAATAAGGTGTCCATATGTGAGAACCTTAGAGTATATCTTGAAAACTAACTTCCTTCCTTCCTTCCTTCCTTCCTTCCTTCCTTCCTTCCTTCCTTCCTTCCTTCCTTCCTTCCTTCCTTCCTT
>JAUBOD010000151.1:2570861-2581310 GCA_032353885.1 Nothura maculosa
TCCTTCCTTCCTTCCTTCCGTCCTTCCTTCCTTCCTTCCTTCCTTCCTTCCTTCCTTCCTTCCTTCCTTCCTTCCTCTTTCTCTTTCTTTCTCTTTCTTTCCTTCTTTCCTTCTTTCCTTCTCCCTTTCTCTCTTTCTCTTTCTTTCTCTTTCTCTCTCTCTTTCTCTCTTTTCTCTCTCTCTTTCTCTCTTTCTTTCTCTTTTTCTCTTTCTCTCTCTCTTCCTCTCTTCCTCCCTTTCTCTCTTTCTCTGTCTCTCTCTCTCTCTCTCTTTCTCTCTTTCTCCATTCCAGCCTCCATTCCATTGAGGCCAATATCGGACAACTAATTTCTAACCTTCCCTAGCCTGCCAGTGAATGGCCACATTCAAGAAACAGTGGAAACAGCAAGGATACTTAGCCAAAGAGACAGTCATTTTTCCCATTGTCTCAGGACCACCTCAGTCATGTCACCTCTCTCCATAAATTTGCACAGCATTTCCAGGAATATTTTTCCTCTTTTTAGTCAAATTTCAGACCTAGACCTGATGCATCTCATTTGCTAGTCTTCTAAAAGTGCATCATTCTTGGAACAAAGATTCAGAGAAAAAAAAAGCTCCTTATATAAGTAATTGCTTGTAATTTGGTTAATTTACTGCTTTTTCCTTTCTTTTCATATATTCCTTTCTCGTGAGGCAATTCAGAGAAATTGTTGACAATTCAAAGAAAAAAAAAGAAAAAAAAAGAATGAATTTTCCAGGGAGAGAGAAAGGAGATGTATTAAAAAACTGGCAGAGTGAAGTCAATGAAAACAATGTCCCATATAACCATTGTACAAGATCTGTACAAATGGTATGAAATAATGCAAAAAGAGACTAAATACAAAGAGTACCAGCCAGAAAGAGACCAAATCAATGCAAAGAGTATCCACCAGATCACTCTAGCAGTGAGCTACATGGCATCATCGCGGGGTCATTGCCTGTCTCCAGCACGAAGGCCCTCAAGGCGCGCACTAAAACGAGCCTCACCGCAGGCCCCTCGCCGCTCGGTGCCATGCCTTGGTTCCAACTGAGGTCGCTGCAGCCACAGCATGGAGCACTAACCACTACAGGAGCACGGCCTGCGCGCACGCCTGGGCCTGCCGTGCCGAGCAGAGCCCCGCGAGCATGGCCGCCTAGCACAGACTGCCCATAGCATCTTGCTACGGCTGCATGGTCCTCCCACGGGTGGCAGAGCGCAGGATTTTTGCACGCAAAGTATTTTTTTTCTGATTTTCCATGCTATCGGTAGTGACAAGGAAAATGAGGTGCACTGACGTGTAGAAGTCTGTAAGAATTTTAAAAATGATAAAAGAAAGCATAAGAAAAAAGGAAGGACGGGAGGGAGGAAGGAAGGAAGGAAGGGAGGAAGGGAGGAAGGGAGGGAGGGAGGAAAAGATCTGGTCTCCCAGAAGCCAATCAGCTTCACTTTGATCCCTCTGTCATCCCACACATGATGGAACTTTTTCCAAACTTAAGACAGGCAAGAAGATATTTGGAGATAGTCAGCTTGGATTTTCAAAGGGGTAATCATGGCTGACTGAGCTGGTGTCCTTCTGCAAAGAGATAGCTGACTTGACAGATGAGAACAGTGGATGTTGTTCACTTGACTTTTTTAACACAATTTCCCATTATCTCCTCGTAATAAGCAGAGACTATATCAATGGACATTGAGATGGACTGAAAACTAAGTGACATGTGAAGGTAAAAGTTGTTTTTATGATAAGTGGTATTAAGTCCACTTGAATGACTAGTGGTGTAAAACATGAAAAGTAAAAACAAAAACAAACAAAAATCCCCAGAATTGTCAACTAAAAGAAAAAATCAATGCTTGCAAATGGCTGGCTATGTTTTAACATTTTTATACTGACTATACTGATATACTGACTGACTATACAGTCATCCTAGAGAACGAACATCCTAGCTGCTACAAAAATATTTAGGACAGCGTTAAATGCCTGTACCTACACTGTGAGAATTGTCAAAGCCTTTGAAATATGGGTCTTGTCTTGTTCATACAGCAAGGCAACAATATGTATTATATTTTTGCTAGGAGTTAGAAACCCCAGGTCATGGGAGTGAATGTAGATTGTGTAGATTGGCAAAACTGCACTGGACTTTTTTCTTTTTTGACTGAGGTGAATTAGCCTAGATTCTGTTCTGTCAGCAAAACTCTGTGTTTCTGAAAAGAAAAAGGAGCAGGCCATTTGTCTTCTGCTAACCACAAATAAATAAAAAGATGACAGCATGCCAGTCTGCTCAGATTGTTCTCTTTTTTCCTTTCTGTTCTTATAATGACTCCACCCAGTGTGGTTAGTTGCATGTGCTAGTATAATAATAGAAATATCCACAGTTGTGCTGCAAATTAATTCCATTTCATACAGTTTATCTTGTCCCAGCATTTGCTGTGGTTTGGTTGTGATTCAAGGGTCTAAATTATTTTAATTGTGCACAAATCCACATTTCTGCACCTAAACACATTTGTGGAGCTTTTTTGTGGCATGAGTTTGTGCCAAATAAAAGCCTTTTAAATCTGCAGTGCTAATGTAAGGTCTTATGTTAATTAAATGACTATCTGTTTCTCTTGTAAGGCCTACCAGTAGCCCAGCAGTCTATTTCGCTATCTCTTCAGGCCTCTGTACCTCTTTTGCTGAAGACAAAATAGCATATCCTTGAAGAACCAGATTACATCAGAAAGCCCAATGGCAAGCTACTGTTTACATTATGCTGTGCTATTTGTGTTATATAGTGTGTCACTGAGAAAAAGAGTGAGCTTTAAAGCTGTTGACATTTTAAACTCAAAGGCACATTTATGAAATTAGTGAGCATGTGTCTGCCTTCGCTTCAGCTTTTGCATTTCTTGCTTTTAAACCTGATGGTTACTGCTGCTCCAGAAAAGCTTGTCACATTAGACTGTGTCAGCATGCCTGAATAAAAAACATGTGCCTCTCCAGACTTCTTTTTAACATGCTATCGCATGTGAGTTACGTTTCGTTAACAGACTGTGGTTGCTAAAATGTAGCTGTCTTAAGACCTTGATTAACTGGGAAATCTTGTCCTGCTGATGGTGGGAATAGGTCTCCTTGAAATGCTCTGGCATGATGAATTTCCAGTATTTTCCCCATTTAAAAGTGATCCTTGACAAGAACCAGTGGTTGGGCCTAGTTTGGTAGCAGAAACAGAAGAAACTCAAATACATTCAGAAGTGGTAGGTTTGACGTATATTAGAAAAGGCAAATACAAAGCCAAGCTAAAAAGAGTGTCAGAATAAGATAAAAACCAAAGGCAGGACAAGGCTATGGACTAAAGATCCATAGTACATGGAATTTGTTTGTATTCAGTGCTTTGGCTATTTGGCTATACTGAGTGTTCTTACCAAGTCACTCTTTGATGTGAAGGTGACAGAGCCCTGGCACAGGCTGCCCACGGAGGTTGTGGAGTCTCCTTCCCTGGAGGTCTTCCATACCGCCCTGTGCCACATGCTCCGGGTGGATCCAACTGGAGTTGGACTAGATGATCTCCAGAGGTCCCTTCCAACCTCAACCATTCTGTGATCTCAGGCTTTTCTTCAATTAAGCATCTTTAATCACTCACAGAGCAGACTGTTTCACAAAGTGCTTAATAACTGCAGTGTAGTTTTCAGTATTGCTACAGTTCAGCAGCACTATACCTTAGACTATACCAATACCTCCAGTATCCTCCTGTTGCCCTGTCTTCTCTTTTATGTTATGGTTTTCTTTCCTGGTGTCGCACAACTCTGATTTACACTGGACTGAGTTTCTGTTTATGTATTATTATACCAACAGAGAAGGATTATAGAGATGGTGATGCAGCATTTCTCTCTTGAATTATGACAAGGTTCTATGGAGAAAAGACCTTTCTCGTGTGCTGTGTTGAGGATGCAGGTGTGCTAACCCAACTGCTAAGCCCACTGCAAACATCTCAAAAAGAGATGCAAATCCTTTGTTAAACCATTTTCATTGTAGTCATCCTAATGATAGATTGTCACTGAATGTACCTGACAAGTTCTTCAAACTGAAATAAACTCTTGCAAAATAGTATTATTTTTACAATGAGGTAAAACCTATAAATAGATACCTTTATGATTACCAATTTTCAATTGTCTATGATTGTATGAGACATCAATCTTCCAAATGCTTAGAATATGTATACAATATATTATTATACAGTAAAAATATGAGCTTGGAAGTGAATTAAGGCTTTTCATTTTAGTAGACATTTAATAAAACATGCTTTACCAAACCTGAGGTTAATGATGGGTATCTTAGTATTTTAAATCACTTTTAAAATAAAGATTTAAATGAGTCTCTCATATTAACATGAGTTTAATTTAAGAGCTAATCAAGGTTTTGTGTTTAGGCATGAATTTTCATAGTATCCATGAAACAATACACTGTTTCATTACATATTAAACTAGCCTTGAAATAAATCTAGTCAGCATATCAAACAATTGTTAGCAAATCACTGTAGTGTATTTCAGCATCCTACAACTATGCTCTGTGGGGATTCCTTTGCTGCAGGACTTTGCTTCCACAGTGCCGCAAAGAAACCCGAGGGGAATGGTAACAATGAGTTGCTGCCAACACTTATCTATGCCATTAAGCTGTGCTTCGTTCTGTCTGGTAAACATACGCCAAAACCCATCTTCATTCACGACCTATGCTTATTTTTTTATTATTTTTCAAGTGTAAACCAGCTCAAAGACTGACAAGAGGTGGTACATACCCCAGTGATAGGTATGATAGGTCAGACCACTGTTTGTGGATTCTCCTGGTTTGAGATCCACTTTTTATCCTCAGATTTGTTGCACATCTCTGGGTGGCTACAGCGAAACTCATCTGTTTAATGAGTAGCAATGTCTCCCTCACAAAATCCTCAGCCCTCTGGTTGTCACAGTGCACAGAGGCCAAGTAAATACTACATATGCACCTATTCAGTAGAAACTCTTCTGTCAAGTAACTTTAAGTCAATGATGGTTTCTATGATGGCCATATTTAACACGATTGCTTCCTTAATGTTTCACTGCTTAATCTATGGGTAAGGATAACAGAGGCAAATGAGATTTCATACACACTTCATGCAGTAACACTTAGGAGAGTTTTAATAATCTACTTGCAGAGATGTTTAAATGTATGTGGTCCCCAAAGCCTCACCATTATTTTTATAACTGGTATCCAGAATTAGGTATGTTTTCTATTTCTTTAATATATTTTTTTATTTATCATTCACAATAGGACCTACAATAACATCTGCAGGGGCCATGGCATCCAGCTCTACCAAGTCTGAGCTAACTAACATAGGACAATTTTTGTCTAGGTACCAAGCTTCAGATTTAATAAAATATTTCTTCTTTACTCACTGCTGATTTCATTGGACTTGATATTTGTATTGATTTGGTGTCCAAGAAAGCTTTATTTATAATAAAGATAACCAATGACTCTTTCTAGACAAAGCTGTCTGTCTATTTAATCAGCCCTCTCAAGTGCCATTCTTGGCAAGTGCTCCATAGGAAAGAGCCTGCTTATTTGGAAGTTTGGTCATTTAAGACATATTGCCATGAGTTGGATTAGTCGTAGTTGTTTCAAAGCACAGGTTTACGCTCATCCCTATAATTCTGAAATATAAAATACAATGAAATCATACAGAAACAAAATTATCAGGGAAAAAGAATGCTAAAACTATGAGCAAACTGTAATTTTCTAGTGGCTTTGATGTGGCAGAACCATTGGAGAGTAGATATGGAAATTACAGCAGGTATCATGGAAAGTACGAACATTTTGAGTACACTAAGGTATTTTTTAATGACTTCTTTTAACTTGGTAACCAGAAACATTCAGTTCCTGCTGCGATTCTTAAGAATTTTGTCCTTTTTCTCCTACGGAAAAGTTAATCAAAAAGTCAGTAAGCGAACAAAAATAGCTCAGTAAAGACAAACTGATTCAGTAGTTTGTTTGCAGATTTCTTTTTTTCTATTGTCGTGTTGTTTATTTTATTTCTAGGATAGTGACTGTTTATCTTTTATGGAAGTTTAAGTTAAAAGAATGCTCATCAGGTCATTCCGGTTACAAATGTAAACTGTCTCTGTACCTGGATGACATCTGTCGTATTAGGAAAGGCATCTCAAAAACAGTTTGTTCTACAAAAGACTGTGGATAAAATAAAAATGAATTCAACATGAATTAGACTGACAGAAACTCACACATGACCCTTAGGCCATTTTAATATAGTTTAAGAAGCGTTATGGGAAATAATACAGATCTAGAATACTTAGAGCTTTAAAATATTCTTGTTGTGCTGCTATAAGAACTTCTAATTATACAATAAGGGTTTAAATGATGCTCCTGCTGCCCTTCTGTAGCCAAACAACTTGTTTTCTGCTCCTTGGTATTGTCATCACTGTACCTGGTAGAGTCAAGACTGACTGGCAACCATGGCTTCTCCCTCCTTCTACAAGCTTATTGTGTGTATCCCAAAATACCCTGTTTCTTCCACTGCAAAGATTTTATTTTTCCTGAAGTCTTTATCATTATCATAACAACAAATTGTTCCACTTCCTGTAAGACATGAATAGTCATTAACAACATATATAATGCTGCTGGTACTATATTTTATCTATTTCTTCCTCAGCGGTGTATGCATCAGAATTAACAGCTCTCTGACAGGGAATTTGCTTTGTCTCAGTGAATATTTATGATTAAAGCAGCATAATAACAATGCTCGTCTACTGCTACCAGCTCATAACATCTCTGGTTGAAGTAATTCTTCACATATATTGCTACTGCAGCCCTGCATATATCCCCAGCTATCAGGCTGTAGGATTGCTGTTGTAGGAGAAATGCTAACAATGAAACACATGCTGGATGACATAAGTGTTTTATAAGGAATTTCACTGAATTTCTTTTTTGGCTATTTAAAGATTCCTTTTCTTCAGTTGGCTGCTGCCTGGAGCCCATGGTTTCCAGCATGAAGTGATGTGCACAGCAATTCATTCACAAGGAAATAAAGAAAAAGATAGTTTGATGAATTCAATTTTACACATTGATCCTTTAAATAGAAGAAAAAATAAAAATAATAAATCTCTGTATAATTTTGTAAAACTTCAAAATAGGGCTTCAAATCCTTGAAAAACATATTTAAGTTTCTTGCATGAGCTCTTTTAAGAATATTGCCATTCTTTTAACCAATGTAAGAAGACAACATTGGTCCTAAAGGGTTTGCTATGTTCCCAGTACATGCCTTATTTAACTCTATGTACATCTCCTGTACAAGATTACTCTTAGTATTGCTCAAATTTCAAGAAGTCTTTGTCCCTCTCCTCTTTGATATTTCCTTCAGTTTTAAATGCTTTACTGCTGACAAAACCCTCACGACAATATTGGGTGGTGAACCATTAATACTTCACAAGAACATTCTGTGTAAGGTGGATAGGAGTCAAATGTAAGTTTTAGGCCAGTAAAGTATTATTTCTGTCAGTGAGATTGTAACTGTGTGTCAATGGCCTCAACAGAGCTCTAACTTATTGTCCTTTGGGCAACTGGTTAATGTTGACCATACACATGCACATACTTTCCCAGCTTCTGTAGGTCTTTTGGGATTTCAGTGGGAAGATAGATGTGGTTTTGGTTGGTGTTTTTTTTAATATATATATACATATATATATGTCAGCTAATTATGTCAGCATATCTCAGATGATCTCAGAGGATCATTTTTATCAATTCATCTCTGCCTCTTGTATTAGTTGTGTGAACAGCACTCTAAGCAGCAGCTTAGGAACATGTATTACAAGCTTGATACAGATGTATTTACTATTTTTGGTCACATAACAATGGATTTTTAAAAATATTTTAATATCAGATTAACTGTTGTTAAAACATGAGGGTTTGACCACTGGAGTCAAGTTTTGCTATATTAATTAGTGTAAAACCTTATTTGATTTAGAGAATTTGCTGTTCCATAAGAATACGGATGGCAGAGGGTCATTATTGAAAACTCCCTTTAACCTGTGTTTGTAGGTGACAGAACTTTAGTACATAAAATGCTCAAGTTAGAAGGAGATCACTTCCTAAAATGAGGTATTTCATTGTATGCAGATTGTGAAAAGAAAAAAGAAATCCATTTATATTATTAAAATACATTTATCATCTTATTTAATTTGCAACATGCATTTAAAAATGTTGAGATTTTATATTATTCATTTTTTGATATGCTGCAAAATTGCTGAGTCTAAAAACTTTATGTCTAGGATTTGAATGTTAAATAAACTCATAAGGAACAGGCAGAATAGTGTGAAATTTCTGGCTTTCTGTCTGTAACATGAAAGGGAGAAGGAGGAATGTTCGTAGGCTTATATAAGCTGACCGTAGGTACGTCATTTGACCTACTAATAAGTTTCCACCTATAATATGTGAATAGTTATACTTACTTCTCAAAGTTGCTGTGAAATTTTATTGTGAATGTTGGTAAATGCTTTTTCTTGGGAGACAGCACATTATCTATGCTATTTAAATGACCCGTGTCATTTTGAAATCAGGTCACATTCCTAAACTAGCTAAAGCTTAAGACCTCTTCCTGTTGCCCCTGTGATTACGTATGAAAGATCTAAAAACTCAGTCATTACAGTTATTATCCATCAAACTATTGAATGACCCATCTTAAATGAATGTAACTCCATGAAGAGGTTAAATATCCCTCTGGGAAATAAAGAGATTCCTGCCTTCTGCAATGGCTAGAACCTTGAAATGCTTATCCAATACATCATAAAAGTTTCCTGATTTCTTCCCTTACTTTGCAACTCACTGTCAAACAGAATTTGTGTCCTATAGGCCTTTATTGCAGAGTAAAGCACTAAACAGCTCCAAATTCTGACTTCCATTTCCAGTCCTTCATCCTTGGGAAGATATTTAGCTATAATGCCTTATTTTCCATATTTGTAAAATGATGGCTACAAAATAAATACTCATAATTGGTAGAAAAAATGCTTCATAAATCCTGAATAAAACAGCCTGGAAGTGTCTGAAACCTGTAACTGTGAACTAATTCAGTTTCAGTCTTTTTCTGAGATCCCATCCATTATATAATCGTGTTAGAGAAGAAAGACTTTAGTTGTTTTGTCATTACATACATTTTACTATGATTCAAGTGACAGAATTGCTCCTTATTTTATTGCTCCTTATTTTTTCCTTATTTTAGACTGAACACTGACTAAAAGTAAGATATATAATATGAGCTAAAATGTCATTAATAATTATATTAAAATTAGTGCCTAGGAAGCTTTTGTATTACTAGATGATACATCTGTGCATATGTTTAGCTACATTACACTGCATAACTGTTAAAAATCTATAACTGGTTTCATATGATTTTGACTTTATATAATTATTCAATGATTTCCTCTCCCAATCTTATATAATTTAATATGTAACTATTTCTTTTGATGGTTAAAACGAGCTCCCTCTGCTGGATCTGCAGAGAACAGGATCAGTCAATGTTGGTCCTGTGTTAAGAATAGAGGTCACGGTTTTTTTCTCACTCATTTTGAGGAAGACGATTTCCTCATTGATCTTGCATGTTATAACATTTGAAGAGGAAAGAATTGAAAGTTCTTTACAAGGCATATTTAAACATAGATAATCTCTGATAATTTAATAATAATCTTCACTGATGAAGATTACATTCTTTAAAGCAACAGAGACTTTTTCTGAGATGATATGCTTTTCGCTAGTTGTTTAAAAAGAAAAACATCTCCCTTTACACAAAAACAAGCTCAGGTTTTGAATAGTAAACTACACTATACATGTTGAAGAGCTTAATTCAGTACCTGGCCTTTTCCCTCTCAGTGCTGCTCACCTCCATCTTTCAAAAGTATGAGACAAATTTTGTAAACATGAGATTTGATTTTGAACCTGTCAGTCACAAAGAAATCGCATTTTTCAGGTAGTTTTGTGCAGAAGCTGAGAACTAGGAGAAATCTACTTTTTGATGTGTTCTTTTAATAACTAAAACAGAAACAATTATGTAACTCCTAGTCTTCAAAATCATTTACAGAAAGATATCAAATATCATGAAAATCATAATATTGACCTACAGAAACTTTGCAGTTAATAAAATTAACAACAATGTTCATGTTTTTCAAACTTGTTGTGAAGCAAAAATCAACTAAGACAAAATTAATCTTTCTTGCACTGCTTGGGTTCAGCGTATACTAGGCGTGTAGCGTGTACAAACCAAAAGGCTTCCAGAAAGTGTGATCTCTTTCTGTTCCAAGCTGCAAAGTTTCACCAACGTTTGTATGGTTCTGTCCCTACCAAGGACTGTGGCCAGTTAAGCCTAACAAGTTCTCTTAGAGAGGTCTTAAAAAGTATGCTTCATATTAAATTGAATATTTTTGCACTTTCAATTTAAGACCTTCATGTA
>JAUBOD010000151.1:2581410-2591818 GCA_032353885.1 Nothura maculosa
ATTATGTAACTCCTAGTCTTCAAAATCATTTACAGAAAGATATCAAATATCATGAAAATCATAATATTGACCTACAGGAACTTTGCAGTTAATAAAATTAACAACAATGTTCACATTTTTCAAACTTGTTGTGAAGCAAAAATCAACTAAGACAAAACTCATCTTTCTTGCACTGCTTGGGTTCAGCGTATACTAGGTACTGTATACAAGCCAAAAGGCTTCCAGAAAGTGTGATCTCTTTCTGTTCCAAGCTGCAAAGTTTCACCAACGTTTGTATGATTCTGTCCCTACCAAGGACTGTGGCCAGTTAAGCCTACCAAGTTCTCTTAGAGAGGTCTTACAAAGTATGCTTCATATTAAATTGAATATTTTTGCACTTTCAATTTAAGACCTTCATGTAACTAGTTTTTTTTTAATTATTCTGTATCTCAGTCCTTTCCTTTGTCTCTTAAAAAAGGCTAGTACCTGATTGCTACATATTTAAGCTTCTTGGGTTTTATTTGGATGACGTAAATGTGACCTGTAATGTGTATCTGCTGAAAATTTTAAAAAAGGAGGAAGAAACTTAACTATTTCTGTGTGACTTAGGGGAACTGTTTCCTTTAAAATATATATAGGAGATCTGTTTGCATCAGCTTGGTTAAAGGTTTAGATCTGTAGATTTCCTCTTGCTTCTGTATGTGTACTCATTGCTTGCTTCCAAAGAAAAGAGCTATTCTTAAACAAGGCAAGACATTCTTAAACAGAAGAATATGATGCAATCCTGCTAGAGAAGGAACACTTTTGCCTGATGGAGCAAGAATGGCTAGGAAATTCTCCCTGAGGTTCTGAATCTTGCATGTTTGTGACAACAGCGATGCTGGTACCTCAATAGCTTTGAAGGTATTCACTTAAGCTACTTGAATCAACAGTATATATCAAGGTAGCATGCTTGTGTTATTTCACTGTTTCGTAATGAATCTAGTACCTTTACTTTTTCACACCACAAAATACCATTTCTTTCACTGAATACACAATAATGCTTGAGTGTATAACACAGGAACATTATAGATATACTTGGAGCCACAAATCCCAGTGTTTTTTTACTTTCCTCTAGGAATGTTCACACAGACAGTGTTAAATGCAGGACATCCTCATAAAAAACAATGAGTATCTCTGGTGTTTTCCAGACAACCTACAACCTGCATTAAGTGACCTTTTTTTTTTTTTTTTTGCAAATCAGACTTATTCCGAATTATCACTGGAAAGCCAATGAGTTATCAAAGACAACTTCCCAGAACAGCCTAGGGTTTGCAGAACTGCGGAAAGGATGAATAAGGAAGAATGGATCTGTTAGGAATAGGCACATTTTCTCATGTCTAGTGAGATACTTCTTTCTCTAGAACTAGCAAACTATTAAGAGTCATTCTTGCTATGGTTTGGCAAGTATGACCTGAAATAGCAGACTCAAACAAACAAACAACAACAAAAAATCCTAGGAAAACAAAGGAACTAATGCATTTCAGTGCACTCTTGGATTTAGTTCCTAAAGAGAATGGAAGTTAGGAAAAAAAATGTGAATGCTTTTTATTTGCACCCATTTTTAAATCTCTAGAAGCTCATCTTTGTCTTGTAACTTCCTTTTCAGTTTTAGGCCAGTAAATGTCACATCTGAATTATGATTCTTTTCCTTTTCATCCTCAAAATATGGAATCATTCCAGTTGAAATGACCTATGGAGGTCATCTGGTCCAAACCCCAGCCTGAAGCAGAGCCATCTTAGAGCAGGTTGTTTAAGGGAATTTCCAGGAGTATTTTGAACGTCTCCCAGGATGGAGATTCCATATTCTCCTTGGGCAACCTGTTTCTGATCATCCTCAAATTAAAAAAAAAAAAAAAAGAAAATCTTAACATCAAGTGACACATTCCCTTGCTGTAAACTGTGCCTCTTGATTCTCATCCCATCACTGCGGGGATCTGTGAAGGGATGGCTCTGTTTTCTCTTTTCTCTCTCACTAGTTAAGTGAAGATGGTAAGGAATAGACAATAAGACATTTGAACAATCCCATTTCCTTCAGCTTCTCCTTGTACATTATGTGAACCAACATTTTAAACATTCTGGTGGCCTTCCAATGGACACACTCCAGGAAGACAAGTCTTTCATGCTGGAGAGTCCAAAATCAGATACAGTATTACAGATTCAGTCTCATGAGTGTTGAACAGAGGGCAACAGTTGCTTCTTTGGAGCCACTAGCTACACACTTGTTCATAGAGATGGTACATGGTAGGTCTTCTTCACTGTATGGACAAATTGCAAACAAATGGTCACAGGACCCACGACCATGAGCTTTCTGCAAAGCTACTTTCTAACTTGTCAGTCTCCAGTCTATTCTGGGGCATTGGGTATTCAACTCGAAGCTCAGGACTTTGCATTTGCTTTTATAGAGCTTCATGACGTTTTGGGCCACTTCTCCAGCCTGTCATTGCAGCCCTGTCCTTCAGCCTATCAGTTGATCTCCATCATTTGTCATTATTCATAGTCTTGTTGGGGCTCCCAAAGCACCCTCAGATATGTCCTGCCTGTCCCCAGGGACTTGTGTGTGTCCAATCTATCTGCTCAAGTATTTCTTATCTCGATCTTCCTTTATCTCCTCCTTCATTCCTTGAGTCTTTGATAGGAGGCTCAAGAACCCAAGACACCTGAAGACAAATCTAGCCAGCAAAAGACAACGAGTGCATCAGTGGGACTTAAAGAGCCTGCATTGCATAGCTCGTTACAAAGAGACCTGTATGTATTTTTTTTCTAATACTGTTTTTGGCTGACATGTTCTTTCTTGCATTCTTTTAACAATAGAAGGAAAGACAAACTTTTCAGTAGACAGTTCTCGGCTACTGTCCAATATCCCACAATCCATCCTATACTGGATCTACATTAATTGCATTTGACTTCTTTAATCAAAATTTAAAAAACAGACGTTCATTTTCCTATACCTCAATACTATGTAATTTGACAGAATTCAAAGATACTCTGAAGTAACAGACATGAATAATATTCATAATAATATTTTCCCTTTTTACTATGCAGAAGAACAAAAGCCAATCTACAATACTGCTGTTACCCAGCAGTAGTGTTAATTCTCCTACTAGCCTTACTGAAAAATCATTTACAATTCACAGTTCCAGCTGTAGGTGGCACTGATAAATTTGCATTATACTATGTGGTCTTTTTTTTTTTTCTTTCTGTTCGGATTTCTTATTTTTTGATTAATAATAGCCTCTAATAATTTCTAACCTCTTCACAATTCCCACCTAGGATAGACAGTAACAGGATGCTGGTATTGAAAATATAATCCTTGGCAAAGGATTTTGAAAGCTATGGGAAATCCTGTTTGCAGCATATTAAACCTTGTTGTTAGATATATATATTTCATTGTATTTTTTCTCTACAATTCTGATATGGAAAACTGAACAAGGCCCTTTTAATGTGCAACCAAAGGACAGGAGAGGTAAATGGAATATTTCAGTTAATGCACACACAGCAGGAATCCAAAAACCCTGTAATTGCTTGAGATCTATCACCTCCTCCAGTGTCATTTTTGGAAATACACACAATTCCCTTTGTTTTCTGAGTTTGAGGGACAGTCTCATTTTTACATAATTAACCCTTTTTATTTTCTTTAGCTGCTGTACATAAAGTGAAAGACTGACAGCAGTCTTTGTATTGAGAGCTCAGAGGAGAAGTATTCTGCAATTTATTCATCTTTATGTCCTTATGCAGATGTTTGTGCTGCATCTTGATGTAGATCTACATCTCATATATACTTGTCTGTGTTGGGAAAGGTCACTTTTAACTTTTAAGATAGAGAAGTAAAACATTTAAAATCTGTTAAGCACATTACTGTCTCTCTTCTATGTGCCATGTCAAAAAGCATGATTCAAGAACATTTAGTATAAGCTTTTCAATGAGGCTATTTTCTCTCAATATGGTGAATCCCATAAATGCTGGATCTGGAAACTATTACAACATTTTTAGAGCTGAAAAGTAATAATAATGAGATCTTCTAGACAATGAACTCTATTCTTCCACTGACATACAGGAGGATTTACGGACATATTATTGCCTGTGCATTCAAATAGAAAAATCCCTTGTGCATCAGCACAATAGGGTCCAAATATCCACTGAGTTCTTTCACAATTATAGCACTAGTTTTACCCATATTTTTAAATTCTAACAGTAGATGGCAACATTTAATTGGAACTTGGCAAACCTCTGTGAACTTTACAGAGTCATTTCATTTCTGATATTACTCATGAGACTTTGAGATACAGAGAAGGAACATATAGCAGTATATAATTAGAAACTGTAAATTAACTAAATTGTTTAATGATCTGTATAAATTAATACAGCAATTACCTTATTTTCTTCCAAATTCCAGCTTGCCCAGGATAGTTTTTGACCGAAAGCCAGCTGTGTTCTGATTATCTGGCTGGCAATCTGGAAAAAACGTCAATGCCTTAAGAGTTAAGCTTTCCTTACGCAAAATTATAGCTAGAGAAAAGCAGCAGGTTAATTTCTTAAAGGCTTGTCAATAAATCTTTTCCTGAATGCACAGCTTGGATTTAGACCTGAACTTCTCAACATTTAGGGATGTCTGGATGAAATTTTTCTGTTCAGGCTGGTTTATTTACAATTTCTTCAGCTTTTATCACATCTGCTTCTCCTGATAGGCACTCAGTGGATGTTCTCGTTTAATGCTGAAGTTAATGAGAAATCTGCTGTTGACTTAATGGAAATAGAAGCATAACCTGTATCATTAAAGGAAGGAGCTCTTGGTCACACATATCACAGCAAAACTGAATTGTCACCACACTTCAGACTTGCCTTGCAGCAGATGTCCGCATGCCTCGGGTGCAGAGCCAGGCATTAAGGTGAAGTAGTATGGACAGTTAAGTCTCCACTCACCCGAAACAGGCAAGTGTCCACACCCTGGATGCACCCTAGTCCTTGGACATGCCATGAAGGCCCTACTGTGATATCTGGCCTTGGCAGAGCATTGCAAGGATTTAGGAAAGAAAGTGCCAAGTGCTCCGAGCTCTCTGGAAATGCTGCTCAAAGTAAGACTGTGCATGATCTTAATCAGAATAATCAGGACTGGACTAAGGGCACTGATCCTGCAAGCTACATGTATTTCCAGATAAGTCCAGGCACAGTTTATTTTCTGCAAGTTTTCGTTATTTTAAAAAGAAAATATATATCTCTGTGCAACACAGGCAACTCTGTGTTTGTGATTCAGAGGTCTGCTAAGATGACTTTGGATTTGCCTTGAAGCCTTGGATTTCAACTTTTCCTAAAAAATAAGAGAGAAAAAAAAAAAGAAAAAGTAAAGACTATACAGTCAAGTAACATTCACCAAATACTTTGGTACAAATTACAGCAAAAGTACAGACCAAATGAGCAGGTATTTCAGTGCTCCTGGCTTTGCAACCCCCTCAGGCCAAGGTGCTATATTCTCCAGTGCCTGGCACATGAAGAAATTAAGACATTTTTCCAGCTTTTCTAAGTAGAGCCGGTCCGTGTGCTATTGCAGAGGCGAGTACAGCAAGTCTGTCATTTGAGAGGGAGAGTGGGAGCTGAGTGAAGAGAGGAGGCCCCGTGACGGGGGAGAGGGAAGAGAAGGCAGAGGAGGAAGGCCCAGGCTGAGCAAAACAAGATGCCTTTAAACTGCCATGGGATTTAACAAAAGCAGTAAGGAGGCTATCCAGGAGGTGGGAGCGGAGTGCGGGAAGCTTCTTATCGTCTACACACAGACGATTTCATGGGCATGCTCTGGATCTCAGCACACTTCCGTGCGTCTCCCATTAAGTGGTGTTTGGTCTTGGCCTTCCCCCCACGGCCCGGCCTTGCCAGGAGTGGCGCACTCGGTGGGGCATTTGTGTGAACAGTGGGGAGCTCAGCGGTGTCCTGCCCTACCGCACCACTTCTGGAAAAGCCAGGAGGACAAACGGAGCACTAGGAAACAGATACTCTGGAGCTGTGGGGATCTAGCAAATGTAGGGCAGTTCCTGTAGTCTTGAGATACACTGAGATCAAGTTATCTCTAACGAGATGTTTTATCAGAGGACGATAGAAGCATCTAGAAAGAGGGGTAAATAAACTGGGATTAAGAAACTGAGGCTGTGCTCTGTGCTTTGATGGTGATTGCAGAATCCCTCTGAATGCATCGCCCTTCAAGGAAATCTAGTGCAGCTGCTTGAAAACTCTCTGTCTGTGGAGTAAGCGAGCATGGGAGGCTCCCTGAAGTTTGGCTGTCTGCTACAGCTGGTTTTGAAACAAGAGAATGTCCCAGAATAAGAAACATGGAGGCTTTAAAGCTAAAGAGCAAGAAAAATTGGTAGTTTCAAGGTCACCTACCTAATGAGACAAGTTTCATTACACTAACAAAATGGCATACCTTTGTAGATTTCTGTCTACAAAATAAATAAGTCTGCAGGTGATTGAGTGATCCTGGAAGGAATTAGCCATGAAGAGAAGCACATACTTTAAGTAATCTCTCCTAAAAGAGCAAAGCATTTAGGCAGTAACTAAGTACTAGCAGTGTGGGCCATTTGATGGGGCTGGAGGATGCAAATACAGCCAAGCCCAGAGGTTAAATGGGGGTTTTGGAGCATAGCTTTTCATATACTGCAGCTTGAAAATAAAACGGGTGAAAGAGGGCCTCTGGTTTGGTGCTGTGTTTTCTGGAATGTATAATGCAACTGGATCTAAATTTTGGGAGAGTGCCCAGTTTCAGATGTCTAAAGCTTCTGTTGAAAGCAGTGGAGACTATATGCTGCCAAAGTTTTATGTATGCAACTGCAGATTGATTGTCTAATGGCAGCAGTGGCCTTTGATCATGACTGTCTGGAGCGAGAAGTTTCAGTAGGCGCCCCTTTTCCTCTTCCCTTTTTTTTCCCCCTTTACTTTTCTAACTCTTAGTTCTACTGTTTTTCTACCTTTTCCCCTTGTACATATTACAGGCTTTTCATGGATAACTGAGATACAAAAGTTCCCCTCCATATATACTTCATTTCTTTAATGACTTGCTAGTTGAGGTCTGTGCAAAAGGAGTTAGCTGAGGAAGGTGCAAGGGTTTGCAACTGCTCTAACAGTCGTCTATTTTGGGCTTTATGGGTGAGAGGAACAGATGAAGATAATTTCCTTACATTCCCTGTTTCTTATTAGTAAATCATGAAGAATTCTTAGGTACAGAACATCCAAGAGGAATCATCATGTGTATGCAGAAGAAAATTTTTTCCTTAGATTTTTGTCAATGTGTGAGTCAGATTCACATAAAAGATGTAATAAGCAGTTTCTGCTCTCAATTAGAGGTTTTGTTCTAATGGCAAATTAAAATTTATGTCCAATAGAATTAGGTGTGAAATCTTGCAGATTCCTAACTGTCTATTACGATTCCACTTGGCAGCTAATAGGGCTCTGAAAATTGCTTTTATTGGCCTCTAGTTTCCATTTGAGGGAAACTTCTGGAATTGTGTTTCTATGCAAAAGGACAGCAAGCTGCCATGAATATAGCTGTCATCTATTTTTAGTGCTCACTTCCTTCTCTTTATGAAAAAAGGGCGACACACCAATTTTTATACCTTTTTACTTAAAAAAAAAAAGAGTAGCCTTCTTAATACTTATATGCATAACAGATGGGATGAAATGATGAAGAAATGCCCAGAGTACGTGCTCTGGCTTTCAGTGAAAGTTCTTGTGCTGTCAGGAAAATAAAACTTTTTTTAAACAATCGTATGTGTCATATACGTACCATCAGCCTTCTCGTTTTTCTCTTTAACTACAGTTTTGGGGAATCATCTTAGAAGCTTCCAACTCTGCTATAGAGACAGATGTTTCAAAGATCCCCTCCTGCTCAGTATCAGCTGTTCAGCAGAGCTTTCCTCAGAAATAAAGGAACAGCTACCTCCTAAGTCTGACTACATTTTCAGAAATGACACAGGAATTTATTTAATAACATGGGTACCCCATTTTCAACTAGAGGTTAGTTAGAAAGCCTCTGACAAATCCAAATATAGTTTGGCTATATCTTGTTATAATTCCTTGCTCTTGAACTTTACTCAAAGCCACTCATAGGACCCATTTGATTTTTTTTTTTTGAGAATCTCTCCATTCTGATTCCCCCATGGAGTCCATCTAGCTCGCTCTCTCTCAGCTTTGAGGAATTTATTTATCTGATGCACAGCAGCAGATTTGGGGAGCAGGTAGGTAGTCTGGCAGCCTCTTCTGCAGTGGCTGCAGGACACAGCAGTGAATCTGCTTCAGGGATGGTCTTGAAGACTTTGGCACCACATCCTTGGTAGTGTCTTTGGGTGTGGATGTGAGGATCTGTCTGAAGGAAGTGACACAGAGAATCTCCCAAAAGGCAACATTTCTCCCCGACTTCTCCTTCAATGTCAAGTATCTTATTGAGAAGTGAATGCCAAAGCAAAATATAAAAAGGGAACTTGACTTTGCATATTAGAGCCTTGACCAGGGAGGGAGCAGGGGAATGTTCCCTACAAATGAACTCCCAGCTTAACAAAATCATAAAAGCCCCATAAAAGATTAAGTATAGAAAATAACAGCAGTCCCAAATTATGGTAACAAAACATTGTAAATCATTCTGGAGGGAACCCGTTTCATTTTCGTGAATTAGGATGACCTCTGCATGCTTCACCAATGTTCTTATTTTACCACTCCTGCGCTCATAAAACCGGGTATATTTCATCCCAGGGGTAATGTTAAGATACTGTGAGTTAAGCCCAAAAATATGTGCCAAACATCCCCCATTACCAGACTGGGTGGAGCCTTGTGCATAGGACTAAGCCTTGAGTAACCCTTTCAAGCCCTTCTTCTTTCCATGGCCCTCCCTGCAGCTAAGATCAGCTCTAAGGAGAGCACCTGGTGATGAGGTGGCAGCCTGAAGAGCAGCCGGCACTACTGGATTGTCCAGGGAAGGTCGTTAGACCCAACTGTCACTGCTTCTCAACAGTCTTAGGGAGATTAGACTAGACACCAGGGATCATTATGCATGCCTGGGTCAAGAGGAGAAGACGATTAACATAACACGTGAAACAGGGTCAAGAAGAGAGGGTGACTAACATAACATGTGAAACATGTGCTGTGACCATCAGTGTAGGGCTACTGTAAAACACGGGATAGCCTGCATTGGATAGATAGCCTCCAACTGTGACCAGGTTTGCCAAACCTAAGGTGGCTTTGATGTCAACACGTGTGTTGAGAGCCACCTTTGCCACACCAGCTATTTCTAAGTGTTGCATGTATGTCTCAATTCCCAAATGGGCTGGACAAGATAGATACTCCAACTGCATGTTGGACACACTCAAAAGGCAAGGAGAAAAAATCACTTCCCTGTACCCATCACCGCTTGAACTCTACCTCAGGTCTCTTCAGTCTTCTTTCTGAGACAAGCAGACCTTTAATACTTAGGCTTCCTTGTTAGGTCATATTTTCTGTATGTCTCATTCTTGTATATCTCTATTATTTTTGCTCATAAAGGAATATCATGTTTTCAGGGAATATCATGTATTCCTCATAAAGGAATATCAGTTGAGACTTGATTCAGTAGTTGTTGATGAGCTCCATTTCGTGACTACAGAAGAGGCTGATGCTCTGGGGGTTGCACAGTTCTGTTCACCGCTACTCTAAAGAGCAAAATAGAGATTGGGAACCTCAGACTCTTATTGAGGTTGTGACATCCTGGAATTGGCTTCTCTGTTTCATGAAATGAGATGAGACTCGAAGATTTGGTTACGTGCCTGCAGTTCATAGTATGGTTGACAACTTGTAAGCAGCTGATTGATGTGAGATTGGAGCGGCTTAAAATGTTAGTGTGGGGGGGAAAGAAAGTATAAAAAGGTCCCCACCAAACAAAAATATCTCATCTTAATGACGTGTTGTTAATGAGCACATGGAGCAAAGCTAGACTGCAATAAATTCACAGCTCTGTGGAGGAGCTTTGCCTGAGTGTCTCTGCAGGCTTCAACCTCCGTGTCAAGCCACGCGCCTGCCGGGGTGACGCAGAGGAAGGGATTTTGCCTTCGTTTTACTTCATGAGGGAGACACAGGCAGCGGAACCAATAGGCGATTTGACGCACTAACGTGTTGGGAAGCTAAGAGCTGGGCTGACTTAGGTTACCCTAACCGGGACCCGAACTGTAATGGTCACGGCACTGACAGGAATGTGCAGGGACACTGGATGTCAGGAACGCGCAGGGACACAGGGCCGGCGGGAGCGTGTGGGGAAACGGGGATGGCGGGAGCGCACAGGGAGATGGCGCTCTCGGGAGCGCGCAGGGACACGGGGATGGCGGGAACGCGCAGGGACACGGGGATGGCGGGAGCCCGTAGGGAACGCAGGGATGGCGGGAGC
>JAUBOD010000151.1:2612513-2695560 GCA_032353885.1 Nothura maculosa
GGGGGCGCCGGGAAGCGGCGCCCTCCGCGCGCGCGGAGAGCGACTGCCGCCGCGCGGGAATTTATTTGGGGCGCCAGGTAGTTTTTTAGGAAGTTTTTCCTTCTTTTTTTAAGTCCCTCTCCGTAGGACGTGGTGCAAAGCGCTCAGGCGGCAGCTCCCACGTAGGCGCGGCTGGAGGGGAGGAAAATCGCGCCCAAGCTGCGCGCGGTGCCGCGCGGCTCTGGAGCGGGTGAATAAACGGGATTGCGCGGCCCGGCGCTGGGCTAGGGCAGAGGGACCCAAGTGTTCATAAATTGTGAATGAAGATGAAAACAACGATAAGGCTTATTCATGGATTGGATACAGTCCTGTAGCTTTTTGGCTGACACATTTTTTATTGTTTATATTTTGTTTGGCATCTGAGTGTGATTGACTTAGATATGGATATTTTCAGCAAGCAAACTTGAACTTCGGTGGAGCAGAGCTGGTAAAGAGTGATAGTGAAGTGCTGCTTATTGCAAAGAAAAAGAAAAGCAATGCTGTGTGCGGGAAGCACTCTGTGTAGCAGGGCACACATATATTTACAGGTACACACTCAGAAATTACTGCTTGCGGTCACATCCCCAACTGCTGAAAATTAGTTCTGAGTAGGCAGCCCGTGCTGTGAAATTACCGACAGACATAAGACCCTTTTTCACAGGAATATATACCTAAGGCTGGAGCGCAAGAAGGTAGTTTTTACCTTGCAAGTTGGCAAAATTCTCCCGTTTACCTCTGATACGCTAGACAGCTCATTTTGCCATTTCCCGCGTTAGTGACATTTTCCCCGTGTGTTTGCTTTTTTGCACTTTCTCCCTTAAAGTTACAGTGGATGTCATGATTGTTACAAGTCCAGATTAAAACACCCTCCTTAGGCGAGTGCCTAGTGCTGCACTCCTTCAGCAGCGAGCACGGGAAAGCGGCGTCTGGCTTTCAAGTGTTGGTAACTTCCACACGGGGTTTTGCAGCTGTGCTCCGTCCTGGGCTGGCACGTTGGTGATACGTACAGTCGTGGGACACGATTCCAGCGGTTCGTCTCAACTTGGAAGTTTCCCCTCTCTAGAATGAACAAGACACGTCTAGTCACTTTTCCTTCAGCCAAAATTAAAAAAAAAATGCAGTGGAAATGAAAATTCTGTACTTTTTCTTATTCATTATTTTAATGCGAACGTTGATGTGAATGATGAACACAGTTTTGAGTTACCATTGAGTTAAAGCGGAGTTCTCTCTATTGTTTTCTCTGCCCGTAAGGCTCGATGGAGGCGCGTCGGCAGTGGTAGCATGGGCTCAGAACACAATATTTTGGTAAAAGTTCCAAATCCAGCACACCTGTTTGGACCGAGCTCGCCGCTGACGCTGCAGCGCAGTTTGCACGGAGGCTGCCCGCATCGCAGCACCTCTCAGGACAAGCCTAGCCTCTAAAAGTCAGGTTTTAGCAGAAACTTTCTGTCTTGACTGTAACCCATCACTGTTTCAGTAAAAGTTTGGTTAGGTGTAAAATAAACATGCATTTATAGGTATAAAGAAGAATGGAGATTTTGCAAATGCAAGTTAGTGTTTTTGGTCGTTTTCCTCGCCCATGAGCCCCGCTTTCGCTGCTTTGGAATGAGCATGATCTCCATTTATCTCTCTTGCCGGGGCGTGATAGGGTGCAGGCAGCGCGTGCCTTCAAATGCTTGGCCTCTTGTGATATTTTTACTATGGTTTATTTTTATAATATGGTGGTCCAGGAAACTTGAAATACGTTGTAATTTTCTTCTCTCACTCAAATACGTTGCTTCATTGTGCACAGGGAAGTGCAGAGAAAGCGAGTGCGTGAGGTCTTCTGTGTAGATCCTCCAAGATTTCCGCTTTATGTGTTTATTTTATCATCCACAGTTTAAATTTGGATGAATTGATAGAAAGTTTAAGAAAATGGAAGGAAGGAGAAGGGCATTGTGTTTTCGCTTTATCTCTTCCCCAAAAGAAAACCTGGCCTATCCGTCATCATTATAACACAATTAGGCTATTGGCATTATTTAAATTTATTTGCAAGCTATATACATTTTTCAAAGTAACCTGCATTTTAGTTTAAATTGCCAGTGCACAGTGGTTCACCTGAGCCATTTATTATGACATTTGAAAATCTTACTGCCATAAATCGCTTTATTGCAAGGGCAAGTATGGCACATGGGTAAGTGCCGCATAAAAATCATTTTTCAGTATCACCTATATGAATAATAAAGGAAGAAAAATTAAATTTAGTAGATGGCTTTTTAGGAGCTTTAGTGGAGAATGTGTGTGATTAATTGCAAATCTCCATTTAGGATCATTTTATGGGCACTTCTTCTTGTCAAGTAATGTTTCATTTGAAAGGAATCCAGATGCACAATGAATCTCTCAGAGATATCTGATAATATTGCTTTAGAACAGGACGTTCTTTGCCGAGCTTCTCCTTCACACTCTTTCAGATATATTTATAGTTTTAGAAGTTTAAGATATTATGAAAGAGAAGCCCGAACGGAGTAAGTAAAAAAAATATAGTGTCCCCCCCCCCCCCTTTAAAAGCAAAATATTCAACAACCTGGTGATGTGTATTTAAAAACTGATATTTCACTATATAGAATGTGTATACATATTTAAAATACTATTGGTTGTTGTTGGTAATAGTGTGTGTAGCCACTAAAGGTAAAGCCATTCCAAAATAATTTGTCATACTCTTATTAAAAAGGAGAACTGGATCTGTAGTATTCTAATAGGGCGTACTATTTCCATAGTAATTTTACTGCCTTTATAAGGTATGTATGCTGAAGTCTGTTTTAAGCTTATGGAAAATTATATTGGGACAGAAAACCTTCCTGGGGGGCTATCAGCCCCCACCGTCAGCCCCTCGCTGTTGGAGTTCCCCAAATCTGCACTAAATCTGTTTTATTCAGCCTAGAATGAAATGGAAAGATTAACAGCGTGCAGACTTTCTGCTTTTGCTAAATTAAATTTTTATTAAAATTTTATGAAAGTGCTTTGATTGAGAAGAGTTCTGTAGGTGAGAAAATAAACTTTCTGTCGTAGTTATAAATGAGGGGGAAAAAAAGCATGGCATCAGAAAGCATATGAAGATAGGGAAGCCTTATCATGGGCTGTGGTTACTCGGAGCAGTATTGCCTTCCCACACAAAGAACAGATTGTGGTTTAACTCTTTCCACGGCCTAGTTTCATGTGCCAGTGCAGGATCAGAACTGTGCAAACCTCTGCTGAAAACTGCCGCTCGGGTTAGTTTCTGCTGCTGCTGCTGCGGCTCTTTGTTAAACATCACACGGTTATGTTCCAAAATCATCCCTTCCTTTTCCTTTTTATTTATTTATTTATTTCCCTGTGAAGGTAACATGGCCATGGATAAACCGCTTGCAACTTTTCTGTTGTTTTCTCTTTGATTTGAGAATGGGTAGGGAAGTTTTTAACATTCAGGAAATTTGGGAGTTTGTTTGAAATTTGAAGATTTACATACTAAAGTTTTGGCCCGAAGGCCAGTTAGCTTCCACAATGGCAAGCTGAACTCCATATAATTATGCGACCATTAGTTATACTTTCATCATTTTTACCTAATGGAGTTAATCAGCCTCCTGATTAAATATAATTCACTCTGTGTCTAGCAGCGTAGCTAAAATATTAGTTTGTTAATTGTGTTCTTGAGCGCGGTCATATAAAACAGGCATAGTCTTGGTTTGATTGCACCGTGCCACTCACTACGGAGAACAATCTGCATAGTATTTAAAACCAAATACGTGCATACACCGAAATGGAGATTCCTCCCCTAAGGTCTCCTTTCCAAGCCAAAATGCAGCAGTGCTTGGTAAGCAGCTGGTGCTGCTTTAAACAGTGGGTTTGTTCACAGGAAAGAGGCATTACGTTTTGGAAAGGCCTATTTGGATATTAACATGGCTGTGTAGGATGATACTTTAAGTAGACAAAATGAATTAATTTAATTGCTATAGGATGTGCTTGTGGATGACAACTAAGCATTACCTCCTTAATGCAACACATACTGCTACTAGGCAGGAGATAAGAGCTTGCAGGTGAAGCCAGATGACAGGAAGGGGTATTTTAGAGCTGTAAATAAATTGCACGAATTTCACAAAAGCGGCGTTTGACCACTGGTGCACTCGTAATGTCACTCTGCCACAGCACGCAGAAACACAAAGAATGCAAAGTTTGTGCCAAGTTGCCATTTTTCATTGTACACCTCAGATTGATTTTTAAGAGGTTTGGAATAATTGCCACGCTCATGTGATCAGTTAACAAATTAAGCGACTCCGTGGGGCTTCAAACCCCATAGCGGAGCCGCTGGAAGAACATTAGTGTGATTTTTGTTCCCAACTTCTGTTCAACTCCTGTTCTGCAGAGTTTGGGGGTGGCGGGAGGGGAGCTGGGGGCCGCAGGAGCTTCCGTGCGGGATTTCTGTGCCGCACTCCGTGCCTCTTCCCCGCTTCTCCTTGCTGTGTACTGGTTTCTCTAGTTACCACCACTGGAATGGTGCTGTTTCAGTGCTGGAATGTTGGACGTTTGATAAGAAAATGGATCAAGTTTAATGGCGCATGCTCTTTGTGCCACCAGCAGGCTCTTGCTGAGAGCATGCTCCAAAAGCGGGAACCGTGTGGCATTGCACTGAGCATGTATGCGCTTTGTGCTTCTGTGCCACAGAGCGGAGAAATGAACTGTGGCATTCGCCTCAGCCTTCCCAGCCTTTCTCATCAGCCTTTTTAAAACCGTGTAGTGTCCTCTCTGTGCAATGGTACTTTTCTGGATGTTAGCTGTCCGCTTGGATGTTTAAATGTTACGAATAAAAAATATTGATAGCATATTTTTTTTTTTTTTTTTTTTTTTTTTTAAAGGGGTTGTAGCCTGTGCAGCATGGCAGGGTGAAGCGAGGGGAGGCATACGAAATAAAATCTTCACCTGCTTCTTTCAAAGAGTGAAATGTGGGGAAAATGAGATTCTCCATGTACTTTTGTCCATTGCCTGACAGCGACAGCAATTGCATCAGAGATGTTTGTGCAGAAATTTGCGTAAATTTGGTGTAAATTTTTAAGTAGATTTTTAGTCTTTATTCTGTTCATTTTGGATTTCGCTCTTAGGTTTTCGGGGATGTGTCAGGAGGCTGCCTTGTTTGTGAGAATATACTAATTTTGAGTTTTCCTCTTCTTTTCTTTCTCTCCCCTCTCCGCTTCTTTCCGCAGGATGAATTTCACCCGTTCATTGAGGCACTTCTTCCACATGTCCGTGCAATCGCCTATACGTGGTTCAACCTCCAGGCTCGGAAACGCAAGTACTTCAAAAAGCACGAGAAGCGGATGTCGAAGGACGAGGAGAGAGCCGTCAAGGACGAGCTGCTCAGCGAGAAGCCCGAAATCAAGCAGAAATGGGCATCCCGGCTCCTCGCCAAGCTGCGCAAAGATATCCGCCAAGAGTTCCGCGAGGATTTTGTGCTCACGGTGACCGGGAAGAAGCACCCGTGCTGTGTGTTGTCCAATCCTGACCAGAAGGGTAAGATTAGGAGAATCGACTGCCTGCGGCAGGCTGACAAGGTCTGGCGTCTGGATCTAGTCATGGTGATCCTCTTCAAAGGCATCCCCTTGGAAAGTACGGATGGAGAGCGACTCATGAAATCCCCACATTGCACAAATCCAGCACTTTGCGTCCAGCCGCATCACATAACAGTTTCAGTCAAGGAGCTTGATCTGTTTTTGGCATACTACGTGCAGGAGCAAGGTAGGAAGCAGACTGTCATGTTTTCTGTGTTAGTGTGTCAGGCTTTGATCCCAAGCTGCCTTGTTTCCTCTCAGGGTTGACTTCCACTGAAACATTATTCTGTGGCGAAGAGACGTAACGTGGGTACATATACATATGTAAATCAGCCTATATATGTATATGCAGACGCACACGCTCTTACAGACCAGTGCAAATGACATGTGTGTTTGACATACATGCTCAGGAGAGGGTAGGACTTACCAAGGAAGCTCCCTAGTTGATCTGGAGTTGCTACTTTCGTCAAAGAGTGGCAGGATATTGTGTATTTTTTCCAATTATGACTTCATAAAACATTCTTTTTGAAATTATTTTTTGATTCTTCAGTACTGCTAGCAACAGATGCAGAGAAGGTGCATTTGCACAAAGGCATAGATGATTAAAATAACCACTCCCGCCTTTTTACTTACCAATAATCATCAATTTGTCCTTAAACTGATATATCTGCAATGATTTTGAAAGACAATAGTAGATTTTCTCACCATTAGAAAATAGAACTTGACATAACTTTATTGAAGACATACTGCTTTGTAAAGGCCATATGCATTCCGAGTTAGAGCACACAATACTTTTATTCATATTTTGCCTCACTAGTTCATGTTACTTCTCTGAGGTTTACAGCAAAGACTCACATTCCTGTATTTCCAGGGAATTTTCCATGAAAATTTTATTTTCACCATCATCACGCGAGTACACAGATTTTATTCTGCAGACAACTAAAATCTGGGAAGTTGCAGATAAACTATGGAAGAGATACTTCAAATTAGTTCTATCAAACTAAAAGAAAATCAGCCAAAGCCAATAATATTTATTTACCAGAGAACAAAACTGCTGGCTGTATTGGATATTCAGATAGTAATATTCACAGGCTGGTCCTGTAAGTCCTAAGTGGATGTCAGCGGACAAGAGTTTCCCCATATCTTGCGGGTTGTGGAAAGCCTTTTCTTTGTGCAGGCGCTCTGGCTCGTTGGGATGGTTATATCATACTGCCTAAGCCTGAGTGTTGCTGTCAGATCAGCAATAAGAAGAGAGTTTTGCCCTTTAGGCACAGATCTAAAGCGGGGGAAGTTTGCAGGGCCGGGCCGGGCCGGGCCAGGCTGATCCAGAGCTCGGCCTAGTGGCGGCCAGAAATGGCCCTTGCAGGGGCACGTGGCAGCCTCTTATCTGATGCTCAGGATGCAGCGATGGGATTTACATCAAAACTAAACCTAGCGGGTTTTGTTAATAACAAAAAAGTAGAGTTGCACGTGCCTTTGTATCGTTACAGGTTTTTGCTCTCATCTGTGCATATTCATTCTTTAGGAGAAAAGATACACAACATGAACTTTTTTACTTTAAAATTTTTTTTTAGAATTTAATTGTTCAAGTGTTGCCTTGTGTTTACATGAACATATAAATTTAGTCCAACTTCTTAGATTATTCGTTGTGAAAAAATACGGTTCATTGTCTGTCTTCCTTGCTTGTATTTATTACATTTCTTTTTTTTTTTTTTTCCACATCAGTAGACAATGTATACAACACTTAAATGTTGTTTAAGTGGCTGCAAAGGGTGATAAATCTGATCCCCAGTAACACAGAAAGAAAGCATACTGTGACAGCATCAAAAAAAAAACCTTAACTGTATGTGATTTGTACCTTTCAGCTGCTTTTGTGTGGGGAAAGTCAAATGGTATTTTGAATACATACATTTTGAGACGTAGCTTGCTGATTAATTCAGCCGCATTTACCTCTCTGTGATAGTCAAAACTACAAAGGGAGGCAAAACAGCTCAAGTAGCTCTTGAGCCAAACAGACCGGGGCCCGTGTACCCCCATGCAGTGGGGATCTTTAAGCTGTGGGTAGGGAATAGGGGAAAATTTGCAGAGCACTTGCTGATTTTATTAATTCAAATGGACTGAGGATAGGAGTGTGTTCACAACATTTTTCTAAATAGGGACGAGGGAGATAAGGGCACGGTGATGTTGTGACTTCCGAAGTTACAAGGAGCTATAAGGAGAGAAATGCTGGCAGATGAAGCTGCCTGATTTCTTTGTATCCAGTCACTCCTAGTAGACCCTTTTGTTTATTGTAAACTGCATGTATTTTGTGTCTCTCTCGCTGCTCTGCAGTAAATCTTCTGCTAACATCTGGTGGCTCTCTCCTTGAGGAAGTCGTATTAAGTTATCTTCATTTTTTTTCACCCTTTTGCCAAACTTTGATTCTCTGCCCTCATTGAAAGCAGGCTAATTGTGGCTCTTCGTAGTGCGCTTGATAAAGAATACCAGGCTTTGTAAAAGATAAGCGTGAAGTCAATCAAAACGCTGCACCTTACTCCTCCTGCTTTGCTTTTCATTTCTCTTTTAAAAACCCTGGTAGTGGTGTCAAATTAAACTAAGTAAAGATATAGAAAAAATTCAGTCCCTGAAAAAATATGAAGGAATTAGCAAATAAGGTTAATAACGGGGTAAAGTAGTGTGTTTTTTGTTGCTAAAAAAAAAGAGAGGGGAAAAAAGAGGAGGAAGGATAGTTTGAGTGCCAGTGATGGTTGCCAGTGGCACCAGGATTGGCATCAGACCCTCTTTGTTTAGCCTAGGATGCCTGTGATTTGTTGGTTGGCATCCGCATTGCAGTGCAGAGCAATGTTACAATATATTGACAATTTCCAGATCCAGAAGTGTCAATAATCCTTTCGGTTCCTTATTAAAAAAGCTTCTACTTCCATGTCGCTCCTGAAGGAAGAAATAAGGACCAACGTATCAGGCTTTGTCTTTGACCAACTAGATGGGATTCTCCTTTATACTCTTCTCCCTCAGCCCCGTTTCCCCTCTTCTCTCATGTTCTTTCTTGTGTTTCAGCATGTTAAAAAAGAAAAAGAAAAAAAAAGGTTGCTTAGATATAGGTTGCAATGCAGCCTCCTTGGCTGAAATGGAGAAGGAAAGTGGGAACTGTGCACTGCAATCAGCGTCTCTCATCAACATTAACCTCGCTGAAAACACATTCCCTTGGGGCCCCGTTTTTGCCATGCATCGGGGTCTCCCGCCACACCCGTACATAATATATATCCATATATACTTTTTTTTCCAGAAAAATCCCAAACCTCGCAAACGACCGTGGCCTCTATTGACAAAACCCGTGTGTTTTGTGGGGCTCGGCCCGACAGGCGCCTCGAGCCCCCGCGAAATCTTTGGGCGGCCCCTGCGGCCGTTGCTGCTGCGGCCCCGGGAGGCGCCATTTTGTGCGTCAAGTGCCAGGAGAGCAGAGAAAAAGCCCGTCAGACAATGCGCGCGGTGCCAATAGCGGTTGCCAGTGGCACCGAGGTTGGCATCAGACCCTCTTTGTCTCGTTGCTGAATGCCTTTGATTCGTTGGTTGGCATCCGCATTGCAGTGGGCACGTTGGAAAGTTTTCTGACAATCGCCGAATGAAAAGCCGCAGTACTTGTTTGCCGCAACAGAGCCCAGATAATACAAATCCTTTCTCCTCTTGGGTGTTTTGCTTAGCCTGACAATGGCCGGTGTGGGGGGAAAAAGTATAAAATAAAATAATAGTAAGAAGTGCATGGCGCGGCTGCTCCTCTCCAGCGTGTGTGCAGCAACGTGCCTGCCCCCTGCACAGAATCCCTCATTCCCCCCTGCTTTCCCTGCAGCTTTTATCTCCCGCAGCATAGGGAAGATGCAGACTTGCTGCTGGGCGCTTGGGCATGCACTGCATGCGGCACGGGTGACCCCGGAGCCGGTCCGGGAGCCGGCAGGGCTGGCGCGGCCGTCACGGCGCTGCTCGTCGCGGGCCTTGCAACGCGTGCGCCGCTCGGGGAGCGTTCCTACATCCACCGTGTCCCTTTGTCCTCGTCCAAGAGTGATATAATCGAGGGGAGCCTGCGTACTGATAGCATCTGAAGTTGAGGGGATGATCTTCTAAGCTATCCAAGAAAAACAGCAAAAAATAGACGTGCGTCTTCTTAGTCTGATGCAGTTTGGGCAACTTTTGATTTCTTTTTTTTTTTTTTTAAAGTTCCTGAAACACCAAGATGCTATTACAGTCCCAGCTGCAGGATTTCTCCTGCCAGGAAATCAGGAGAAGGCTAAGTCATTTCTGCTGGAAGTTTGCTAGATAGTTAGCATTAATATTGCTTTCCGGTTAACCACTATTATCTTGTTAATTAATAAGAAGGATTAGCAGCTCTACCCAAAGGGCTGTGCAGAAGGAAGTCTGGCCTACTTGAGTCCCTGAATTGCCAGGCTGTGCCCTGTCTGTTTGGGGAGGAAAAAAATGAAAAAAAAAAGAAAATAAGGAAAGCAAAAGAAAGGACAATTAAAAGGGAAAAAGGGGAAAGAAAGAAGAAAAGGGAACAAACGAGGGGGCGAGTGGGAGGCCGGTGGGGTGCAGTGAGGCCCGATAGTGCCGGGTGGGTGCAGAGGTGCCTGTGCGCGTGGTGCCTGGGAGCATCCTGCAGATTCTGAGGGGATCCCGCAGATCCTGGGGATCCCACGGCCCCGGCGGCATGGGGCTTGACTCCCGCTTCGGGGCGGCCCCAGCGGTGCGCGGGAGCCGCAGGAGGTGCCATCCCACGCTGCAGGCTTTGCTGCTTCCCTCCCGGGAAGCTTCTCCCGGCCAGGAGGGTGCACAGTGAAACCCCCTCTTCCTCGCAGTGAATTACAGTTATTTTTCCAGTGTGATGTACCTGAATTGCGAGGTGGAGCTGGAGGGATGTTGGGGTATCGGTGACTTGATGTTCTTATCCAACTTATCCTTCTTTCAGAGGGTTTTTGCAGATGTATTTCTGTAGGAAGCTCAAGTTTTGAGAGGGGTTTGTGTGGTCACTCTTAAATGGTGCTTTAGGTTACATTTGGTAAACATCTTAGGCAAATGATGTTACGGGAATATCAAAATAACACCTTTTATTTTGAAATTATATATAAACTCGTATGCTCAGTTCGTTGGCAATGCAAGAAATTCCATGTAAAATCACACACCAAGTAGTTCCTGAACAGCCTTCTTTCTGTACGGTTCGTATAATATTCATTTGTTAAAAGTGTCAGAGCAGCACTTTAGGATTTTGGACAAGGTCTTGCATTTCTTGTGTGCACCGATGCTTCCAACGTGCAATTAATAAAAGCACCAGGTCTGGACAGATCAATCAATCTGCTGAGCTGCTAATTGTTCCTGGTTCCATTAGCTTTAATGATCTGCCTCCTTCTGAATGCTTTATATGAGAACATAGCACCGAGCGTCCTACCTGTGTCACCATGGGGAATGTCGAGGCACAAGGTGATTTGCTGGAGTTCACACAGCGTGTCCATAGTTAGGCTGGGAACAGCAGGAGCTTGTTCCTCGCTGCACCTTTAGGTGCCTGGATGTGCTGTGAGCTTTCCACTTGCACCCGGAATCACATGCGGGTCCCTTGTGTTAAAACAGATATCAATGCTGAATCAAGAAGCCAGGGCAGGAGCAGATGTATGAGTTTAATGCTTTATCTGCTCCCATTGGAGATAAGCTTTTTGTAGGACCGTAATCTGTCAGAGAATAAGGTACCTTTATAGAGCTTTAGTGTACTTTGAGCAACTCAATTCAGTCAGAGGAGGAGAAAATACAATTTAGAAAACTTTTTTTTTTTAAATCCACCAAAAAAACCTACGGTCATGGTTTCTTTTCTGTTTCTCTAATGTAAAATATAGGATGATTACTTTTTTTGAGTGCACCAAATGGACTGAAAGTCTCTAGAAGGAAATGCATTTATCATTAAGACAGGGGTTAATTTGATTTACACATGGGCACAATACATATATATATTTCTAAGTGATTGTGGCAGAGATTTTTCATGTGAATATGCAGGAAATCTAACATTTAGAAAGACTACCCATCATTTTTCATTTCTCAGAATGTACATATGTGAACTGAATGCAAAATGGACCTTTTCCTTTTAGCTTCTGTCAGAGCAGGGCTATGGGTGTTATGACAGGTGAGAAAGAAAAAAAGAAGTTTGTATATTTAATTTTAACATTCCGGGCGTGAATGAAATACATATATTATAAGAATGAGCTTTTTTTTCTCAATCTGTTCTGGTTCCTTCTACCACTAGGGTGGTCATTTTCACAGGACTGAGTAACATTAATTATGTTTAACGTAAAGGAAACTTAAAACTAAGTAGATTCAGTGCAAGCAGTTGAAAATTAAAAAATCAGTGTTAATTTATGAGTCACACTTAGATCAATAGCAAAAAGCTATAAAAACAAAGAACAGAAAACAAAAGGAAAGACTCTTGCTTCACAGAAGTTTCAAACAGAAGAACACTACTGGGAACGAAAAAACCTTGGAACCTATAAACAAGGCTACTAATTCCTGAAATAAATACTCCAAATAGCAGATTGAGCTTAATTTTTTAAATTTCATTATTTTCATGCATACTGAATCCATTAGGACTCTGAACACTCCACTGGTACCGCAGCCGGTTGGATTTTAAGGTGTATTGTCCCAGCTGGCTGCGGAGTCCGCATCTTCTCCAGCCCTTGTTCCTTCTCTCCTCCTTCTCTTCCTCTCTTTCCCCCTCCTTCTCCTCCATGATCCATGAGATGATCCATGAGCGATCCAAGCCGAGGGCTGGTGGCTCCGCAGATCCAGCACGGCCAGCAAGAGGCTTCCGAGGGACGCGTGTCCCGATCTCAGCAGCAAGGTGGTGTCTTGCTTTGCGGCAACCACCGGGACTGAGTCATCTAGAGACCAGCTTAAACAGTTAACCTAACCTAACTGCACAGGCTTGTTACACCGCCTTGGGACAGCGAAGAGGTCTAGAATATACTAGAGGAGATCTAGAAATACTGCTCAGATGAAAGGTGAATATGAAAAGGGAAGAAGGTCCAAATGATTAGCCTTTTTCTTCTCTTCCGCAGCAAAGTGTCATTCTTTATAGGGAGGTTTCATGGCTTTAGTCCCTCGTTCTCTCTTTTTTTTTCTTTTCTTTTTTTTTGTTGTTAAACTTAGAACTTATAAAAATAGTTGTTAACGAACTGTTTTGTAGACCCAAGCTTAGATTAGAGGGAGAGGTTTAAGAGTCTCAGAAACTAGTAAAGGAGAAATAAAAATTATTAGCTTTGTCCAAGGGAAAAGAGAGCTGATTTGGGTGTGTGTGTTCTGTAGTAGAGGGATTCTGAGTAAATGATCTTCCAGTACAGCTGTTGATCTTTTTTTTCCCCATTTTTTTATATTATGAAACAAAAAGTTTTTCATTGAAATTTTTGTTCTATTTGTGTTTCTTTTGTAGCTGTTGGTGTATGCCTTTTGTTTTAGCTTTTTCGTGGTCAATAGGAGATAAGACATTTCAGATTTCACTTTTTCAGGTGAGAGCTGATAGTCTAAAATGTGTTTACCAGTGATAGCATTTGGGGACATTCTAGCATTTCTGAATACTAGAGCTTTCACCTGTGTCCCTCCTTATGTTACATCCTCTTAGCAACTTATCAGAAATAGTGACTTAAAATTAAGGAGACACCTGAATCCTTTCGATGTTTGGTCTTCCCTAACTGCCTCAGGTAAGGCAGTTGCTTGGGTCTTTTAAACTTCTTTTTTTCCTTTAAAAATCGTATTTGGAGTAGAGTTTGAGTTACTATTGTGGTACAGCACAGGGCAAGGAATGGCACGAAAGTTGAGTTGAAACCCGCTTGGCATCGAAGGCTGCTGCTCTGAAAGAGAAGCTTGGACCTCTTAACAGCCTCACATAGACCTGTGTGTCTCCAAAGCAGAGGAAACTTAAATTTCTCTGCAACCTTCCCAGTTTTAGAGGTAGCCATAGCAAAAAAAGGCATGTCTGTGACTTCAAGGGTGCCCTTTAATTATTTCCTCCCCCCAAAATACATATGGAAATTGAACCAAAGGATTCCCTTTTTCTTGCTTAATGAATGAACAGAGAAATCAAATATAAAACTGAAGGATTAGTCAGCTCTGTTTGAGAAACTCAGTCTGTCTATTGGAAAATTAAGGAAAAAGTTTTCTAAGTTACACTTAACTTGAATGTTTTCTACAGATAATTCCATATTGTTTGCAGTTATTTGTCAGTAATTAATTCTGAATATTTAGTTCTTGGACATATTGCTTAGTTTTTTCCCCTCTCAATCTTCCATCTTTTATTATTAACTTGGATTTCTATGCATATTTTTGTAAAGCATGAACTTACACAAATGGAAGATGAATATAAACTATTTTTCTTAAATATAACTATTTTTATTCTTAAATTAGAATTCTCGGTGCATTCTGCAGAAAACATTCACTGAGCTAATACTCTTAAAATTAGCTATTGATACCTACTGTCTTAAAATACAGAAATGCACACGTATTTGCATCTAGTAATTACAGACTGCATGGAAGTTAAACCGAATTAAGAAGTTAAACCGAATTAAAATATTTGTAGGCTACATTTCTGTGTGTGCATTATATAGGGCTAAAACACCAATCCATTTCCTGCCTGCGTTTTGATGAAACAAGTAACAAAAAACCGCTGCATTTTCCTAGAATATTTCTGTGGGAAGTGCCTCTCATCTGATGGATAGGAAGCATATTTACTGCAGCGGCGGCAGCAGCAGCAGCAGCAGTTTTCCTTTGCATGATTAATGCCATTGGAAGGCCTGACACCTGAATCAAAGGCATGACTATACCCATGTGTCTCTGATTTAGAAGTGTGAAAGCATCTCCTAGTCAGGACAGCCTTCGTGCTGTTATTCAGGCATCCACAGTTTCTGGATGGATTACCTTAGATTTGTTATGCTGTGTTAAAAGATATGTTTTACAAGGCTCCGGGCCTCCGTGTCACAAGCCCTGTGACGTGGTGCGACGCAACCTGCTCTGTTTGATTGACTAGAGCTGATGAGTTAAAACAGTTCATTTGCAGTGTGACTTACTTAGGCCTGGGCCTAGGGCACTACCTAGGCCTGCCTGTCTGGAGCGTTTCTGGCCGGGTCACGAAGCGGCACGAGCCCCATGGCAGCCATGGGTCTCCCGGCCTCACTCCGCTGCCGTTCCCGCTCCCTGCGCTCTGGCAGAGACATCGCCACCTTCATTTACATGGGAAACTATGTCGGAGGGGACACAGCCACGTCACCGGAGACCTGGCAGCAGCGCAGGGCCCTTCTCTGCACAGTGAGTCCTGCTTTGCAGCCTGCAAAGTTTTATGACTTTTCTTCTTCTTCTTCCTCTTCATTTCTTGTTCTTGTTCTTCTTGCTCTTCTTGTTCTTGTTCTTCTTCTTCGCCTTCTTCCTCTTCTTCTTCCTCTTCTTCTTCCTCCTCTTCCTCCTCTTCCTCCTCTTCTCCCTCCTCTTCCTCTTCCTCCTCCTCCTCCTATTCCTCTTCCTCCTCGTCTTCCTCCTCCTCTTCTTCTCCTTCCTCTTCTTCTCTTCTTCTCTTCTTCTTTTCTTCTTCCCTCAACTCTGCGTCAGTTGTACATTCTTGTTCTACTCTGTGAGTGCTATTTGAGTGGGACACATTAGAAAGAAGGTTCAGTTTTGAGAATATTATGTAGCACAAATGTCATGGGTATGCACATTACTGCTGTTTTGAGAAAAAAGTGTGGTCAGAGTCAGTAATTACATGGAGAGAAAGACCAGTCTTTTGCCTTTAGTCTTTTTTTGTAAAGCTTTTTTTTTCTCATGGAAGCTACTTGTGCTTATGAACTACCCTGGTGTGACAGGGAGTCAGCTCCAACTTTCTGCAGTGAGTGCCTCTGATGCTGATGCCCAGCCCTTGATTTCTTTGATATAGGTTTGGTATATTTCATAATAATAGCATATAATTTGTCTGGTAGGATCATTTACTTTTTTGAGTTGAGTATTACGTCTGTTCAGCTGCTGTACTGTGCAGTAGTTTTAGGAAATTTGCCCTGTTCCTAAATCCAGTGAGAGTTTGAGGATTTTTTTTTAAGCTAATGATGATGGCCATGATATGGCTGTGCTCGTTTAAGAAAGCTCACATGGTAGTACTGGCTTTCTCATAAAATCGTAGTAAGTTTGTAATCCAGTAGTCTTTAGATAATTGGTATGTTCTTAAGCCTAAAAGCTGGGCTCATGCGAGAAGGTTTATTCTAATTAACTTCATTTAAAATATATTTTCTTGCAGCACTGTGCTTGACTTTCACATCATATGATCATGCTTATTTCCCCAGTCCTGCGTGGGACTGGTTCCCAGTCCTTGGTTCCTTGGTTGAATGATTGGCTTTCAGGGGAAAGAAAGCAAAACGTATTAAGTGTGTATGTATCCTTGTGTGGCAGCACTCATAGATGGCTGAACATTTCATTTTAGAGCACCACTCTGCCATCTAGACCTGATTCTTAGTTGCTGTTCTGTGGTTCCTTGGAAGGAAGACGGTGGGAATGCTGACGCAGGAGCTTCAGCATTCAGTATCACTGCAATGACAGTGTGAAGGATGACTCAGTGCACAGATGCAGGGCCAGAGCTTGCAGATTCCTTGGCTTGATCCCCATCCTGCTGTGGGTCCCCAGGTGACCTGCAGCAGGTTGATCAATCTGCAGCCGCCGCGTGCTGCGTGGTGGGGAGATTGCGACATCCTCAGGTGCATACCCGCTGAGAAGCTGCTACCCGGCCTGCATTCCAGCACCAGCACCACCCGTGCCCATGCCCGGCCCCAGGACGGGCTCCGGGTTGCAAAGAGGTGTCTCAGCGCTGCCTTTCTCATGCCCAGGCGGAAGGGAGCTGCCCGAGCATGGCTGCTCGGCACCGCACATTCCTCGGCCGCCGCGCGCCTCTCGGAGGCGGGAGAGGTTCTCCCGGCTGCATGGGCTCCTGCTCAAGGACCAGGACCCAGGCGATGGACCCCAGTGTGCTTGGGCAGTCCTGCTGCCCGGTGGTACCATGAGGAAGCTGCGTGTGCGACCTTGGGTGCTCAGACATGGTGCAGAAGGCAGGGATTTGGGCTCCAGGTGAAGGAACCATGCAGGGTGCTGCGGGCTCGCTCTGGTGCCATTTTCACCCCTCTGCCCCAATGCCCACATTTCGTTTTTTCAATGCACGTCTGCATGGAAACAAGAGGGATGATCAGGAGTCTGATCTGTTCCAAAGTGCGAGGTGTAACTCAGCTAATTAAATGTGTCTAGAAGATGGTGGTCACACTGTGTCATCGCACTGATAACTGAGGCAGGTTGGGATTGTAAGGAAATTGAGAAGCATCCCATTAAGCATGTTTTTTAACAGCTCTTTTTTTGTTGTTGTTCCCTACTAATTTATTCCAGGGCCTTGTTTCAGAGGGCTGAGTTTGCCTGAGGGCCACATTGATCGATTGTCGTGCAGTGACCAAAGTCCTTAATTAGAATTTGCAATCCCTTTGGGATATATTGGGACTATCCCTTTTCCTTCTTTAGGCACTGCCTTCCTTTTTCCTTCCCTTGTGATGGTATTTCAGTGGCAGCGCGTTGTCACCTGAAAAGTTACTGTGTCTGCTTCTAACAGTCCACGTAAAACACGGGAGAAACCTGTGCAGCCTTGCTCAGGTGATACTGCATCTGTGCGGTTTGCCGCTCACAGAGGGTTAACATTGAGAGTTATTCTATTGTTTGTCTTCTAGTTAAAGAATAACTAGCTTGAGCAGAAAGGAGAATTGGAAAATTGATTGAGCTGTCTAGATTCAGACACATAATTTAAAGGAATCTGTATCATGTTTTGGTTTAACCATATACACATTCATAGGTAAAATCACTGCCCACATTTCAGCCATCTGTAAGGCTTAGGTTAGCTTATGTTCCAGAAGTCATGGAGTACCTTGGTTTAATTAAACCTGAGAGATTATTTTTTCTTCTAAAGCTAGTTGTAATTAGTTAACATGCTTAATTGTTGATGGTATTTCTTTTTTTTTTCCTATCTTTTTTATTAAAGGAAGTGGATATTGTTATGTGGAGCAACAAGCATTTTTCTTCTGTACTTTGACTAAAGCAAGAAATGCCATTATATTAAAAAACTTATGCCTAAACTTGCAGTGTCATGCAGAAATGCAGGTGTGAGTATGGAACTCTCTCTGGCTTCTTGCATTCTTTTCACTATATTACTACTACAACCTGAATATTCTGGGACATGAATTGTAGTTGTCATGCAATGATTTCTGTTCTATTTACAGACACCAAATAAAGGAAAAGCTGCTTATAGTAAAATGAGGATCACTGGTCTTTCTGTAATTAAATAGACTTGTTATACTTGATTAATCCTTTTTGGAACATTTGGAATGACTTCTTAGCACTCACAAACATAGCATTAGGGCCAGCAATTAATCTCTTGTTTGTCCTTCAGCGAGCATGTGCACTGAAAACCCTATTTCAGATTTAGGGCCAGCATCATTGCAGGGTCAGAAAATGATATTGGATTGTTCAATACTGGGAACCAAAACATAGAACAGAATGAAAACAATTGTTAGAAAGACTTACAAAACCACTAATTGCATCCACTGGAAGAAGTAATGGTGTAATGTTGTTTAAGTGTGTCTAGTTTTGGACACAGTTGCATATATCAGAAAAAAAAAGAAAAAACATGGATGTGAATTGGTTGGGGACAGTCAGAAGCTTTAGTCCTCTGATCAGCCTACCTGTGAATCTTATAGGTGGTTTAAGAAAGGCCTTGCATTTCATTCAGAAGCACCATGTTCAGAAGAACAAAAAACAAAGCAAACCAAAAACAACAACCAAAAAATCCAAGGAAATGAAAAAAATTCCAGTGACGAGTGAAGAATACACTGGCAGAGGCAATACGATACCGGCAGTATGCTGTTCATCAGTGGAGGGCTTCAAGAACAAGTTTAGCATGCATTACCAAATGGCATGGTAAAACATCAAAACTAGACTCAAAGCATCTAGCAGGCGTGTGGTTCAGGTGGCCTTTTGATGTCCTTTGTAACCTCATGCTCCTGTGACTTCAGTGTGGTACTCAAATTTGCTCCTTCTCGGAGATTTGGCTTAACAAATAATGAACAAATAGAATCACTCAAACTTCCTCTCAGAGCTTTGCAGTTTTGTAATTGCTTTCCTGGATATTGCTCTTCCTTCTCTTCTTTGATCAAAGGGGCATACTAATTCTCCTGGTACCGTGTCTGAATTCCTATGCTGTTCTCTTGCATTGTTCAGCCGTAATTAACTAGAAGCAAAGTGCAGTGCTTTTGAGCCTAGGTTGCAACCGTGGAAGAGTCTTATGTTCCTGCAGCATATAGTCTTAGAACACGTAATCCTACTGCAGTGAGATAAAAAGATTTTTAAATATAGTCCAGCAAAGTTTGACCTTGTCAAAATTTAAGTCATATTAATGGTGCCCTGCTAGAGTGTGTCACCATAGGATGAACATGAACAACAGTTCTCTTCCAGCTGGTAAAGAACCTACAGAGAGTGCTATACAGAGACTTTAGGTGAAATTCCATATTAAGATATAATGAGATGTTCTTTCTCGTGCTCATGACTCTGCTTTTGCCATTGATAGGCATCGTGTGCCTGGAGTTAGCTGATTCAGCTGAGAAGAAACGCTATTAGATCATGCAGATGAGACCACTGAATACAAATGGCTATGGACTGTATTTTGGAAAGCAGTGATTACTCACAGTTTTATTATAGCAAATATGTGTATGAATCCCCAGATTTCATTGCAATGCACTGAAAACAGATGTCGAAACAGAAAACACAGAGGAGAATTTAGTGGGTAATTTACATATTTCAAAAAGGCACTAGAATTTTGTGATTTTTTCCTACTAACGTGTACCGACATGCTACAGTACAATGATACTTGAAGGTGCCACTGTGAGGTCTGGGGATGCCCACTTAGGTCCTAGCACCTGCAGAGCTGCACTGGTTTAGTGTCTTCACTTTGTGTAATGTAACCTATGGGTCCTCTACAGAGTAATATGGACCTAGTCTAGAATAATACGGACTCTGGAATTACCACATAAGGCCCATTTGAACTTCCCTCAGTTTTGTGTGTGACACAGAATGCTAATA
This sequence comes from Nothura maculosa, assembly GCA_032353885.1. Classification (NCBI taxonomy): domain Eukaryota; kingdom Metazoa; phylum Chordata; class Aves; order Tinamiformes; family Tinamidae; genus Nothura; species Nothura maculosa. The sequence goes on from JAUBOD010000151.1 coordinate 2,632,253, forward strand.
ACAACCATAAATATATGTATACCAATCTAACTTTGTTGGGTTTTGATCTATAGTTTCCATAGGTTTGGGCAGAATGAGTTTGGCACTTTTATTATTTATTTATTAATTATAATTATTTATTTATTAAAGGTCATTACACCTTTTACTGACATGTATTCCTTTCTTTGGTTCCCAAGCCTTCTGCATTTTTATCATGGGTAGCACTTGACCTATTCCAAAGTTATACCACCACACTTATTGCCAGCACTGCAGAGTAAGCAGTTTGGCATTCCCCATTTCCCAAAGTGACTCTGCAGAGGCAGTTCCCACTCAGCTTCTGTTTTGGTGTCTGCCATGTGTTGGTTGATTGCTGACCATGAACTGTAGGTATTTTCTGGACAGTGTTAGTTATGGAAAGATAGAAAGCGTGGCTGCCTTCTCCATTACCAGTGACATTTTCCCTTATCTGGAAAGCCATACTCCAGGTATTTCCAGTGTAGCTATAGCCATCCAAAGCAACTTCCATCCAAAGCAATAGGAAGTGCTTCCAGCTGCAGATTTTAAAGTTGGAAAAGGATTATATGTACATCCAATGTTGTGTTCCATTTTGGGAAAGAAAAGGAAAAAAAAAAAACCAAAATATTAAAAACATCCAAATTCCTTCCCCCTTTTCTCAGCAGTGGACAGTAGAGTAGATATTTCTACATTATGTACATACATGTGTATCTGGTCCCATCTTTGTAAATCCCATTAGATGGGGTTATTTTACACAAGTGCAAAGGTTTTATCCAGAGCTCACACCAGAGTGACCATGTCCAGGTTAAAAGCAGTTTGGTTGGTTTGGGAGCTATTCTGGTGCATTGGGTTCCTAAGCAGCAGAACTAGAACACATATGACTGAAGTACTACAGAGTCTTTAGACTGTAGACCTAATCCTCCAAATCCTTATTTATACAAATCCCACTGATTTCAAAGGGTCTTCACATGAGAAAGCAGGCTTTACAGGATCAGGCCATACTTCCAGGAGACCAGCATCTGTTTCGCTGACTGTGATAATCTTGTGACTGCTAAAGAAAACTTGGAAGAAACATTTTATGTGGCCTAGAAGAAAACAGCAAAAAGTAACACTCTCTTTTGTTGTTACCCAGTGTGTTATTACGCAGAGCAACTCCCTGTCAGTACTTTCTCTCTCATGTGTCCTCTAGCTGTGCATTTTGATTGCATTTCTCTATGCCTTTCTGTACTGTCACCACTGTTCTCTGCTTCAATTGTATGCAGTGGTGTTGTCAGACTGCAGATTTTGGCCTTCAAATGTAGAAAGAAGCCTCAGACATGTAGGTTAATGACTGTCAGTGCTGTGTTTCAGGATTTTTTTTTAACAGAATGAAGTATCTTTTTTAAAAAAATGCCAGGAACCAGCATTTTTAGGTCCAGCATGTCAAGCTTATGCTAAGCTTCAGGCATGCCTGAGTAACTTACGGTGTTACATTTGAGGGAACTCACTCAGCATGCACTTCAGATCTGTGCATGGTGCTTTGGAGAGACTTACAGGGAAAGAAGCTGGGGTAAAAGCAGATGATTTTAGCATGAGGGTGAGTTGAGCCAACTTGTCTAGAAGCAGAGGGCACCTGCATGCTCTGGAGCTATGGGCACCTACATGCTGTGGAGCTGTGTTCTGCAGCTGGAGCTGAGTATCTTAGGTGACTTCTGCCCACGAAGTTGGCATGGAGAGGGCAGCAGGACACTGTCTTATCTCTGCTGACTGTGAGCCCAGTTTTGTAACACACGGGAGCGGGTGGAGGCACACACAGTGGTGGGCTCATTATTTGGCAGCCTCGAGCACTCTGGACATTTCAGGTGCACACAAGCTTAGGGCCTTGGTTTGCCCAACTGACTTTGGAAAAACTGTTTCTCACTGTCTTTTGGAGCACAGATGATACAATCAAAACACCTGTAGAAAGTGTAGAGTTGCAGAATAGGTGTAGAAATGTCGAAGGAGGTTGGGAGCTCAGTGGAGCCTCCCTGAAGTCCAAAATGAGGGCACATCTCTGTCTGCGACACAGTGGCAGAGTGGGTGGACACAGGCCACAGAGCCAGAGGTCTTCCTTTAGACCACAACACAGTCTGGAAAGTTTTCCTGATTTTTTCAAATACTACAGATTATTATTCTGTCACCTTATTGAGACCAATTGCCTCCAAGACCTAATAGGCAAGGTGTTTGGCTCCTATATTTTCACCAGTGTGCAAGAACTACAATGAGAATGCTGTCTTCCAAACCACGTCCTATAGGCTTCATATATATGACTATATATATATATATATATATATAATATATATATGTGAATTCTCATATATGAATGTATTCATTCATATGAATATATACAGAGAGATTTTACAAAAAGCATTTTACATTCAGCATTAGAATATAGAGATAATCAAGGATACTGCTTTATTTACAGGCAATAACTTCACAAATTCTTCACATTATCTTCCTAGTTACTCTGTGTCACATTACCTTAAATGTGCTGGCTGCATAACTAAGCAACGTTTTCACTAGGAGAGTAGGTGCTTTCTTGCAGATTTCTCATCTATGCCATCTTACAGTTCCACACGGTAAGATGTTTGTAATTCCTTCCTCCTTACCGAAAGTTTTGGCCTTTGGTTTTAAAGTGTGGAGTCACTGGGAGTTATGCTCCTAATGATATTTAATGCCTTTTTAAACATTCTGCTTTGATTGTAAGTAATTGTTCTTATGAAATGGAAAGCACTTTTTAGAATATATTTTCCAGATTTTGTACTGAGATCTGGGGAATTTTGAGCCTATGCTTAATGATTGTGCAACTTAAACGTACTATACAAAAACAGCTTAAAAATTAAAGTACAATGGAGAGGATTAAGCAACTAAAATTGCAAAATGCAAACTAGCAGGGAACAGGTCTCTGGACCAAAGGCAAAATGAGTTGCATACTTGCTTTTGTAGACATTAATATTAAAGATTTCAGGAAAATGAAGATAAAAACTCACAGCAGAGGGCATGGATTTTGTACTGTTGGAACTCAGATGTCCTGTGCCACAAAACTTTATAAGGAGTTCTAGATATGCTGATGGTTAGTTATTCCCTGCTTTTCAAAATAAAAGTAATAATTTAAGGAGTCACAATAGATTTCTGTTAAATTTTTAGAAAATGCCTTTGTCATTTAGTGAAAAATACTGCTTGGCTGAAAGAGGATATATTTCTCAGTGGAATATCTTGGTAGGGGACTGTCCTACCATTAACTCAGAAAAGTGCTTATTACTGAAGAGGTAAATAAATTTTTAAATGCTATTTTTTTAGCAGTTCTAGTTGTGATTGAAAACTGAACACTTCACTGGGCTAAGTGCTGTCCCTGGTCTAGAAAATATGTGATCTAAAAGTAGTAGAAAGGAGAAAAAAAAGATAACAAGAATATCCATGTGCTCATTTTCTTTATTGGAATATTGTCATCTTCTTCTACTGAGAGCAGTGAATTAATTCAATGAGCAGAAATATTTCCAGACCTGTGGACAACTAATATTCTCAAATTGTCAAATGAATAAGTCCAGTTTGCTTAAACACAACTGTGAAGACATGTTTTTCTTTTCCCCCAAGGAATACTGTCAGGTCTTTGGGTCTAAATTTCAATCTTTGTGTTACATTAGATCTTAATATTGTGACAAACATTTCAATTCTTTCATAACTTTGGTGGACTTTTTTTTTCTTTTGAGAGGGAGAGAGGGTCTCTTTCAGGACTTGCAAACATGACACTACAGGCTATAACAGCATGGGAGGAAAGTGAAACTATAGTGAACAGTAATGAGACTAGTGAGTTTGAAAGTATACCTTTTCATTTGTTTTTAATGCCCACTCATAGTAAGTGATTAAGCCAGCATTTCTTTGAACTTTCCTCATGCAGCCTCCATGCTATCCCGTGCTATCCAATGCTATACCTGCCACGCCAACCTCTGTGCTATCTCAAAAGCTCCCATCTCAGGAGAAGTAACTCTCTCTTTCATCAGCATGGATGATGTACCTCATTAAGTTGTTAAGATAACAGGGTGTCCTGCCGTCCTGTGGGGTCAAGAGGCTGCTGCTCCATATAAGGATCTCTGGAAGGCAAAAAAAAAAAAAAAAAAAGGTTTTTTTTTTTTTTTGGTGCAAATCTGCTGCTTTGTCCTGTCTATTTCTAGAAATTCTTTGAACACAGATCTCAAGCCTCTCTTATTAGAGGGTGGGGAATGGCCAGTGTTTGAAGTCACCGTCCTCTTCCACTCTAGGACAGCACACAGCACAGGACAACACACCAGGACCTCCTTCCTATATGGACTTTGGGCTCTGATGGTATTTCCAGTGCCTAACATGGAGTCTGTGCACTAAGGCTGTACTTGATACACATATTTGGCCCTGCATCTGTGATTCACAGTACTAACGTGTTGATATGTAAAACAAATCATTAAAGTTGCTCAGGTAAGGTAATTTATTCTAAACATATTTTAGAACACTTTTACTGTGAATAAGAGAATAAAGTTTTCATAAGCCTGAAGTGATAGATGTATTCTATCTCACAGTTTTTTTTAGACTATCACATTTATTTATCTTATCTCTCGCATTAAAAAATGAAGTCAATGAGTTACTATTATTCTCTTTGTAAATGAACTTTTCTTTTTGCATATGATACTTGACAAAGTATCTGCCAATAGGATAAGCTAGGAAAGTAGTTAAGGTTTTATTTCAGAAAAATGGATTATTTTAAAATTAGGATGAAACTTGAATTTCATAAACTTGGTCATTGTCTACCCAGGCTTAATAGACTAACCTCTAAGTTTTAGGAGACATCCTAGATAAAATAGTCATGCTTTCAAGTTTAATAAATGAGAGAAATGAAATAGCTTTTAATTATATTTTATTTCTTTAAAGGGAAATAAAGAAAATGTATGAATAACTTTAGAGAATAAGTTAATTTCTGGTTTTTTTTTTTAACTGGGAATGTTTGACACTCAAGACATTTAAATGGATCATGCCTGTTCTCATAATCCTGTCACTGCTTTTCATGCAAATAAGACAATTTGCAAAAGCTGCCGATCCTAACAAATTCAAGGACTCCAGCACTTGTTGCTGTGAATTCTCTTTAGACGTATCCTTTAGTTTAATTTTATTAATAAATGCATAGAGTTTTTAAAACAACATTTTCCGTTTTTCCATATTTGCATTTCAAAGCTCTTGAGGCATTGCTGTGAGGTTTTTGACTGTCAAATAGTATAAATTTATAGATTTAAACAAAATTATCTAGAATGCTTTTCCCTCCCCCAAACTATAGTCTACAAATGTCTCATTTAAATTGTATAGAACTGTACTGAACCATATTGATCTTTAACAGAGTTTTGAAATAAATCCAGAATGGAAGAAGTGCATAATAGTTGTGAGACTTGCATAAGATTAATATATGCTGTTCATTGATAAAAATATTTTATGGAAGCCTGAGCAGTTCTTTTGCAAACAATATAACCTCTTCATAGAACAAGTGAAAAAAAATGCGTTCAAGATCTTATTTCCTTTAGCATACCTAAGAAATTAATCTTGGAAAGCAAATAAGTATGACACTTTAATCCATAAAATAGTATTAAAATGAAGATGCCTTATAGACTCATTGAATGGAAAACACAAAATGTTTTATTTTTTTCTGAACATTTCATGTATTTCTACATGCATGGTGGATACTTTTGTCACTGTTGGAAGAGGAGCAATTTGAGGAATCTAAGAAATTCCAAATTTTTAAGAAGCTAAATGTTTGGCTGCTGCTTTTTAGTCTCAATTTTGCCAACTCTCCTTTAATTTCCGTGTTAAAATCATTTACCAAATCTTGATCTCACCTGGTAGAATATGAATGTATTTGCTCAGGTGAATGAAATGAACATCTGCTGCACAGTGAACTAGTGTAGGCCGTAAGTGACCTCGGTGTTTTTTGGCATGATATTTATAATTGCTGTGGTTGGCTTTCCTTCAGGTGTTTTTATATTTTTCCTGTATTTTACCTACATTGTCAAAACACAATTATTTGGAGTGAGTATGTTCACTAATAGCAGTTTATCTCTGCATGGTTCATAGAGAGAGTTTCAAGCCAACAACTATAATTACATCCATATTCCTAACTTAGCAGCAAGCTAGGAGATTGAAGTTAAAGTATGCCATTGATGCAGTCCATCCAGTAAGAATTACAGGGTAAAATCATTGCTGTGCATTCTTTTGGTTTTATAATAATTGTTACTTAAATTTGGTTTTGGGGGTTTTACCACTGTCTGTTGTGTTTATGTGACCACATAAAGAGTAGTCAAGTTCAGTGTTTTGTGACTTTTCGTCTTGTTGTATTTATTTCCCACTTCTTTCTTCTGACTCAGCAAAACTGTAAATTACAGATAATCACTTTCTATGGCAAACCTGGCATTTGTGCTGTGGAGAAGCCTGCAGTTTTTACCACTGGTGTTGTAAATACGTAAGCAGAGTTAACAGCAAGCATGACAAAGTTCAACTGTGAAATGAGACTAACTTTCATAACCACTGTCATATATCTGGTTTACTTGCTAGCATTTGTTAAACAAATTTAAATAAGACAGCCGCCTGTAAAGCTGGAATGAGTTTAATCTGGATTGATACACAACAGATTTTCCATGACGATGAATGGCTTATTTAGGGATTAAATTCTATTGCACAGATGCATGTGCAGGTATAATTATTTTTTGTTATTTGGCAGTTAAATTAGAACGCTCTTTGACTAGGTAGAACATAGTTATTTGTTGTGGTTTATGTTTTGATCTTTCTCTTTGCCAAAACTGTGGGCTTGTTTAAATATGATTTTCTTACTGAGCCACACTTGAATTCAGCACCTGAAGTATCTAATTCCCCGACAAATACAAAAGCTCTGCAACATGTGAGTAGGTGAAAATTGTCCATTATTTCTATTTTCATATAACCATAGAATAATTGTTTTTAGAAATGTCCTGTAAGATCATCAACTGTAAACCCATCACCACCATAGCTGCTGAACCATGTCTCCAAGTAGCCGCATCTAGAGCTTCTTGAGCACTGCCAGGGCTGGTGACTGCACCACTTCTCTGTGCAGTCTGTCCAATGCTTGACTACTCTTGCTGTATAGAATTTTTCCCTAATATCTAACCTGGAAAAAGTTTAGTCAAATGTGTGGGAGTTGAGCAGACACGTAAAGAGCATTTCTTGCACAGAGGCCGTTGACATCGAAGTGTGTATGAAAAACAAGAGCTAAAATTCCCTTGTTTAAGATGAAGTGACTGTCGTTAAGCCAAACAGGAAATTATCATCTCACTTGAAAAGGCAGCTCTTTCATCCATCCAGACCTTGCCGCCATGGGCGTTTTTTGTACTACAAAAAAATCCTTCCACTGAGTAGTCCCGGCTCATGTTCCCCAGCAGGATGAGGGGACTCAGATGCTGCCGTCAAGCTAAGAAACGTGAATGAAGGCAGTCCGTATGAACACGGCACTTTGGAGGCATGAGGCCTCAGCCGTGGAGAGGTAGCCCATGGCACGGCGGAGGCCACAGCTCCCACATGGCGCCATGAGCAGGCTCGAAGCTGCCATGGCGGAGAGCGCTGGGCCCGCCGGACGGCAGAGGCAGCCCGTGTGCTGGGAAGGAGCTTTCGGGAGGCTCTCGTGTCTCCTGGGAGCTCCTTGGAGGGCCCGGCTCCTGCCCAGCCACACAGGCTGCCCTGCAGGAGAGACCGGGCACTGACAGGCTCCCCCTCATGGGCCCTGCTGTGGCTGCACTGTGTGTGGAGGCACCAGCTTGCTCTAGATCCTCATCTCCCAGCTGCCGTGGTGCCCTCTTGCCGTGGTTGGCAGTCCCATTGATCATGTTGAGTGTCCCTAAGACAGCAGAAGATATTTGAGTTTCCATGGTTGTCAATGGAAATCATCATATTTCTAAGGAGCTATGGATGCTTGTGATGTAGACCTTCTTGGTTTCAGCTGGCAGTGATGGCTCAAACAAACCTGAAAAACTTGTGTTTGGAGGTACAGAGGAGAATTTGGCAGGACCTGACCCTTTGTTTCTTTATTTCTTGTCTCTGTACTCCAAATACTCTGTGAACATTTGAGGTACATTTTCTTAAAAAAAAATGCTTATTATCATGGGAAAGTAAGAAAAATAATCTGAGGTAGCTGAATTCCCCAGGAAGTAGCATTGGTTTTTCTCAATTAATATTTGCCATAGAATTTAGCACGGTCATTCTTTTCTAGGGACTGAAAGGAGAGGCTCAGATTTAACATGTGTACCTTGTTAGTAATGTTATGACAAATAGCAGCAGCTGTATAAACTAAACTTTCTGTAGCTTTCACACATGGGACTCAATTAACAATGGGCCACTGTCAGTGTCTAATCCTTTCTACCTTTTTTTAAAAAAAAGTTTCCTGGTTTCTGTACATTTTTCCATGCGTAACTCAACTGTTATTGTTACCTATAAAATGACAAAAGTGACAGACTGTAAATAGCTTGACCTGGCATGACATTTTGTAGATGTTTCATAGAGGATGATGGCATTTACATTTGTGTTTTCGGGACATGCCAACTAAAGGGAGGATTGAAGCCTTGCATTTGTGGGCTGTTGTCATGATTGCAGAGTCTAGAATAAAGCTTTCTTTGAAATGCCTATATTTCAAGCTCTAAAGTGCACTGAATTAAGAAGTGTTGCCTCAGGCATGTCACTGAGGCTTATGGTAGTAAGTAAGAAGAGAGAGCTCTGTGGGTGTTGGTTATGGTAAGCTCGTGGGTCCATGGTATGCAAAAGTCTCTGTTTACCCGTGGCACAGCTGAGGCACAAGACTTTGATACTCTAAATAATTTGCTTTCTTTAGCTAATTTCCAAATGGGTCTGTGGCCAGAAATTGAAATATTAGAGATTTCCACAGTGGGACTTTTTGAAATTTTTGAGGTGTCTTAGAATAACAGTGAATATAAATGCAAGTTCCATTGTAAAAGTACTTGACATTTGACCATTTTATTTGAAATTCCTGCCTTAGAGATCCAAAGAGTCCATTCTGGAATTGCAGGGGCTTGTTGTCTTCAACAGATGGACAGAAAGATGACAACAGGATATAAGACAGAGTCAAACAAGATGTCTTTTTTTATTTCACCTAGTAAAACTTAAAAAAAAGAAAAGAAAAAAAGAGCATAGGCTTAAATTACTAACTTCAGAGTAGGCTATTGTCACTACTTGCCAAATAGTACATGTTTGTGCATCTGTCTAATCCATATTTGAAAGCCACAAACAGAAGCACATAATTTGGCACCACACCAGATGCATGCCTCGGCACACTTCTGGAGGTTCTTCCGAGTGACTTACTGGTTCAAAAATTCTATACTGTTTGCCTCTGTGTGTGTGTATATTTGTGCTGAGCGTCTGGAGGAGCTTAGGGTGCTGGATGCTGCCAGAAAGCCATGTGCGTTGCATTTGAACCGGGGACGTGATAATTTTGTATCACTGCTGGTTTACCCGGAGCTCTAGATATATTGTGGAGTCTCTCTGTGCAATGAGCAAAGTAGTTTCTACTAACAGAAAATTCACAGAAATGACATAAATGAAGTGGTGATGAAGAGTGCCCCTTAGTTGGAATTGCTTTCTTCAGATGCCTTTTTTCTTTTTTTTTTTTTTGTATTTCTTTACTTAGTTCCTGATGAACTTGTAAAATATGGTATTGACTGATGGTTGGAAACCTCAGACAGACTCCTCCATAAAATGAATTCCATTGCCAAGAAGTGAGTTCTTTCCCTCCCATAGTAACCATTGCTCCTACGCTAATCCTCTTAGGCTCTGGCACACCTTCCTTTATCTCACAGTGAAGCATTTCAAATATTTAGCCAAATTTAAGGGTGCTATTCATCAAAACAGCTGAGATGACCTCATGGCAAGCCACTGTGGAGAGGGACCTTCCTTCTCAGTCCCCTTTACCCAGCTTTGCCCAGCAGTCTTCTGCTGCTCTGGTGCTAGTGGTTGCCCGATCCCTGTTTCCGATCCCTTGTGATCCCTCTTTCATGCTGGCAGGAAGTGTTTGGGTGGCCACAGGATGAACTGAGTCTGGGAACTGATCTGGTTAAAAGATTTGATTTAAAAAGCAGATGTAGTGTTCTAATAGCTTGAAATATGATGCAATGAAACATAACACAAAAATGATTATCCATTACGTTTTTCAAGGAGCTTGAGTTTGTCCTTTGGTCCTAAAAGAGTAATTTTCTTTCTTTCTTTCTTTCTGTCTTTTTTCATGCTTCATTGCCACTGTGAAAGTGCATACACAAAATCCTCAGTAATTTATTCAGTAACAGTTATTCCACAATGAGTGAGTGTTGCAAGCACAGGTGTTTTAGAAGTGAAAAAAGACACTTTAGAAGAGGAATTATTTCTAGAATAGCTATTTTTGGTAAATTTTATAGGGTGGACAATCTTTCAGTGGACCAGTATGTTTTTGTGATTGCAAACTCTATGTACGTGAGTATCAGGTAGATGCCTATGTAATCCGTCTTTCATTCTCTTTATGCTTAATGTCTGTACTTCAGTAGAGCAGTGATAGACATCATGTAACATCATATAAACATCATATTTCTTATATTTCAAAACCTTAGATGTGGAAACCTTGTCACATGAAATCTGTTTTTTTTTTTTTTTTTGCTGATGAGCAAGCATTGTTTGAATGGAGATGTAAGATGGAAGTGAGGGAAGTTCATGCCATAAGCTGAGCTTCTGGCCTTTGGCCTGGGCACTGGATTCTACTGCATATTCTCTCACAAGGACTGTCCAAGCCACTTTTGACATTTCTCAGCCTGACAGCCTGTTCTTTCCTGTTGGAAAAAGACTTAACTGTATACGCCATAGTGCTTTAAGCCTTCTATTGAGGGGCTGTGAAGAAGGAAATGAGACACTTACTCTTCCTTCTTGACTTCCTTCAAATGTATTTACATCAAATTGAGCATATATCCGATATGCAAAGCATTTCAGAATTTATTCTGCAAGGATTTTCAAAGACTAGGTATAAAGGAAAAGCTTTAACAACTGTGCTCACTGCTTTGAAAACGAGTTTTAAACATAGCTCTGTGTGTAAGGAAGATGAGACATGTCAGCAGTTTCTGCAGCTGAGGTTCTGGGTGAGCCTAAGTCGTGTGTGAGAAAAATTCCTGTTAGTATGGGTAAACAGAGATTTGGCATGTGAGCGGGAAACTGTGGTTTAATATTGCAGGACTGATTTCTTAATTTCAAAATTTTTGACGTAAAGCTTTGCATTTGCCATTTTTGTGTTATGCCTAGAGACTCCAAAACTAAATACAACCACAGACCTGCAATTTTTTATTATTATATTTTCAAAAATAATAGTGACTCTCTGTCTTTAAGACAGTAGTGTGATACTATCCTTTTACGTGGGCTTAGGATTTTCTTTCCATAGGAGTAGCAGCTTAAAGCTAAATAGACAAAGCTGCAAATTTCTTCAGCTCCCCAGCAAAAACTTTGCATGCGCTATTGGTGTGAAGATTTTCAACTTGTGGCTGAGTGCCTTTCTGCAATGAAATTTATTGCTTTGGCAGGGTTTAGTAATATGATGGCATTGCTAACTCTGGACAATGCTGCAGTGATTGCCTCGTGTAGACAGGCCATTGAATGTAGTGCCTCTTGGAAGCAACACAAGGTCCCCCAAAATAGCAAAGCTGCCATATTTTTCTGGGGAAAGGATATGGATGGGCTGCTGAGGAGAGAATTTTGCTGTCTGCATGTTGCCTGTATTTGGAACTCTTCAAAAGAACGAGAAAAATATGACTTATTTGATCGAAAATTCCATTGAATATGCCAGGAATAAAGTTTAGGACTTTTTTTCCCTTTTGATTCTTTAGTTCTGACCAATATAGAAAAACTCTCCAATTACAACTTTTGTAAAGCTATTGATGATCATGAACAAAGCTGGAAGTAAAAATTAGTATGAGTCCATACAAATAGTGATGGGAAAATAAATGTCACAATTAATGCTATTTTTAAAGTTACAATGCCACAAAAATGTCTCCTATAAAATGGACAAATTTTTTTTTCAATGTATTTGTAAGTTAAAACCAAAGATACTGTGAGGGTGCCAGAGCCCTGGCACAGGCTGCCCAGGGAGGCTGTGGAGTCTCCTATTCTGGAGACCTTCCCAACCCACCTGGATGCCGCCCTGTGCCCCGTGCTCTGGGTGTCCCTGCTGGAGCAGGGGGACAGGACTAGATGAGCTCTAGGGGCTCCTTCCAACCTCAACCACTCTGTGCTTCTGTGATTAGTAGGTTCCTCAGCTCTTCAGCTTTCTGACTTAGACTCCTAATACATTTGCTTATTTCCCAGCTGTGCTAAGACTTAATCATATTTGTAAGACATTTCGAAGCACTTGGATCAAAAGCACTGTAATGGTTATCAGCATAAAATCTGCAGTTCTGCATGGTTATTGCTTTGTGCTGTCTGGAACACTTTAGTGTTACCTTGTTTCTAAAATAAGAAATTACTGTGGTGTTTTAGAGGCTGCGGTTTTGGAACTGTCAATAAATACTGATAATAATGAGGTATATCTGAGTCCAGATACCATGGACCAGGTTTAGAAGTGTTTTGTTCTTGTAGTCTTTGTTTTGGCTTGCTGTTTGGACTAAACCTTTTGCTTTTTTATTCTTGCAGTATTAATTTTAAGCGGATGGAAAAGAAAAAAGATATGTTTATTGAAGTCTGAATTTAAAATAAAAAAATGCGCATTCTGCTAGACCACCAAAAGAGATGACATCATGTTCTCATTTAAAATAATAAATCTTTTTATTTTTCCAGGGCCTTCCTTTTCATTGGTTTTGTAAATGTAGTTTTGCTTTTGTCCTTTAGTGCAACATTTTAGAGTGCTTTATTAGTTAAAGATTATGTGTGTGTTGGGGGAAAATGTTTTTTAGGGGGCAGGGGTGCGGATGGGAGGGGGAGCTCTGTGAAGCCCCCGGTGTGCTGGCATTTCTGCGTGAAGCCCCAATGTGTCCCCCAGGAGAGCCCGGCTGCAGGGAGCCGGAGCCCAACAGCGGGAACTGCTGGCAGTGGTGCCACGTCTGGCATGGACCAAGTTTTGGTTTGGCTTAATGACAGTGAGTGCTACGCTGCTTTTTAAAATAATTTTGGCACCCGGCAGCAGAAGCGTACACCCCTGTTGGTATAATCCATGGCTGAGGCTGATTCAGAGCGCTGACTGAAGCCAAGCAGGACAACACACTTGGCAAACTCCGTCTCCAGCAGTGGTGCTGCGGCTGTCACCGGTTCTCCTTGTCTTTGGTACCTAGGGCACTTGTGCTGCGAAGGCAGAATGTATAAAAAATAACACCGGGGAAGAAAAATCACTGGAAAACCTTTGTCTTGGCTGCATGGGGATGAAGCTTAGCCTTGGATGTGTCCTGCTCTGCTCCCATGCTGTCCCGTGGAGGGATATGGCATCTGTATTGCTCCTTCTAGCCACTGTTGTGGTTGGAGCTCATACTAATTAATGATAGTGAACTCTGCCAAGGATCAGTCTAAAAGGGATATAAAGTGCCCAGAAAGGAGCAGGAACCACTGCTATGATTTACCAGCCCAAGTCTGGATTAAAATTTTGGCCAGAAGTGCCCAGTGAAGGCTGCAGTCTGCCTGGTATGAAAGAGAAGATTGAGGGTCTTAGTCTGTTTTCTGGTGGGCTGGTGTCTGCTTTAAAAAAAAGAAAATAAAAAAGTGCCGTGGAAATTGTTGATAATCTCAGCAGAGGAGTCCAGGAATGAATAGGCATGGTTAACTGAACAATTGTTTCACGCTTTGATGTGGTTCCTTTAGAAATTCATTAAGGCACATTGGTAGATCAGCCAGAGTAAACTGCACTGCCACTGTCCGTGCATGCCTTGCTCTGTGACTGGGGCACTGGAGCCATGAGCAGGGGTGTTTTATGTGTTACTTCCCCTTGTGTTTTACACCCGCTCTGCCACAACAACGGAGTGAGGGGAATGCATAATGGAGGCAAGCCTTTTCTGCAAGGCTGGAAGTGCTCTGGAGCTCGGAGGAGCTGGCTCTGCTCACCGCAGTGCCCTCTCGAAGTGACGAAGAGGAGGGTGCTGGCAGCTCTGCCTCTGATTCTTCACTTTTAGGATGATTTATGGCACGAGTGGCAGTAGTTGGATGGGCAGATAAAGGGAAGGAAGGAAAGTAGCTCAGCATTGCTCACAAAAGTAACGCCCAGACTGGCACTTTTACAAACAATAAATCCAAATAAAGGAGGAAGAGAGCTTTTACAGACTTAAAGAGGAATACTGAGGGACATGAAGGGACCATACTGTGCTGTGTTATCTCACAGATTTCATCAATAATTAATAAGCTATCACAGGACTGTGTTCTTCATATTTTTTTTTTTAACTAGATGTTGATGTTATGCCTCTTAAAAACATTTGCAGATATGACTGGTTTTGAGCATTGTTTCATATTGATGAAAGTGTTCTGATTTCTTTGTTTGTTTCCTGATTTGCTGCACAAAATATCACTCCCTGTCCATATAAGCACTTGCTTGTCCAGAGACCTTTGTGCCTGGAGATACGATCTGGAATTCGTTGTCTAATCTGTTAAATGTCATTGGAGGTGAAAAAGAAAAGGCTGTTTCCCGATTACTAATTATGGTGAAGTGCCACGTTTTGCTGTACTGTAGTTAACAACTTCAGGGATGCCAAGAGCCTTTAGCTTTGTCTCTTGGGAATGGGACTTTTTCCTCTTTAACTCGGCTGCAGGAAACTTGAACAGTTGTGTTTTCAAGACCACATACCATTGGGAAGGAAGTCGGGGTGGAGATGTGTGCTGAGATTAGGCGGGTATGAGGAGCAGTGCGCTGTGTAAAGATCTAGGAACTGCATGACTTTCAGAAAGTCTCTTTCAGAAAGTGCTCTCCTTCTGGCATGTGCTTTGGTATTTCTAAAGAGTTCAGTGACAATGTTCCTAAATCTCGTCATCTGTCAGAAAGCTCCATGCTGAACAGTCTCTTTTGTGTGGTCGTTACAGACCACACTTCTCTGCATACCATTCCTGTCCTGCACTTTGGCATATGTACTATGTATGTGGATGTATGTTTGTGCATGTTGATGTAAGCATGCTCTAGTTTTCATATACTTTAGCAGTCTTTCTCCAGAACAGATAGTTATATCCATCATGGTAAAAGAATTCCAGAATTGTGGGAAAGAGTTATTAAAAAATAACTTTAAAATATTTTGACCAGTTTAGCATTAAGCCTTTCCATTCTGCTGTTGCATCCCCAAGTAATAGGCTGGTAAATTTTAAATGAGGATACATAAATTCTGCTCCTTCTCAATTTCTGGTGAGGTAGTATTATGAGAAGAAGGCATAGAGGACTCAGAACACAGATTACATTTTGCAAATTGGTGGTAACAGTCAACCTTTTTCTGTCCTGTGCAGAATTGCCAATTCAGCTGTCAGTGTAATGTCTGAAAGCAGTTTTTCCTTTCCTACTGGAAACACAAAAACATATTACCTCCAGGCCAGAATAATAGCATGCTTCCTTGCCTTGCTCACATGCTTATGCAGGGCAGTATGTCTTACAGCATTCTTTCAAGTAAAGTCCTGCAAATTGCTTAAATTAGTTCATGTCACTTAAGATGTGAAGGTGCAGCACACACCTGTGGACCGCACAGGGCAGGAACAAACTGCAGGTAAGTGTGGCAGGGGGTGTGCACTTGCTGGTTGCATCTGTCTGCAGACTGAACCCCAGAATGGAGTTTGCCCGGCCGTCCCCGCTGGAGGGGATTCCTCAGCGTGGAGCTTTTGCGAGGAATGGATGTGAGACCCATCCTTCCAGGCGCATAAAGTTGTGCAGAACAGCCTGCCAGTGTGATGAGTATATTTCCTGTCTCTGTTTTATTCTGGTTCTGCAGCACTGGCACATTCAAGTGACTGTAATTTATTTTCGGGGATGAGTAAAAGCCTCCTGATTTGGCAAGCGCAAAGCTGGGGCTATCTTTTTAATATTTAACTTTCTTTTCATGTATCTCAGCTTTGGGCTAAGTAATAAAATTGAGTAAATCAACCATAATCTTCTCTTGAATAGGAAAAATACATAACTGAAGTAAAAACAAATAAAAGTGGGTATGTAAAATGAGGTTCCATCATGGTTTTCTCAATAATTAGCATACATATTACTTAAAAATATGAAGAGGCTAGCAGACCAGTATAGTCTTGTCTGAAAGTTAACTCTGCAGCATTTTTTTTACCAGAAGTAATGCTGGAGGTCTTTATTTGCAAAGGATGGCGGTTGCTGCTAACAAAGTAAAAAAAAAATGTATTAATGAGTGAAATGGTATATGTGAAGCTGACCTGTAGCAAGTGGTGTCATATCTTCTTTTCAGTCTGTGTTTTGCAGTTTGCTTAGAAAAATGGCATCTGCCCCTCTAAGTGACTAAGAAAATGCTGATAGGGGAGACACTTCTTAAAGGTGGTCTCTTCATAATAGAGAAGTTACTCAGCTCTTCAGGTATCGTGCGTGCTCTTCTAGGGTAAGTATCATCGACAGCATGTGAGTGGGGACTAGTGCAACATAACATCATTTCCCAGAGTTCGTCAGTATAGTGTCTGATATTTTTCAAGTCACTAAACTTAAACACAATGCATTAGCGTACAGATAGATCCAGAATACACTAATATCAATAGTGTGCTTAGCTGTCACTTTATTTTGCTAGCAAACAATAAAACCTGCAAAGCTATTACACGTTGCATTTACGCACTTAATTTTCAGGAGTGAAGTGCATGGCTCTGTCTTTTATAGTGGAAAATGATAATCCTTTCCAGAAAAGAGCTGTAAAATATATGAATACATACAATGTCTACAAACGCCAGAGACCTTTAGAAGTTTAACAAGCAAATACATGATTTAACTTTTTCAGCTGAATACATATTTGTGATGGAAAGAAAGAAACTGTGATTGACATGAACTGTGACACGATACAATAGCTTCAATAATCAGATTAATAGGCAACATCTGAATATTAACTGCAGAAGGACTTTACTCTTTACAGTTTCAGCTTTGTGGAATCTGACTTGCAGATATTTTATATTTTGAATTTTTTACTCCATTTTGGGTTTGCTAGAGACTTAAACAAAGTTTGCCTTGGAAATTATTTTTTTTTCCATTGTATTTTCTCTTCATTAGACCTTGCTATGTCTTCTCTATAACTTTTGTCTTGACTGAAGGTATTCAGGTTATGTTTGAAGTAATTGCATTGCAGGGATGGAGGGATGAGATACACATGCCTCTCTCATCAGCATGTATGGGGATGGAGTCTTATGGAAAGAGGGTTTCACGTGAAAGAATAGGCAGATTTGCAGCGCCGATGTGAGGAATACTGTGTCAGTCTCCTGTTTCCCTGTCTCTCTTCTCCTTCCCCAAGCCACATGGAGCTTGGTATAGAGGTGTCTTCTGGAGGAAAACTTTACCCATTCCCAGACCGCCTCCTTTTAGTTTTCCCCTTGCAAAGTTAGTAATGCTCATTTTGAAGACAGAAAAGTGGCGGGTACCACGCATTTCTTGTGGAAGTTTTTGCCTGCCTGTTTCCCCTCCTGCTGGAGCAGAGCGTGTTTATTTCTACATGTGACAAGCCCGCAGTCGTGTGTGCTTTCTGCGCTATAATGACTCAGATGTCATAATTAATTTGATGAGCAGGTGGGGGTTATTAGCCTTGTGCTTCACTTGCTAATAGCCGCGCAGCTTTTCTAAAGTACTCTTTCAACTAAGGAGGCATTTCTCCACACAGAATAAACAGTGCAGCACAAAAGCCCCAGTTAGATAACTATCCTCGGGTTTGAAAGGCTGCCAAGCAGATGTTGTTGTTGGAGCGGGCCCAGGCGAGATTGGGCAAGGCAGATGCGAGCTGGGGGAGGAGGCCGCGCTCCTCGGCGGCGGCAGCAGCGAGCGGGCCCAGGACACGGCTTCCCAAAAACCAGGCCCAGGACTCGGCTTCCCAAAACCTGGGCCCAGGACACGGCTTCCCAAAAACGGGGCCCGCGCCCGCTGCCTGCGCGAGCCCCGCGCGCCCGGGCCATGGCCGTGCATGGCGGCAGCGGGAGGCAGCAGGAGGCCCCGCTCCGCTCCCTTGCTCCATAGGGGGATGAAACCCAGCGCTCATCCAGCAGGCAGTAACTTCTGGTTTGCATTAAAGCGGCTGTGTGCAATTCTTGAAGGGCCTGCAGAGACTTTCCTTCATACCTATCAACATATGTAATGAACATGACTGCACTGACATTTACCAGAACTCCTAGGCCCTGCTTTATTACTATAAATTAGGTCGTGCAAATTTAAGACAAAATGCTGTTTGGTTTCCTGTCACCTCCCAATTCCATTGTTTTTTTCCTGATGGGGTTCTTTTCAGTATTAAAAAATCACATCTAATTTTTAATATAAACCCCCCTGATTTTTTTTTTTTTTTTTGTAACAAAACAGTTAGACAATCCAGTGAATTTGCGTGCAAGAGACAAGTAGATTTGGATTGAAAACTAAGCTGATCTGTCTTTTACCTTTTCCACTTTTTTTTTTCCTTTTATGTTCTCAGGATTTTTAAGACACATCTCCCTCTCCCTTTCTCTCTTTCTCTCAATTAAATTCTGTAATCCCATTTTTATTTTACTTGATCTCAAGCCAGTGGTCTGGAGTTTTACTGCCAAGGGATGATTTTTGATAATGGGCTATTAAAACACTTGGAGCTTCCATCCCCTCTTCCACATCTGTATATGCACAGATTGTGTTTCTGTGGAGGGGGAAAATCTCTCACTTGGCAGAAATCAATGGATTATATAGTATAAATGACTTAAAGAAATAGATGTGGCTTAAACTAACCAAAGCACAAAACAAGCCCCAGGTAACTACTACATGAAAGGCAAGGTGATAGGTTTCTTACTTATATGTTTTATTTGTTACCTGAAGAAGTATTTTGCTATTTCTTCTGCAGACAGATGCACTACATGTAGATAAAGGGTTGTTTTACAGCTTTTTTAGTAGTGGAAATTCACTAGTACAAGGCAAGACATAAAAGTCTTGAGACCAGTTATTACCATTTAAAGTGTAGTTAATTCCATTAAAACAAAACAAATCAGCAGAGACCTTAAAGCATATCCACATATTCTATAAAATATACATACTTAAATATATAGTATTTTGACTTGTGAATTTTGGTGGTCCTGATTTCTGATGGGATTTGTTTACTAGATCACCTTTTTACTCACTAGGAAAATAATCAATGTAATCCAAATATTGGTAATAATTGACAGTTTATGATTTTGTACTTTGAATTAATTGTTTTCATATTTAGATATGTGTTATCAATTGTTCTCATAAAGTATGTGTGTATAAAAATGATGTAATAAACTAATTCAGTGTAGAATAACACATTTATGATGTATAAATTCATAATCCTGAAGTCATGGCTGTCCTAATGTAGTTATCCGTTTAGAATAGTTTTACAGTAAAACCATCAAATTCTTGTTCAGAGAGAGAAGTTGAAAAGTAAAGTTTTTGATTTCCTCCAGTATGGTTACAATGATGCAGTATTCACCAAAGTCCAAACCTCTACAAGGAGAGTATCTCTGTGGGCTCCCATATCTGCCAGGGAAAGCAACTTACTTCAGTGATTCTTTTTCCTTAAACTTAACTTTTTTTTTCCTTTGTGTTTCTTCAGCAAGTGTGTGGCAGCTTGAATGCCTGCAGGAAACACTATCCCATCAGGATTTATATAACCAGTGTGTGGTACAGTACATATGAAAAAAAGAACAGAAGGTAGCATTGTTTGACAGTAACATTGAACCAATATTTGGCAAAGAATGGGAAAGTGTGTCCTATATATATGTCCATGCAGCACACAGCCTGATCCAGGAAACATCCAATCCGTCATTCTTCTTGTTGGTCCAGGGAGCTGAAGTTTAAGTTCAGACTCCTTTGCCTTTGTTTCCACGTACTCTGCTCCCTTGTTTGGCCAGCACTGGATCTGAACATCTAGACGTTCCTATCCAGACGTTCGTCCTCCACTGAATTGCAAAGTAGTGCCAGTTTCAGGTCTTGTCCCTCCTCCTTTAGTTGTGCACGTGGGATCAAATGCAGTCTTCTACTCAGGCCTCATTTAAAAAAAAATCGGTGGATAAGCAAGCAAAGCATATTTCTTCCTTTGAAAATAGATTCTTCACAAGGAAAAAAAAAAAAGGACAATCTGCAAATGCTATATACTAAGCTACTTTACTGGTAAGGCCCTTATGCAATTTCATTTTGATCTTTTTTCCATCTTATCTGTTTTGAAGTCAGCGAGATTATTGTCTGAAATTATCTGAAAAACAAACAAACAAAAAAGCCAAACCAAAACAAAAAAACGATTGGGCGAGTGTATATTAAAAAATGATTAGCCCCTGAATGATTAGCTGAATATTTGCGGCACGGTTCCTTGTTTTCCTAATGCTCTTTCAATTTCTAAGTTGCACAATATGTCATAATCATGGGGAAAAAATTAAGTCAAAAGAGGCTTAAATGAAATTAAAATACTTTTAATAGTCCCTAGGGCACCAGTGTGATGACTCAATGCTAATCTAAGAAAAAAACAAGAGAGGTTAAACTCGCTGTAGAATAAGAAGTTCCTTCACTTGTAAAAGTCCAGTTCCTTTCCATTGTGTTTTGCTTTATTTATTAAAGGTGTTGTTCCATCTCTATAACTGATCTGAATAATGCAAATAATGGCATATGGAGCTGCTGATCAGCGGAGATGCTTTTTCTTTGATCTTATTGTCCTTGTCTCTTGTAAGAGTTTTGGAGCAGCTATCTTTCATAAGACACCTAAAACCTTCACTCACAGAGTCTCATAAAGTGATAGAATGGGGTAGATGAAATGTAATAGAAAAGAATCACTCACAGCAAGTAGTCTGGACTGGTTCATATATTGCCTTCTTTATTTCTTTTTATGTGTCGAAATACAAAGCTTCATGGATAGGAACAAAGAACAATGTTCACACTTGTAAGCATGAGAAACGATGACTGAAAATAAATTGATATTCACTGTAAAGAATAAGCTGAACTTGGCAACAAGTGCTGGTGGATTATACGTAAATAGGAAAATCTTGAACAAGACTATGGTCAGTGTTTTGGCTCTGTTTCATTCTGGAGCAGTCATTGGCGTAGTTCTAAAATCCATAGGTTAAGAAGAATTGTTTTTCAATAACTTGTGATGAGCACTGCTTGAGGTAATAGTCTAGCAGCTTGCTGCAGACCTGAGCCAACCTTGAACCAACAGCATTTTAAATGGAGCAAAACGGTTAACTGGGCTTTCACTAGCATTTTTTTCTTGGCATTCTTCTCTACTTAGTGTTTTCATCTGGGACCAGAAATACTGAAATACCACAGTCAGTCAGTTTTTACACTATTTCTGCTCCAGTTGGAGAGAGAAAGTACTGGCTTCATTTTGCAAGATTCCTAGGCCAATATTTCCTGAAATATCTTACGAGGCAAAGGCCAGATCTACAACAGAAACTTTTGCCAGCAGAATAATGCTGGTAAGAGGCTGTGACTTTTTTGCAGCAAAACCGTAGCCTGCACTCAGTTCAGCTGCAGAAATATATTTGTGCTGTTGGTGTAGTAGGTTAGATACGTTAGATTCATGTAACAGATTGGTCAGAAAAACAGTATTTTTCCTCTGTTCTCTGTAAGTTGAGTTTTTCTTTTTTCCTTTTTATTAATCAAGTAACAGCCCACATGCAATCCACTGAATTATTCCAAAAGAAAATGAAATTTGATGGAGACAGTGATACACACAGAGCAGTTTAAAGTCTTCAGAATCTGTGCATCAATTTTATCTCAAGTGAGTGAGCACGTTATCCCTATGCTGTTGTCATCTACGTTTTTGAAATATACCTTATTTAGCCCCAGCTAAGTTTCAGTTGCTTAGTTCCTCTTCACAGCTTTGCACAGGGTGTGAGATCCTAAACTGATTGTTTTTTTTTTAAAGGATGTGAGTTGGGAGCTACCAGAGTGTTTCAGAAAGCCTGTGCACTTGTGGAAGTCTTAGCCTTAGTCCTTTCCCATGCTGGTTTCCCCGTGGTCACCCCATACCACATAACGGAGCGCGGGGCAGGCTCCAGGGCTGGAGTGCCCCAAGCTGGAAGCGTGTGGAGAGCTCTCTCTTATCCCGTGCCAGGGCTGACCGCTTGCTCAGTCCTCCGTTTCCTTGTGCACAAGCACCGAGTGCGGCTGGAATGTTTGTGGTCTCCCGCCTGCCCAGAAAGAGGGGCCTCCGGGACGGGACGGGCTGCTGAGTGTGGGTCTGCTCCGCTGCGCGAATCCCTCAGCATAGGCAGTGCTCGAGGAGATGAATTTGAGCCTTCCTGTTGATAACAGAGGACCTTGCTGCCTAAGTTGTTTGTTTTATGTTTTCTAGAGAAGCTGATGGTTTAAGGAGAGTTATTGGGTGTGTGATTTAGCGAGGTTTTTACTTTACATTGTTCCCTCCATACATATTTTATGTTATTTTACCACCATGTATAGCTGGCCTCTTGCCAAGGCTCTCAAAAAGCTCATTTGCAATGGCAAATCTCATTGTGAAAAGTCCACTGTGCTGCCTGCTCCAGAAAGCTGGATGGAGAGTAGAAGAACCAAGGCTCAGTGCAGCCTTTCCGGCTGGTGGGAGTTTGAGCAGAGGTTTCTGCTTTTTCCTTAAAGGCACTAGAGGAAGTCACAAGAAAGGTCCCCTTCCTGAGATCTTTTCTTGCAGGCATTCTCAGCGTGCTTCAGAGGTGAGTAGCAGCGTTTCCATTAGCCCATGGAGATCTTGCCCGCCTTACCCGCTCCTTTTCCTTGCAGGAATGCTAAAGATAGGGAAAAAAAACACAGTAAGAGGAGGTGAGCTGATCCCCATTTCCAGCCTCATACACTCCTGAAAAATGATGGAGTGCAAAGAGTCTCTTGGGATAAGAAAACTGTCTCTAACTTCTGCTCCAGGCAGCTGGACGAAGGAATAAGAAATTGTTGAACTCCTTTTAGATCCAGAAGTTTGTCAGCCAGAATCGTTTCAAAGACAAATCCCTTAAGAGGCTAAGCGCTGTCACTGTACCCTGTGAAGACACATATTGGATATCAAGCTTGGCTACTACTCATTGTCTGTTTGGCACGGATTGGGAAAGATATTTTCAGCTCTTGTCCCAAAGAAAGACATTTGCTGTATTCATGTTACTACAATTATATGAATTAAAGATACGGTTAGTTTCCTTCTTTTTTTCCTCAAAAGTTCATTCATTTCTTTTTCTCTAAATGGAGCTGCTAATACTATTCAGAGTTGAGGTAGCCAGAATCTTTCTATTATAAATATGCTTCCAGTTACTTAAAACTCGTCAACCTTTTCTGCTTTGAGCTTTAAGTTTTCCATGCAGTGTCACCTGATGCTGAATTTTATTTTAAAATTTGAGCAAAATTGGGCCAGACATTTCCAAGAATGAGATTAAATGAAAACATGTTAGTTTATAGTGACTACTTTTTATGGATGTTCTGCTGAAGAGCTATGATACATCCATGTTTTGGAGCAAAGTCTTGAAATTTGACATAGAAATCATTTTGGTGTAACACGATGACTATGTTTGTTCCTGTGAAAAAATGCCCAAACGTATCCCAGTTGTGCCAAAGAGCCTTTGCAAAAGCTTATTTTGCACTTGCTTGTTTTAGCCACGTCATACTTCAACACACACATTTTTGGAAGGTGCTGTCTGCTTTGGGCTGGTTCAGGTTTGTAGGGAGGGATCCCTGCATGGGCATTTCTGCACCATTTTGCTCCCAGCTCTTGTGATCCTCTTCAGATCTAAAAAAAAAAGGAACTATCTCAGTATCTCAGCGCCTACTGTTAGGTGGATCCAGTGGGGATAAACCCTGCTGGATTTGAATGCAGTGGGGACAAGGAGTGGCTTCACAGGAGTGGAATGTGGTAATAAACCAGCAGCAGACGTATGAGTTCCCTGTAAACATTAGGCTGCTAAAGAAACCCAGCTTTAGCGTACTGAAAGAGTGGCAGTTAATGGAGAAAATTAGCCATCCTCAACCAGGTTTCCAGAGCGCAGGTTTAAAGACTTCAGACGAACCATGCCACTTCAGACAGCATGCCATCTCACTTTTTAACATCATTAAAACCTCTAGAAGATATTAATTCTTTCTTTTTTGAAATGAAGGTGATCATGAAGCCACAAAGCCTTGAAGGCTTAGGTTTTTTTGGAAATCATACAGTCAGTGGACGTTAGTTTTAAAACAATCAAAAGTTATGACAAGTTTTGCAATGAAAATAATAAGAAATAAGTGCTTCAGAGTTGCAAATATCTAACCTTAATGTGTTTCAAAGTGTTCTGACACTTTCATAAAACTTGAATTAGGTTATATTAGCTTCAGAAACACCGCCATGAATGGCACTATTAATCAGCAAAGAGCGGTTAGTGCAGCAGTGGTTAAAATGTGCTCTTACCTCAAAAAATCAGTCAATCTGAGAAAGAAAAGTTCTCTGTTTATGCCTCAGTAACACAGTGTTAAGTATGTTTGTCTGGTTTCTACCCTATCAACTTGCAAACTTAGCCTGAGCTGTTATTGTTGCGTGGAGGTTGTTCCTTCTCACATATTACCAGTAACAAATATTCTACAGGCCAAATTACGTCCTCAACTGCTCTTTTGCCTTGAGTCAATTTGCACAGGTGTGCAACTTTAATAAACAAATGTAGCTGTAATAGGACCAGAATCTATTTCTCATGCTCTCTTAACTATGCAAACTCTTCAAAGCTAATCTGAGTAAAAGCCTCTTCAGTTTCCAAAATAGCAGGCCCTGGATAAGCACACATTGCTAGTGTTTTAATAATGGAACTGACACTTTCTTTCTTCCTTTTTTTTTTTCCAAATTTTTGAGTTGTATTTTACCCCTTTTTTTTATAATTATTTGTTCATTTGGTCCTTTTTGTAGCTGAAGTACTCCAATCAATACTTGTCTTTCCTTATTTTATTTAATGTAACTTTACAGGATAGGAGAGAAAATAAAATTCATAAAAAAACTAATAATTTTTTGCAGTTCCTTGTGTTTCTTCAGAGTATTACTTGAACTTTTGTGTTTGGATTAGGCAGGAGAAAAGTTCTGGTCTGGTACCTACAAAAGAGATTGCATTCATAGATACTTTGCATGCATAAGGATCATAGTTTTGGGCCTGTGATCAAATGGACAATCTTGCTGTAGATAATCATTTCGTAAGATGTCTATCTCCTGTCTATACAATAGTGTATCCTATAGATTCAGTATGTCTCCATAGACTTATCACACAGAGCTCATCACTGAGCTCTTTATTGCTGGTTAGAATGATGGTCTAGTCCTGCACCCCGCCATTGTTAGTTCAGTCACTGAACGCTTTTGTTAGGAGATCTGCAGACTCCTGTTGCTTGTATGCTTCCAGCACCGAATTTGAGGATGAAGCCTTTGTCACAGACATCTCCCCAGCAATATCAAACTCATATGTTTTTATGGAAAAACTTGAAAAAACATTTTTATTTACTGTTATTTTTCTGTGACTCTGTGACTGAAAGGGCTGAAAGTTTCTGCCTTAAGTAAGATGGAGCTTTTGCTACTAATCTCCTGTTGCAGTGTCATGGTGCCCAACTCTGGGTGAAAATTGTGATTATTTACAGAAAGCAGGCCATGTGGGAGTTTTTCCTTAGAATTGGAACTTTGTGCATTACTTTATGCAGTACTCTTTTTTTCCTTTGGTTTTTGAGAAAGCAAAATCTGGGAAGTAATTTTTAAGGACAGAATTGCCTTGTTCAGCTGGCTGGGTAGTGAGTTGGATGCTGGGTGGTGAGTTAAGTTGCTAGTGCCAATAAGATGGGTGTCTCAGTGAAACTTTGTTCATGAATATCATGACTTCTACATGAAAAGTCAGCAAAAAGCAGCATCTGCCGTGGAGCCTGAATGTTTGGATACTTTGGAAGTCTCTCTACATTGGAGATATAAAGAAGGACATGCTTAGCAAAATACGGAACATTTTTTCCAAGTTTTCTGCTTCTAACACACACACACAAATACTTTCTGGAAGGAACTTACCAGATGTTTAAACAATAAGGTAGAATCATTACATTGCATACTGCAGTCCTGAAGTTCCTTGAGAAAAAAAAAACACCATGCCTGAACCCCTACTGTTCAACAGTTTGAGACCCTTCTCATAAACAGTTTTAGCAGATGTTTAGTTAGAGAGATCTTGCCATGGTAGTACCTTGGAATGGGAGTTCTGGAAGATAGGGGATAGTCATTAAAAGAGGGGTGTTCTTTATATATGGATCAGTGGAGGGTTGAGGACTTCAGCTGCAGTTTTTATTAGTCTTTGACATGCTTTCTGCTGCCTGTGCCACACGGTGTGTGCACGACTTGTCTTTTGGATAAATCTGATTTGAACGGGGTGGGTTGTGAGCTGGTATCCAGATCTGCAGCATGAGCCTGTCCATGGAGGCTGCCCCGTGCAGTGAGTGGGAGCCGGTGTTTGCCCTGACCTGGCACTTACCCTTTGGGCAAGCGCTTGAGGTTGTTTTTCCCTGTGCTATTCCGAGCCCCTCGTTCCCTGCGCTGCCCATCCTCCACGTGCTCCTCACCATCTTTGATCCTGGCAGCAAGGGTTCATTCCATAACTCAGGTCAGACAGAAATGATGCATTGCATCACAGCTGCTTTTATGAAAGTGTTTATTTCATATCTGAAATGTTTTTATATACATTTGCTCTGCTATGACTTGCAGGAGGAGAAAGAAAGCAGTTTTACTGGAGGCAAAACAGCCACCTGTGAAAACTAATTGCGTAGGTTGCGTTCTGCTGGTATCTCTGGGAATGATCCATAAGGAAGAAAGTAAATATCCTTAATCTGCAAGGAGATCACCTGTATGCCAAAATGATCTCCTTTATCAAAGTGGTGATTGAAATATCCCCTCAGATTTGTGGTGGTATGTGTACGGGGGGGAAGGAAAAGAGGAAGAATAACTCCTGTAGAGGCAGGTGCCTCATCCCACTAAAGCATGTAGATAAATGAAAAATGACAAACTCAAGAGGCTCTAACTAGATTGTTTCATTAAGTATCATAATTTAGCATGCTTGGTATCCAGTTACCTTCAAAGAAGGATTTCAGAGACCCGGCTGCTTTTCAATCTTGGTGTTTTTTTTTTTTCCTTTCTTCAATAAAATATGGTTTGCAGTGCTAAGCTATGCCCTTTTCCTCCCTACTCCCAAATCCTGCACTCCGTCAGCTTGCAGAAAGCCTTGCTGTAGACTTAAAAAGAAAAAAAAAACAGTTAAAAAATACAGGGCTCTAAGGCAGCTCAGCTGCCTGCTACCTCTGGGTGTGTTGTTCAGGCAGCTCTGTGAGAGCCTGCCATGCTAATTGCTGAAAAAGCCAGGGCATTTCTGCAAGGCATAGGCAGGAATGACTGCTTTGTTTCTGCTGCGTGTTGAGGACCTGCCTGCGGTGCTCCAAGCTCCTCCAGATCCTAGGGCTCAGGCGGTAACTGCGCCCAGGATCCCCAGTTCTGTGCTATCTCAGGACACGGTGGTAATTAGATTATGCTTGGGTCTTGCAAGGCTTTCTCTTACTGGAGACATCTTCTTTGGGTTGCTCAAAACTGGGGTGTTTCATGGGTGAGGTTACTGCAGCTCTTTGACTTCTCTTTTTTTCCAAGATCAGATGACTTTTTCTCCTCTTTTTGGCCTTCATATCTAGAAGATCAGATGGACCAGTCAAAAAAATGACTGTTTTCTTGCACCAGAATGAAACTTGTTACTGGTTGCATTACTGGGATTTTTGACAACTCTTCCTGGCCCTGTAGAGTTTTCAGACAGCCCTTCAACCCCAGCTTTTCCATCCCTATGCATTAAATATTTCAGGAAGAATGAAAAGAGAGGGAAGAGAATCTATCCCATGAAGCAAATGATAAATAATTGCTTTTCTGGCTAACCTGTATGTGTTAGTCCGTTTGACTAACTTTTCACTACTGCTCAGTCTTTGCAGTATGGACTAAGTGAAGGCAAAATACCTTACAGCAGACTGTGAAAGCAAAAGCATTTTGCAGCTCTGAGTTTTAAGCAAAACACAAAAGAGCATGCTGTCCCCCATCTCTGTAAGCTTAACCTCAACCAAATTGAAGTTGGATTTTGGATGAGCATATACAACTGAATCCAAGGGCTGGACTTGCCCTGCGACGTGCAGCATCAGGCTGTGGTTCTTAGTATTCAAGAGCTGGGAAGATGAGAGTGTGTAACACTAGCAGGTGGCCCCTGTATGAACTGCCCACACTGAACACTACTCTACAAGGAACAAATAATCAGAGGAGCCAACACGAGAGTGACCTTGAAATCTGGAATTGACCCTTTGTATTATACCCCTAATTAAATTAATCTTATCTTCAGAATTGACAGCAGTAGACATTCAGCAAGAGGGGGTTGATGAACTGGCAGACTGTGTACAATATTTCATAACATATGGACCAGATGAAGTCATGGAATGTGTTGTTAGTGTCATGAGGATCACGTTTCATGAAAAAAATGCATATTTTTTCAAGATGAATGTCATTGTCTTCTATAATTATTTTTTTATAGAAAGTAAATTGAGGCACAAGAGGATTAGGTAACCTGTAATTCAGAATGCCAAGTTAGTGAAATCCTGAATGCCAGCTCTATGCTGGGCATTCACATTTCCAAAAGACTAGCCCAGAGTGTTTGCATTTAATTTATCAGTCATGAATCATGATTTTGCTTAGGTAGTATACTATAAATATTTTATTGTGCTTTTCTAAAGAATAGATGACATTACTCTGAAAAGCATTCATCATCAATTATCTCTTATGCTGTGTGATATATTAAACACACTACCAGCCTAGTTGTCCCCATGGGAAGGAGTGTTGAACCTGGATGAAAAATGAGATGTGGAATTCCTTCCATCCCCCCCTCAATTAAACAAACTTTCTATTGCTTTCATTTTGTGACCTTAAAATTGAATTGAAAGGTCTTCTACCTTTAGTGGTTGTTATGGGGCTGTTGCTTTTCTTTTTTTTCCCCACATTCTGGAGCTGGATAGATTATTTTCCTTTTACAGCAGTAACTGCTTTTTCAAGTTTATACAAATGCTTGTCGTAGGTGCAACCTTATCCCGTCTTCCCTTACGCTGGAGACAGAAGGGCCACTTGTCAAAAGTCTCCAGTGCTGGAGGGGAAGAGGATGTTGCTGATGCCAAAGAAATCTGAGAATCACACACCTGTTGTTATTTCAGAGTGCTGTGCCTCTGCTGATTATTGGCTGAGCTCTAAAGCTATGTGTGATTTAGCTCCAATTCATAATTCGACAAGCAGGGACGCACTCGGTTGAACAAGCAGGGATCAAAAGCTGGGAAGTTACAGACTTGCAGGCTTTGGCAACTGACTGTGGCCTTCCGAGTGGAAAGGGAGTCCCTGCGTTTTTGCAGGCTCATCCTGGCACACGTCCTTGGGGATTGGCAGGAGAGCCGGGGCCGGTAGGAGCTGCTCCTGCCCTCCCGGGTCTGCAGGAGATCCGTTCCACAGGCTGCTGGTGTTTCGTTGGCCAGTTCCCATTTGCTGCACGTAGCCGCACCTGTTTTTGTCACCAGTCCATCCTGACACACTTCCTCTGTCAGCCAGAGGTTTGGTGGTTTTTTTCTCTCTCTTTCTTTTTTTGCAATTCTGTGTTGTGAGAATTCCTGGCTCCCAAAACCATTCTGGGCAGCTGTGTTGGGCCTGAGGCTCTGGCTCAGTGTTTAAAACCATTTTGCTACTGTACTCATGCTGGCTTGTATCTTGCATCACTGCTTCTTTTGCATGAAACAAGGAGCTATTACTTAGCAGTGGTCAAAGGCAACAGATTTTGGCTTTATGGAAATTACTGCGGTTCATGAAGAGCCTTAGGTTGACCATTTCTGTATGTATTGTCCTAGGACAAAAACAGGTCTTGCCTGCTTATGTGAAACCACCAACATTCCCAACTGCAAGCAGAGAATGGAGCTTCAAGTTTATCACTTCTGCTGTTACAAAGGTGCTTTGGACACTCTTCTCATTCATCCCTGGTTTCCATTCTCCCTACTGGGTATTCTCCATGAATTCCAAGGAAATACCCCTTGAACCCATGCCAGTATTCTGAAGGAAGGTGTTACCCAGTTTAGTCCCACTGTGCTGCAGCTGAGGACTGAATTCAGGACCTTAACTTTCCCAGCTCTGTGCCGGTGTCAGGGTGCTGCTGTTAAAGAATATGTAAAGTGAAAAACACATCTAATTCTGTTTCTTAATCATTACTGCGTTTCTGTTTGCAGATGCTGGATATATTTCACATATAACATATGCTCTTTTAACATACGACATAAAAATGGATAAGTCTACCTGCAGACCTGGGTCAACATGCAGGGAGAGAGATCTTTTATGAAAAACTTCAGGCTTCAGTATTTCTTTCCAATTTTTAATTTCCTTAAGTATTCAGGGAAGGAGCATGCACCCCCTTGGAAAACATTTCAGGAGTTTCATTTCTTTTCTGTCTATGTTCCTGTGAATACGTGTCTGGTTTCTGTCCAATCTTACCAGACCCAGTGTCACCTTCTTTAAGAAATAGCCTAGAAAATGGCTTCCTGGGCTGGATGTGGTGAGTGCGGCTGCCACACGGGTTCTTGTGAGGTTTTGGCAGGAGGCCTGTGGAGACCCCCTCCCCACAGCTCCACATGGGATGCAGGGAAGGGTGGGTTGTTCCTCTCCGCATGCTCATCCCCTTGGAGCCGGTGCGGGCGCGGGCCTTGCTGCGTGATGCCATTTGTTTGCATACCATTTGCAGCAACCTGAATGACTGGTTATTCTGGTCAGGAGAAAACAGCACTGACATCATGTGATTCTGGCAAAGCGAGCCACCGTTGGATCGTGGCCTTTGAATCCCCAAGGGGCTGGCAGCGATCTCAGGGGTTGGCCAGGAGCCCCATTGAGTTCACTGGCAATCAGTTGACTGCTGGGCTGGACAAGCTGCCCTACTTTCTCTGACAAGCTCTGTCTAAAAGAATGATGGGCAGCCTGCCACTGGTGTTCTTCCCTGGAGCTGCTGCACGTTAACTGTTTAGCGGTGCAGCACTCGTGCTGCTGCCGTCTGCGAGGTCGCGGTGGACACGCAGCGGCTGGTGCCACCTCTCTGCCTCACTTGTTGCTCACTGCCACTGCAAGGTGCAAGGTTTGCTTTTCCAAATGCCCATCGCCCCTTGCCAAGGGGCAGAGGAATGCCATTAGTTTCTTGTTTTTTAACAAAATGTGACAGTCTAATTATTCAAGTGGTAAATTCTTGCACTGCAAAAATCCCTGGAGGAAAAGTAAACAAAAGAAAAGTCAACTCTTTGATAGGCCCAGAATACTTAGTAACTATTTATTACAGCAGATGCATTCACGTATATTTCTTCCAATAAGACTTTTGATACATCCTCTATGAAGGAAGAAAGGGGATTTTCAAGGTGGACTCATTTTCATAGTTTTGTGAATAGTTTTGAAAGGCTGATTGTCATAAACGTTCGTCAGACTGACTGTTGGCTATCTGAATTTTGATGATAAGTCATAATTCTAAACAAGAAAGACTATATTAATGGAAATTGAGTTACATGGGTGATCCTATGAGTTAGTACAAATGCAGTTACTGTGTTCTTCCCCAAAGTCCTAAAATGAAACCTTTAGGATACAGATTTTTGCAGCAGGTCTTTTGAATATTTTTTACATGAAGTTGTTTCCAAAATACATTTTTCTTTCAGTCATAAAAGATTTAAAATGTGCCAATGTCTTTTATAGCGGGAGTTCTATAAAGAGGAGTTAAATGAGCAAATGTCATATTTAGAGGAACTAATCCAACTTCTTTGGAAGTCTTTATGGACTTATCCCTTTATGAAAGTTATGAGAAACATAAAAGCTTATTGTCCTGGAATGTCTATGTTTCCTGTTGCCTGTGTAGACACAGTGCCAAATCGGTATTTAATACAAATTGGCATATCTTGCATTAGTTAAAAGTGAAGGTAGCTTGCTCTTCTGATTTGTTGCCACTGAAAAATGTTTTCCTATCTATAAGAACTGGCAGAGAAATACCATGATTAAATGTCATTCTGAGAATACCTGTGGCTATCAATAGCTTCTCTTGCTGCCTGTATTTAAATCTTTAAATAAATTTTTATAAGTTTTACCATCCTGTCTTCTTCTATGAATGTCATACCTGGGCATTACTGTGTAAATCAGACTTATAGCACTATCCTAAGTAGAGCCTAGCTGATGAGAGTTGCATTTATTATATATGTTATATAATTTTATGTGTATATTGCTAACCTCTTGATCACCTACAATTCAATTATTTTGTGTTGCTTTTAAATGTCTTTCTATTTACTTTTTCTAACACTTGAGAGTAACCTTTCACTTAAGCTTCTTTATTTTAAGACACTATCAAATGGCTGCAGTGGACCAGGGATTTTAAATAATTTGCATTGACTGTCTTCTCAGAGAGGAGTCTTTCTGAAAGCCTGTGACAGCCTGGACTCAGTGCTCTTTGGAGGTGCCTTAGCTCCTTCACCTGGAAATGCGTCTTTTGATTCCCCCACCATACCAATGAGACAAAATTTCCTTATTTTCCAGTAAAAATGCAGCGAGTACACAAACAGCAGCATACTGCTCTTGAGACACCCATACTGTTTCTTGGCTTTCTTCCTTGTACCTTTTATTTGCATTTCTATCTTGGAACACTTCTTCAGTTTGGAGAGTCAAGATAGTGACAGGATTTAAAAATCCAAAGCAAGAACGTAAAACTGTTTTAACTCTCTTAACTGTTAAAAGTCACACAAATATCCAGGTTTCTGTGTGAGTGAATGAATGGAAAAACTTTACTCAGAGAGGTAAGATACATGTACATATGCCCTGTTTTAAAGTGTTTTAGCTTGCTCCAATCCTAATCATAGTGCTTGCCAAGACATTTCTAATAATACATATTAATAGCCAGATTTTGCAGTGGAGATTTGTTCTTTGCTAAAATAGACTCTTTATTGCGTGTTGTAATTTTCTGGTGATATATATAGGAAAGAGAGTAGCATAATAATTCTTGAAGAGCTATTGTCCTCTAATTAGTATGCTCCTATAGTGCATTCATATATAATTCAGAAAAGAGAAATTGATTGCATATTTTGGACTAATATTGAAGAATGAGTGCTGATTTATGATTCCTACTTCAGTTGCACATTTCTAATTCTCAAGAGATAACTTTACTCAATTAAAAATAAAACGCTACAAGTTAATTCTTTTGTCAATTTAATTTTAGAGAACTGTCATTTGAATTCTCTCAGAACCATTCTTTTGTGATTATGATATACGTTGTTGTATATTATGGCAGAAACATTCCTCTTACACCCGAACTTCTCAGCCTCTGTTGTTTGATAAGTTACAGTAGATCTTTGGAAGACAGGAATACATGGAAGCCGTGTAAGTGATTCTGTTATTTGTGTCCTTTTATTTTGGACCATTGAGTCTCAAGAATGCAATGTTCAAGTGGGCTAGTGCCTACTGGAAGTTCCTAGGGAGTTGAAGTTCTTAGGAAGAAAAGAGAATAGTCTTTGCAACTTCTTCGAAGTTACAGTTTTTTTCTTTTAGGCAAATTCTTTTAAGTAAGTCAAGTAGGTACATTCATACTTACGATAGTGTAAAAAATGCTAAAAAGACCACCCAGAGATAATGGGAGTGAAGATAATCTAGGTTTTGCAAGGACAGTAGGGATTATTCGACTAGTTTGTTAAGGATTCATATAAACTAGCTGATTTTATTCAAACTTGCTGGTATTAAAGGCATTCTCTGGCTATTTGCAAAGCTTAAGTGTGTGTCTGAGCCTGACAACATATACAGCTTTTCATTATGCTGTTTCAATACTTCAGTGGGAAAGGGGAAAAGAGTATTATTTCAGACATAATTTGAGTGCTTTCTTGAAACTTTTCTTTCTCTATTTCTTTTATTGAATTGTGGGTATGAGCTATGTAAAATAAATTCCCATAGAGTAAAAGTATGTTGTAAGGTCTTTGACTGATACAGAATAATTGCTTTGTTGATTGTATATCCATGCATGATAAGATATGCATAAGAAGAAATCTGGTACAGAAGTATAAATAATACTTATCTTTAAGCCAGCATCTGTCATCTGCTTCAGCAGACAGTGTTTTCTTTCATTCCTGCACAAAAAGAGCTGAGAGATTTATGGAGCAGCTTTGTTTGTGCTCTGTGATGCTTAATCAATTTTTATTAAATTCTAAATTAAAACTTGGCTTTCATCATAATCTTTTTTTTTCCTCCCAGTAGATATCGCTTATGTATACAACAGGAAAAAGACTCCTAACAGCCATAAAGTTTATGCAGAGGTGGAGAGAGCTTCAGTCCTTTTTTTTTTTCTCCTATGGAATTACTCTTAACTCATTTTCCAAAAGCTGGACTAATACTTCTACAAAAAATTCTAACACTTAAGAATTCAACAACAACAACAAAAAAGACTTAAAAATCTTTGGGCTCTCTTTTCAGTATATTAATTAGTCATTAGTGCAGCAAATCTCTTAAAGAATTTTTACTCTTAAGAACTTGTAGAATGTGTGGTTCTTTTAATAAAACTATGTATTTAAAGATTGCTTTTCAACTGCATACCACTTCAAATCATCAGCTAATCCTCATTACATGCTAAGATATGCAAATAAGTAGCATTATCTCAATTTCACAGATGGAGAAAGTAAGGCAGAAGTCTTAAGTTACTTAGTCAGGGTCGCATCTCTGGAAAGAGTCAGAATGTGGACTACAGGAGTGCTCAAGTCCTTTGCTTGAGTCAAGTTTCCTTCTACTGATGGTAACAAATAACAAACATTTAGGCCCTCACTATATTTTATTTTCAGAGTTTATATACACGAAATAAACTTGTGGTCGAGATACAGAAGCAAGTCTTAAAAATTACTCTTTTGAGAAAAGAAAATTAGAGTACTGGCGGGTGCCTGAATGATACTAAGATGACTTTTTGCATTGAGATAAGCCACTATTCATTCTGATTTAATGTGAAAAGAATGCTCAGGGTCGAACTCAACTCAAAAGCCAGGATAGGATTGAAATGATTTTATTTCTAGATGCTCTAGACTAGTGCATTTCTTCCTCTTCATTTCCCTCCTCTATGCTACTCTTCTTTTAAGGAATAAATTCCCTAGACTAGTTTAAAAAAGAAAATAAACACACGGTGTCTAAGGACAGAAGGGACATTTGATCTTGTAGCTTGACCTTATTGTAACCTAGTAACAATTCTCTTTAGCCTAGCAACTTGTATTTGGTAAGCCTGGTTCCAGAAAGCTGTCCAGCCTAGATCAGAGCGCGATATGCAGTGCTGCCCTTCGCAGTTTGCTCCAGTGGTTTGTCACTCCTGCTCCTGGTAAAGTGGGAATTGTTTAGCTTCACCTTGTGGTTCTTGCTGTACCATCTGTGATTAAACTGAAGAGCTCTCCAGGGCCTGTTATTTTCTCTCTGTGAGGGTACTTACACAACACTTTTTCCTTCTTTTTGAACAAGTTTTCTCTCATAAGGCTCATTCTCCTCTGAATGATGTTTATGTTTCTGTCCTTCATTAACAAATGAACAGAGAGGTGTGCCTCTGCTGTCTTCTTCTAGAGCGAAGAATAGTTTTGTCTTGGTTTGTGACTGGGAGCCTATATTGGGTTATTTGTATTTAGCACCTTTCCAAGTCACATCTTGGGAGAACATAGCCCTTTTAGTTAGTCCCGTCTAAGCAGTCTGCTGTGGGCAAAAACTGCAGAGGAACTACCTTTTAATTTTTAAGATGTTCAGTAGGTTCTTGAGAGACAATAGAAGAAATTCCAACTTGGGTGTCTTCAAGGAAATTTCAAAATACAGCAATATAAGAGGAAATGTTTTTGTTAGTGTAGCACATCTGTTCTTAGATAATTTGACTTGTATCTTGTGCACACAGTCTTTAGGACACAGCAGGCCAACTTTGTTTATTATCCCCACTCTACTGAGTGGTTAAACACTAACTCTGAGCTTGGATGAAAAGCCAGTCTCACAGTCCTTCCAGGTCGTGTGCTGTCCTTTTAAGAAGGACAGCAGGCAGTAAATTAAAATTTGTGTGCAGGGGTTCATGAATATCCTTTGGTGGGCTGTTGTAGGGAATCCGGGAAAACTATTTTGGTGATAACTCGGAGGGAAGTGGAATACAGCCTGCAGACTTCTCACAGGTCAGTCACTAGTCAGTGAGATGTCACTTGCTTCTCTGTGTATCCTTTTGCCTCCTTTTTCCATTAAAAAAGCTGCTTGTTATCTGTCCGGAACATGCTGCTCCTGTGTCCACTGCAGCAGCAGCATGGAAGAAGGCGGAGGGGGAGCAGAGAAACCAGAGGAACTGAGAAAGGAGGACAAATAAAGAGAAGTGTCACTGAAGTTCTGAGATGCAAACAGGATGTGGACACCAGGCACAAGGGCGCTTTCACGGCCGCGCCACCACAATGCACATCGAGTGAGCTGGTGCCTGCTTCATGTGGAGTAAATTTAGAGCTAGATGAACTGAGTCTTTGGAGCCATTGCCAAATGAGGTGGTGATGATGGCTGGAGAGGCTCGGAGCTGGGGAGTGCTCCTGGCAGGAACACAACCCGCACTGTATCATGCTTTTGACCGTGCTGCTTTGGACGTGCTGCCAAGTGTTTGTAACAAGATAGTGCTGTTACTCTACTTTGCTTTTAACTTTTGCATACAGTACATTTCCTTTTTTGTTTTATAAACTGTGCTCTGCATGATTTTTTGTACCTCTGTAAACAGTTCTGCCTATGCAGATTTTGGCTAAGTATGAGGTAGTGTCTCGTATAGCTTCTCATATAGCTTCCCGCTTGTTTTGTACCATGGATTCTGTCTTGGTAGCGCGCTCTCCTTGACGACCTGAAATATGGCGAGGCCTTCGATGGCAATTAGCACTTCATTCATAGTAGATGTTAGGGGAAAAAAATATTGCACGTATCTTGCAAATTACTAAAAAGTCTGTAATAACTAGTCAGACCAAGGTTTTTTTCAGGGAAAGTAAATTTCAAATTTTTTTTCCTTTATTTAATAGTAAGCCAGTATTCAGTTTTCAAAAAATGAAAAAAAAAAGATTTTTTAACCTATTATCCAAAAATGGAAAAGAATAACAAATTTTAAACAATAATTATTCTTACAGATACAGACTAAAACTCTGCACTTTTTAAAGGAGAACATGACATTATTTTTATAACTGGCAATGGTCTTATAAAAGTGAATTTTAGCATACCATTGGGAATGTGCTATAAAAAAGTTCACAAGTTATAAAGACTGTAGCAACATCTTATAATAACGTTAAATTTAGTATAATACCTTTCAACTCTATTATTTCATTTTTTTTTCTATTTTTATTTGATTCCTTCTATTTTTAATCTTATTTATTAATTGATCTTGTTCTTTTTGGGCTAAAATTGGCCTTGCATGCTTGGGGTGGCTTTCCCATGTCTGACAGTGGGACATTGCGATAGTGCAGCAGGTTAGATTCCTCTGGTTAAACTATGATGTCTTGCAATCACCACAGATACCTCTGAGAAAGTAAAATTATATTAATGAGGAATGTTCATAAGCATGGAGTCAGACTCCAGCCCAAGACATTTTTGGAATATTTCTGCTGGATGTTGTATTCCTCATTTCAGTGTAAGAATTGCAGATTCCTCCACCTGGGAGGGCGCTGCATATCTGTGGTAGATAAAGTGATTTCTAAAACCTGTAACAAATCAGATTTGTTTTCTTCTATCTTTCCTCCTTTCTAGCAGCAAGCCCTCGCACAGTTCTTGTAACTTTGGTCATCCACATGATAAAACAGTTGGGTAGGTTGGTCAGAACAGCAGCTTCAGGGCTGTGCAATGCAGTTTTGGAAACCCTTTTTGTTTCTAAGTGTGTGTGCTCTTTCTGCAAAGACAGAAGTCTGTTTACCTTGTGAAAACGTGCTAGCTAGTAAATGAAAATGGCGTTTCTGTGGCTTGGGCACCCTCATTACTACTGTGAGTTACTCTTTCTTACTTGCTTGAGTTTGCAGGAGTGGCCTGAAAGAGTCACCCAGCAAAACTGCACACCTTCCCTTTCCCCCACTGCCCCTACAGCAACCGTTGCTCTGAAATGGCAGTTTTGTGCTGTACCTTCATAGCCATAGAAAAACTAGTCACCGCAAGCCATTTCCTGATGGTGGGTAAATGTTATTACAGAGCTGCAGCTTAGGAAGTGAAAAGAAAAGTTAAAGACCAAGACATCTCTCTTGAGCAAAGCATTTATCTGAACAGCGTGTAGTGTTTATCTGCCTTTTTTTTTTTTTCTGGTAAAACAGTGAAGAATAGCTACCAAGTTCCAAAGCACTGACTCATGTGGCTACAATGAAGTATTAGGATACAGCCATTTCCTACCTTTGTTTAGAAATCAACTGGCGGGGCCTGGCGGATGCAGGCCCTCAGCTGCAGGGCTTTGTGGAAGGAAATGCTTTCGTCTTTATTGAGTATTGAATGCTATTTAGCAATTTGTACCTTGCATGTGGCAAGCATTGTGCAAAATGCTTTCGTGTATATTTCTATACACTGTAGCCACCTGAGGCCTTAATGTGATTGAATTGCACTTCAGGGAAAGTACTTGCAAGGTAGTTAGAAAGGTGTGATGAGGTAGGTAATGGATTTAAAGAGCAGCCTCTACTTTCCTCTTTTTTTATTTCTTTTTTTTTTTTTTTTGTGACAACCTCAAGCTGTCCACACACGAAATAAAATGTCATCCATGCTTTTTGAAGCAGGGAAATATTGCTATGGCCGAATAAAGTTAAGCACAGAAAGGCATATTTATCTTGCCGTAAGTGATATTGCATATTTGGTGGCAGAACTGAAGAAAGGTTGTAGAAGTTCTGGCTTCTATTTTTCTGCGTTGAACATTAAATGCCATTTAAATCTGGTTGTCACAATTGCAGAAAAGGCAGCACATTTGCACGTAGTGAGAGTGAGTGCGTTAAGAAAAAATAACTCCCAGGGTAAATAAAGAAATGAAGCTGTAAGAGAGAAGCAATGGGAGTTATTAAAGTACTAAAAGAAAAACAATGACAATTAGAAACTTATGTGGTTGTTGTATATTTATCTGTAGCCTTGAAATTCACTTTTCAGTATTTTGGGGTTTCATTTATCAACACTAAAAACAATTGTGTCTTTTTTTTTGTTATTACTTTCAATTTGTATGGTTTAGAGATTTAGTTTACCTCTCAGAGCTAAATTGTTTACTGGTGACTTACCACTCTTTTCTTACATAGTGCCTTGTTGGCATTCGCAACACATAAAAGAAAGGAAAAAAAGTATAATCCTGGAAACTCTCCAAAGAGGGGTTAGGAAACAACGTACGGACAAATGCTCCTGCTTGGAACAAAATACAAAATAGTCCCTGGTTACTGTGTGTGTGTGTTTATGTGTGTGCGTGTGTGTTTTTAGTTTTAGCCAAAATTAAACACAGAAGAGTTTACTGTTTGATAATCACCATGTGTTTACTTTTCCTTCCAAAACTGAAGTTGCCAACCAATACATTTTCTACCCAGTGCTATGAATCTGTCCAAATAAACACGGAAAGTAGTAAAACAATGACACTATATGAAAATACACCCTCATTCATTAAACAGGGTCCAAAAAATTTTGTGGAATTCAGCAGTAACAGAGAAATGTGCATCATGTGGCCTCTCTAGCATATGAAAAAGGGGTAGCAGAAACAGGAATGATTTTCTAATTTGAACCTCTTCAAAACACATATTGTATGAATGTACAGGGATGAAGATGGTTTTGTCTTGTGCTTCATTTGTAATGCTAGTGGATTCATGCGTTTTGGGTAGCTCATGACTTTATATCAATTAGGAAGGTAAGTAGGTAATTTGTAGTGAACAAATAATTGAGTTCAACAGCTACCTCAGTCATTAAAGGTTGAAATGAATTCAATTCAGTTCATTTACAAAATTTTTGTTCTGTGACCACTTATGCTGATATCTGCATGTGGTTCACAAATGAACCAAAAGTGGCATTAAATCAGCATGTTGGCTACTTGTGAGTTGGAGGATAGGAGATACTTTTTTTCAGACCTCACACTGTATTACAGGTTTTGTGAAGAAAAAAGAGTGAAGGAGATCTGCAAAATAGGTGGAATCAGACTGAGACATTAACAATTCTAGTTCCTCAGGCATGTACAGTTTTAGATCTCTTGGGTTTAGCTTGAAGGAGAAGATTTCCAGCACCTCGTCAAGAATCCGTGTGGGTTAGAGGAAAAGTGGTTTTCTGAGTGAATCATCTACACTGTTCCTTGTTTGGGGAACTGCAGCAGATAGTGATGCTCTTTGGAAGGTATATATTGTGTGTGAAATTTCATGCTTTTGGGATACCCTGTTCTTCATTCTTTATTCTGTATTGTTACCCCCAAGTGGAGGACCTTGCCTTGGGTCTCTTTTAGCTCTGCTCCACGACAAGTGAAACCACTGCCTCTTTCTTCTAGCAGAGCATCCTCTTGTCCTTGGTGTACATGCGTTTAAACCCTGCCCAGAACATGGTCCCTTGGTGCACCTGAGACTTCACACGTGAGACCTGCCGTGCCAGGAGATGTGCTGGCACTGCCCATGGTGCTCTGCAACCTTATGCTACCACCCACAAAACCGCTGCCTCCGCACTTGGTTTTAAGGACCTGTGGCAGCTGCGATTACTCAGTGGATATTTGCTTTGCTTTCTCAGTTTCATTCCTGCTTTTCCTAAAGGTATTTTTTATTTGCTACTGTTAGCAAGGTCTGAGTGCCATGAAAAAAATGGTTCTTTTGTAGCTGTGAAGAAATCCTTTGAAACGCGAAATGGTGCCCGGCTCTCCACTCCCCGGTTAGTCTGCAGCCTTGCAGGTTGGAACAAAAGCAGCAAGAGGTGTGAGCTTCCTGCAGCCCTCTGCGATCTGATCCGGAGGCTCCACTGGCTTTGAAGCCGAGCAATTACCTCTGGGATTCCAAGGAATTAACCGTTTCGCTGCTCCTTGTGCAGGCCAGGCCGGGCAGAGGTGCCTGCCGAGCCCGGTGCAGCTGGCACCTCCCGTAGGGAAAGGATTCCAGCAGACGGAAGTTCCAGGTTTGAATAAACAGATTGGTATACAAAGTACAATCTGCTGAATATTACTTTGATTGTTTGAATAATTTAAAAAGTAAGCTAAATGTAATGCTGACAGCTGGAAAGCTCGGGGCTTTGTGGAGTCCTCAAGGATCCTTCCTTTCCTTCGAGATAATAAACTGTAAGGTGTAATCAAAAAAAAAAAAAAAAAAGCTTTTCTCCCTCATCAGGGAGTACTTAAATCAGTTGAGCAGTTAGAAAGGTGTCATTCCCATCTCTTTCTGAATGCCTGTACTTGTGAGGGGGAAGCAGGAACAACAGGATAATTTGTGTGTGATTTCCTTCTAAAAAAAATTGTTTTTTAAGAGAACTTATACATGTTGTAAGTCAATTTCCACTACATGCTGTAAGAGCCTGAGATCAAAAGAAAAAGTGATTAAAAAACTTTGAAGAAATTGACAAGTCAGACTGCAGTTCCCCAAAGCCTGGCCTTAGCCAGCCTATTTCTTTTATATTAGAAAAGCTCTTAGAAATGAGAGTTGGTCTCAGAGTTTCATCGCACTGGGCACTGAGAAAAGGCAGTGCAAACATAATATCTGCCCTAAGGAGTTACAGTCTGTTGCAAGGCTTGATGCCAGAAGAGGGTGTAGCAAGCAGTGAGAACAAGGAAAAGGTAGTTCTAGGAACTTCTGACTATCCCGTCTTGCTAGATAAACAGTCTGCTCAGCTGAGAATCATCTGCCGAGGCCGAGATGTAAATAAAACCACCGTCGAACTTGGTAATCCTGGCTAGTCACCTGTCTTGTGGCAGACGTGATGGGTTTGTGAGGCGAGGCCGCTGTCAACTGCTTTCTCAGATTTAATTATACGGCCCTAGGAGCGCGTTACACAGGCGGGAGACTGCACTTGTTCAGCTTCTCCTCCTCGGGCAGCCAGCCCTGACCAACACCCCTTCCGAGGAGCAACACGGGCATCGTGCATCTGCAGAACACTTGTCTCCAGAAGAAGCTTGTTATCCTGAAAGTTAGTGCTTCAGGGATTTCTTCTTCGTCTTCCCTTGCAGCAGGCATTTCTGGTAAACTGAGAAATATCTTCCCAATGTCAAAATTTCACTTGCAGGGGAGTCAAAAAAAATAATAAAAAAAAAAAAGAGAAGTGAGCATATAGGATGTGAGTATGTGATCCAGATGAACCGCTTATGCTGGAGCAGGATGCGGCGTTTTTCAGCTGCTTTCACTCACACCTCTCTGCTCTAACTCATTGCTCTGGTGAAGGGGGCAAACTCAGGACGGACAGTCACCATTTGGGGAAGTTTCTCCTTTTCAGGGCATCTCCAGCTATGTACTGGTAGCTCCTGTTGACTCCATCTGAAACCTGCCCAGCTGTCCTGAACAGGGATGAATTTCTTGTAACTAGGGCAGCACTCAGAGGCCACAGGTCTGGGTGGAAGCTTATGAAATATTGAAGTAAAGCTGCTTCATGTCCACCAGAATTGCTGTATCAGATTGGGTCAGGGGACCAGGATCTTGTATTCAGTGCATGGTGCAGAACCCACGTTTGACTGTAGCTGGTGAAATGTGCAAGAGACCCATTAATTGACAGTTGCAGAATAACCTGCCCATGGGGGAAGGAGCTTTCTAAGCTCAGGCAATTAGTGGTTTTCTTTTGCCTTTTAGCAGGAGTTTGTATACTTTGTCTTTAGTGGGGGAGCAGTTTTGCTTGCTGAATAATAGTTTTCACTTGGCTGCAGGAAGCTCTGTAATTATGTTGTGCTCCATAAGCTCTTGGAGCTTATGATTTGTCTGTTTCTCTGCTACTTGGAGGAATGATTTAACTGAAAAAGGGTAAAATCAGGAAGCTCAAAGCAAGAAGTATTTTAGTGAGACAGCATCAGTACGACCTGTATAATTCACCATTTTGGTGCTGCTTTTAAGTCTGTGGGCAAAAAACAATGTGCTGTTACTGACTATGCAGTACTATGTTTTTGTCCTGGAGAATCGTGTCTTCTTCTAATCAAAGGTCTTTCTAAAAAACACATCCCAAAGGATTATGTTTCTACAGGTGAACTCTGGTTTCCAGAAGGAGGTGCAGCACCTCTTCCTTTGGGAAAAGACACAGCAGTGGGTCTCATAGAACCCTAGAATTTCCTGAAATTTAGGCTACATGTATTTAGTTTTCTGTGTGTGTTTTTTAGAATCTTGAGTTGTCTGCATTTTGCTGTGTGGCGTCTCTTTTTTCTATTGTTTGGACACTTCTCATATGTATTGACAGTCCAGTCATCAAATGGCCTTTCAATCCCACAGATGTAGTCTAGTTCATGGATCCAAAACTTTCAGACTGGTTGTAATTCACAATTTACAGTTAGAGCATTCTGATTGTAAAATATTTGTCACAACCCAGGAAGAAAATAATTTTTTGATCAGCCCTCTAGCTAAAAACTGGTGGTTCTCGTGTATTGCTGGGGGCAATGGCAAGCGCAGAGTTAAGCGAGCGGCCAGTTTATGTTGAGCTGAACTTTCACAGTGTTGCTGGATCCCTAATCCCTGAGCAGATGCTTTACCACAGTCTCATTATAGTCCAGAAGTACCTCTTGTGTGAGAAAACGCAGTCATGCAGAAACAGTATAAACACTATTGACTTGCCTACCACTTCTTGTTGCTGCTCCTTCTTTTTTCTTTCTTCATTTTCCTCTCTTTTTTAAGCTGGGTGCATTGTTAGTTTAACTTTTACCACCGTAATGCCTTTTGCCCTTTACCTAGGATTTCCGTCTTTTTTTTTTTTTTTTTGCTTTTGAATTAAATTAATTTAATGAAAATGATAGATCTCAGAGGCCTTCATTATGAACTACTTATGAACATGCTTTCAAATAGGACTGTTTTGTTATTACCAGAGGAGACTTCTTTTGCTTCATACAGCTTTTCACATCATAGCATTTTAAATTCCTTAAGTCCTGTAATACTATATTTTGTGAACAGGAGAGAGGGGAAAATAGAGATTTTAGTCCTTGCTTTTGTTAACCCATTCTTGTTTGGGTCAGAAGAAGAAAGGGTTTTTGTTACCCAAGTTGAAGATCTGCCAGCTTGTAAAGCATTCTTTTTTGTATGAGGGAGATTAAGTTGGCATTTTATGCACTTCTCTTCTGT
Organism: Nothura maculosa; assembly: GCA_032353885.1. Taxonomy (NCBI): domain Eukaryota; kingdom Metazoa; phylum Chordata; class Aves; order Tinamiformes; family Tinamidae; genus Nothura; species Nothura maculosa. The sequence continues at coordinate 2,676,624 of JAUBOD010000151.1, forward strand.
GCACCTTCATGTTTTGTCATAAGGCATATAATTACTGCATTTCACCATCAGCAATCATTCTTAAGTTAAGACCTGCTATCAACCTCTCATTAATAAGAGCAAGACAATGGAGGTAGGAAGTACACCTTCAGAGTGAGAAACAGCTCTCAAAGGAGTTAATCTTTCCATTGCACAACACGGAAAAAAATAATAAAAAAAGAGAGTTTTTTCTCCTTGAAGAATTTGTTAGCACAGGGGCTTTGCTCAGGTGGGATTGCTCTTCTCCAGAGCCTGAGCATCACATGGTGGCACAGGGTGGACCTGTTCCCACAGCACGGGCCTGCATGGAGGTGGGTGCTGGGCCAGCTCCAGGGCATCCTGAGGGGCTCTGCTCCACCTGCATGCAGCCTAGCCAGGACAAAGGTTGGATTCTGCGGAAGGGAGGGAGAACATGTCTGGATCAGGCCGTTCCCTAAAAACCCCTGTCCCGAGGAGCAGCCGGAGGGCGCGCACCTGGCGCCGGCCCTGAGGCCTGCGGCTGCTGGCGAGCGTGGGATCCTCGTGCGCCAGGCAGGGACCTGGGGCTGCTCCCAGCCTCCCCTCCAGCACAGAGCCATGCTGCTCTATCCCGCCCGCCAAGCCGGAAGATGAAGATCTAACAAAGGAGGTTTCTTTCTTTGTCTTTTTTTTCTTTTTTCTTTTTTCTTTTTCTTTTTTTTCATTTTTGTTTTCTTTTTCTTTCTTTCTTTCTTTTTCTTCTCTTTTTTTTCTCTCTCTCTTTTCTTCTCTCTCTTTTTCTCTTTTTCATTTTTGTTTTCTTTCTCTTTTCTTCCCTTTTTTTCCTTTCTTTCTCTTTCTCTTTTTCTTTCTCTTGGAGATAAAAAAAAGACATGCAGAGTAGAAATAGGTTCCTGTGAGATTTTCAAATGTGGTTATTGATCTGAATAGTAAAAATGGGAACCCAAGTGAGCAGAGAGTGCTTTTCAGAGCCTTGCTTTAGTGCCAGGAGATGTGCAGGCTCAATATACTTGAATATTCAGGAAATAGGCTTTCTGGATAAGAAGAACACATTTTGCACAGCTGCTTTGCAGGTATCAGGAGGATGTTGCCAGCAGGGGGAGGGAGGGGATCCTGCCCCTCTGCTCAGCTCTGGGGAGGCCAAACCTGGAGCGTTGGGGGCAGCTCTGGGCTCCTCAGGACAGGAGGGACGAGGAGTTTCTAGAGGGGTTCCAGCGGAGGGCAGCAAAGATGATTAAGGGACTGGCGCATATCTTGTGTGAGGGGAGACTGAGTGAGCTGGGCCTGTTTAGCCAGAAGAGAAGACTGAGAGAGAATCTCAGCCCCCTCTTATGTTTAACATGAACAAGATGCATGACTAACATGCACAAATACTGGAGGGGAGAGTGTAGGGAGGAGGGGGCCAAGCTCTTCTCAATAGTGGCCAGTGACAGGACAAGGAACAATGGGTGCAAGCTGAAACCTAGGCAGTTCCATCTGCAGGTGAGGAGGAACTTCTTTCCTGTGAGGGTGACAGAGCCCTGGCACAGGCTGCCCAGGGAGGTTGTAGAGTCTCCTCCTCTGGAGATCTTCCAGACCCGCCTGGATGCCACCCTGTGCTCTGGGTGTTGCTGCTGGAGCAGGGGTTGGACCAGATGATCTCCAGAGGTCCCTGCCAACCTCAACCATCCTGTGGTTCTGTGATTCTGTATGTATGCATGGCTGACAGCAGAAACCTCACAACCAGGCAAGCTTCATATAATTTTGTGAGAGCATGTAGTGCTGGAGACTGCTTGTTGCATATAAAAAAATGGATTTCATAAAGAAAAAGTACTGAAGAAGCTAGAAGTTCATCAATATATGATAAACTCCTCTCTCCTCCCTCCCAAAAAAACACAGTTAAAATCTGTTAAATTAATTTATTCTCAGATGCTGTTACAAATAGGATGGAACCATGCTGGAACTCTTTTCTAAGAAACCTGCAACTGTATAATATCAGTTACAATCATGATGAAATATTCTAAATAAATTAGTTCTTTCAGAAGCTATCCACTCAAAGGCAGAGCCAAACCACAAACTCTTTTTTGCGTCTTTGAAAGATTTAGATGTCAAATGGAATGTTTCCCAAAACAAGGATGCGCTTAAGGAGAGGAAGAAAAAAAGTAATCTTGTTAACCAAAAACAAGTAGAATTCAAAGTTAATTTTGGTGCTCTCTCCTTCGCTATTGAAAAAAAAAAGGGAAAAAAAAAGCAATAGAGGAGGAAATTTGCTTAAACTTAAGAAGTTTGGTTTACATATAGGTTACACCTGAATTGCTGGATCCACTTGAAGTTGCAGTGCATTTTATTCTTCCTAGGTAGCAGGCTCTGCTATCTCTACTGGGATTGCTACTGAAAAAGTGTGTGCATAAAGTTACTTTCTTAATGGTGTTTATGGTACATATTCTACAGTCCTGAAGCATTTTACAGAAGGAAATACCACATAGATAAAACAGCATTCCTCGACTGAGCTTTTTTACCAAGCTCTTCAAGCTTATTTACTGTAACCAATACCAAATATAACTATCACTTCTGCAAAATGGCCACTTTTGTTCTCAGGTCCAGTTAGGCCTGAGGCTTGTGCAAAAATTACGTAGTCAAATAGTAAGGTCACCAGTTAAGTGGCTCACCGCATTTCCAGCAGGTTTTAAATCTTTTGCATAAGCCAGCCTGAGCTTGCCAGCTGAATGTGGGCACTTATATTTGGGATTCATATGAAATCTGGGAAGCAGTTATTTCTTACACCATATTTATGAATAATGACAAGACATTGCCAGCTGGTAGGTGTAAAGTTGTCTAGACCAATCTAAGAACAGTATGTTTGTGCATCTTTTCTTACGGCAGCTTTGAGGCCCAAGGAGGCAGATTGGATAGTTTTCCAGTGATTGCTAAGTGACCTGAAGCTCTAGCAGAAGAAATGCCTGTAAACTCTGCAGCTTTGGCTGTTGTGACAGAATTATTATTATTATTAAAATAAAAAAAAAGAGGAAGGCTATCAGGCCTTATGTTTTGGGACAAATGCTGTCTGGGAGAAGAAGGAAGCTTATCACCTAAGCTTGATACTTCACAATATTACAAAGTGCAAGTTTTGCAATTATCATGAGAAGTACAAAGTGCCAATCAGCATTTGAAATAAGGCGAAGCAGTAACATTATGAGGCACAACATGGTGAAGTGGATGCTCTCTTGTGCGGCCCAGCGGGCATCTGTGCGTGCAGTGTTTTCCTGCAGCATTCCCAGGTGACGCATTCCCATTGTGCCATGTCCCATTCACCGAGCTGCCTTGTACTGTTTTAACCACATTCATTGGCATCACTTGGCATGCATTTCTTTTGCATTTTGTGTTCCTACTGTCTGCTAGAGAGAGGGCCATGCAGTTGGGTGATGTTCCATTTATTTTCTAGCCCTTTTCTGTCAGGGGATCTGTCTTGTAATAAATGTCTAATGCCCAAACTGTTCTTTTTATGTGCAGAAATATTAAGGAAATATATGTCGTTTTGGAGGAAAGAAGGAATATGTGGGAATTCAGGGGTAAAAAAAGGCAAAAGAAAATGAATATGAGTGCTGTAGTAAAGTGAAAAGTCAGAACAAGAGAAAGGGAGAAAGGCAAGGAAAATGAGCTATACCAGGAAAGATCCAGTTTATCCTATTATGAGTGTTTGTTTTCACTTGGCATAGACAACAACACCTTCTATAGAAATGATTTTCACATAGTGAAATTATTGAGAAATAAAAATGGGCTGAAATTTATAAAATCACTCAAGATTACTTACGATTCTTTAATTCTTGCTTATAGCCTTATCTTCTAAGCAGAAATATTTGATAATAAGAATATATCTAATTCATAAATATAAAGTGACATTTTTTTTTCCTAAATGATGGCGAGGATAATCCTAAATTCCTGTACTTATGAAATATATACCTGAGTAACAGAACTGGAAGTAGCATGGGCAGATCTCTGGACTCTCTAAAATGTACTCATTTTATTATGGCCTGCTCATTTTCTAAAACCCAATATTTTCTTAAAATGAGCACTTTATGAAAACCGAGTCCAGATATGTGTAATAAAAAGAGATCACTCTTGATCTGTTAAGGCTCTCTCAAAAGAGAGGCAATCTTGGAAATGCTGTCTGATACAGCTTTCACCTGTTGCCCCATTGTGCCAAGGAATTGTAGAAAAGGGGGATCAGAGCATGATTTAATTTAGCATTTTGCTGCTACACCTGGATACAGTGAGAAGCTTTGGGGAAACCTGTGACTCTTTCAAGGCACCCGGACAGAGTGTGACTCATTAGACATTCCTGAAGCATGGCGAAATGGAAAAGCCAGTGGAGTACTGCAATATCGGGGTGTAAGAAGTTATGCAAGGAGAGGTAAGAGTGTAGTGTGGGGGGATTAACATTGTATCGGTGGAGAGTCAGTCTCTTCAACTATCAGATGCCACTTCTAGGTCCTGCCATAGTGGTATGTGGACAGAAAGGAATCTAAAGTCAGCAAGTGGCTTTTGAGCTAGGAACTGATAGCAAGGTCTGTTGAGTTAGGTCAGGCTTCATTTCTTCTTGAAGATGCATGACCTGATGATATTTGTAACTACAGAAGTAGCCCCTTTCCAGGTTTTGTTTTGCAGTGGAGACCCCTCAAGTCCTTAGGAGATGGGATCATCCATGTTTTGGAGGGAAGAGAATCATTTCCCTCCTGCTAGGGCTCTGCATCCGTCACTGAACCATGAGTAGGTGTTTGGGTGATTCCGCCACTGCGAAGATGAGGGGAGCCCATTCCTGCAGTGCTGGCTGCCATCTGCTCTGTGTCCCAACTGGGCCACCTGCTTAGGACAGCTTAGCATCCAACTTCTCATGGCAGTCATAGGTTTGTGCCCTGTCCTCTGTCCTGCTGAGACTCCAGCTTTCTTGGATGAACATGGTGGTGAGTGGATCTGGCTACAGCTTCATCTCTTGCCAGTCCACAAAGCATCATTTGCACCTTTCATTTGTTCCCATCCCTAGGATTTTGGAGAGAGAAGTCCCTCCTAAATGAGTGGGGAGTTGGAGGGAGGTGGCTTCTCCTCCCTGCTGCCTCTCCTGTGCTCTTCCCTCCACCGGTGAGAGGCACAGGAAAATGGGAGAAGCGGGAAGGGATTGCTTCAGTTAACTGACTGGCATGCAGTGCTCTCTTGCGTAGATTAAAAAAGCCAGCAAACAGAAAAGTGACCAAACAGATAAACTTTGAGCAAAATATTCATGTGTGGTTTGTGCCCAGGCCACACCTCATGAGGTCTCATCTGCAGAAGAGATTATACTGAGCTAGTGCAGACTATTCTCAGTCATCTGGGAATTTCTCATCATGGACCTAATCCTAAAAACATTAAAACAAGAGCTGGAGTCATCCATCTATATATAAAAAACATTAAACAAAATTGAAATGCATTTTTCCTTTATTAGGAAAAAAGAGTCTCTGCTATTTAATATAAGATCTTTCCCTACCTTTATTTTGGGTAGACTGGTTATTGTTAGCCATGGTACAACAAGAATACTTGACCTGTTCATCCCTCTCTCTGGGACTATTTTAGCATTCCAAACTTCTGAGAGTGACCATTATATATATTTATATATTTATATGTATATATACACACACACACTAAAAAAAAAAAAAGAAAACTTTCTGAGAATATTTTCCTTCTTTATTTTCATTGCAGATGAGTAGTATTTTTAAGACCAGAAAGAAACCTAGGTAAAACGAAGCCTGCAACGTGCAACACTTTAGCAAAATGCTAAAACTAAAGAATTGATGTCTATTCTGGTATGAGTGAGAAGTTGGAATTGTCTCATGTTTAATGCTCATATATTGCCATCGTGTTGTTAGAAAGGAGAGAACGTTGAGGACATGACTCTCATTTTGGAAATAAAATTGAGAATGCAGGTTTTACAAAAAGTGTTCAGGGTCATTTGTTCAGATGTCTGTCTTCTGTTAAGGATTTTACTGCCTGTGATTTATGGAGCCTGGCTGCACTAATGCAATATGGTATTTTGGGAAGATGAAGAAGCCCTCTAGTATAGAATAATCATCTTGTGCATAAGTTAACTGAAGGGGTTTTCAAAACCTGCTAAGACCCCCAATAACCAGAAACCAATCATCTTAGATACAGGTGTCATGTCCAGCTTAAATTATCAATGCAGCTTCAGTCATAAAAGCAATTTTTGTAATATCAAGGTTTGCAGATCTGTTGTTAGGATTTGAAAATCATTTTCTGTAAGAAAGATGAATTTTAGGAAAGCTGAAGTGGAATCTCTTGCTTCCTTCTCTAGTAATCCCATTGGGCTTGAATATGACTACTCACAAGTAAGATGTGTATTCAACAGTATGGATTTATTAGGTTAGGCTTATAAACTGTGGCGTCTGTGAGTCGTATGCAGCTAAAAAAGCATATCTCAGAGATGGCTGAAATTCAGTTGTGTGTGAAAGTAATTATTGGTCCAAAACTTTGCAATTGGCTGCATAAATCTGGATTAACTCTGATGAAGTCAGTAGAATTATTTTTAGTTTGCCTTGGAGTTACTGACAATAAAATGCTGTGCACTACCTAGATTTAAGTGTACTTTTGTGGAGGGGGGGACTGCAAAATTTACTAACTGTTTTTCACATGACTCTGTCTTCTCCTCTTTGCCAACTTCAGCCAATGGAAAATCTTAAGATAACCAGGTTGCTTGCTGTAGTTTGGATCAGAAAGGTGTGATCCTGGGTAAGTGTGTTCCTATAAGGCAATGAACCCCTGTGTTTCCAGGGGCAAAGCTGATTTTTTGAGAATTATATACTATATATTGACAATTGAGACTGTCAGGCAGTCTGATAGGAAGGTGCCATTGCTGTTTATGGATGAGATGCTTAGTGTCCAGCAGCAGAGCAGGAATTTGACACAGTTGTGTCATGCAATTGTAGGCTGCTTTTGTAGAGAGCACTGCTGCGTTTCACCCTTGGCCTCAACAACCCGTCTGTTTCATTTCTTGGCGTCCTCTGAAGACACTGCTAATTTTAACACATTTTGTGGTTTTGTAATGTGGCAAATTCCCACTAGGTGCTAGACAAACAACTTCTGCATTTGTGATTTAAGCCACACTTGAGCTTGGGCTGTCAGAGGTAAAAGACGAATATATCATTCCAGCTGATTAGTCGTTTGTCCCTCCCAAACCCTTCAGGGATGTTTGCACACTGGAAATTTTAACGTAACTTTCAATTTTGCATTTGAAATTGTTGTCAGAATACATGAAACTATTATTGCGGCATCAGTGAGCACTCTGTGACATTTTAATTGTTTTGTTAAGGAGTGCTCTGATTTTTTGTTCCTCAAGTTGTTTTCAGCTTACCTTCCTTCAAAAAAAAAAAAAAAGTCCTCAGTATACTGTCACTTCAGTATTTGTTTCCAGTCTTCAAGTACTTATTGATACAGCAAGAGGAAAGGCTGACCGTGCCTTTAAGTGCACTAATGCTACACCTTATTTGCTCCCTTGCTTGGAAAATCCTGGATAGCCCTCAGAATAAGCAACACTGTTCAAGTTTGCCTTTTCCTCTAAAAAAAAAAGTAAAATATCTAAACTCCTTCTCCAAAGGGGAATGTTTGTAATGTCATGAAAAGGGAGAACAGATGGTCTTACAAAGCTTAAGGGGAAAGTATAGCACTTTAATCCAAATTGTTAGAGTTAAAGACAGCCACTTAGTTACCAATTGCTGAAGTTGTTTACGCTCCTTTGTGTACAAGATATTAGCAAGTTGGAACATTTTGTACATTTTAGAAAGAAAAGGGCAAGATAAAGCAAAATGATACTATATATGCTTATCTGTATGTGTTAATACATATACCCCAAAATACGATTGATTCTATTAAGCAATCTTACAAAATAATTAGAATAACCAAAAACATTGTGTAATTTTTGATTTCACAGGGGGTGGGTTTATCCAGATGCAGTGTGACAGCCTATTAAGAAAATAAACAGATCTTCATAACATAGAGACTTTACCATATTCCCTCCACTTTTAACTAAATTAGCTTTGCAGTGCATCGGGGTTTAGATTGCGATTCAGTGCATTAACTTATCCCCATACTGCTTTGATTGAGCAGCAAAGCATCCATTACCAATGCCATATCCAAAGTGACGTTTCCATACAGACTGCCTGCTGTTTCATTCATAACCACAAAGCAGCCTGAAATGACTTTACTTCTTTTTACAACTTGCAAGGAGTTAATGGACTGTGCTGGCCCCCTGCCAAAAGCTTTAAGAAACTTTATTAATCTGTTATGAGGCTGGGACACCATAGTGCAGGATTTTATTGGTTATTCATTTTAATGAATAAAAATATGTATGCACAATTAAAGCCATATTTTCAAGCAGTTGCCCACTAGTAAATGTTACATCTTTGACAATGATATTCTTAATGTTTACTAATCATCTTTTTGTCTTTTTCTTTTCATAACCTGAAATTTAGTACTGCAACAATTTTAAATTGTTATTGTGAATGTTCCCTTCACCAGAGACTCCACTTTTAGGTCAGAGAGTACTCAGAAAGGACCACTGAAAACTTTTGTTGGACTTGACTGTATCAAATGAGTCAACAGATGGTGAGAAATGCTTTGAAGAGATATATTGCTTTGGAGCTGTAGGCAGCCTGTATATACTGTACAGATCACAGGAATATGTGATATAATCTAACCATCTACAAAATTAATGCCAAAACTCAGGTTCTTATGGGGCAGTTGTCTGATGGGATTTCAGTGTTATTTTGCAAACAGTTCCTCTTGATGGGCCTCTGAATTTGTTCCTGTAAATATAAACACCTTTTAAAGTTTAAAACTCACTAAGAAAGAAATATACTGGACGAGGCAAAAATCATTAGATTATTAATGCTTTTAGACAAAACAGTGGTGTTTTATGTAATAAAACACATGAATATTGTTTCTAAAAACAAGGTCATTTCCTTATTTTTCCTTCCATTATTCAAATGCCGAAAATGATGTCATAAGGAAAGAAAGGTCACTTTCACAGAGAAACATCAAAATTTTCAGTTCCCGGATGTATTTTTCTAAGACTGATAAATAATATTAATGACAGAAATTTCATGGCTTTAGTTAAAATGCCAGTAGAAAATCACCAGCAAAAAACTGGAAATGAAAATCAGTGTATAGACACAGAATGAAGAGCTTGTAGCAAAGCAGAAAGCTTAAATAAAAAAGCCTGTGTCTGTTTAACTAGCTGATCACTGTTAAGTTTGCATAAAAGTTTCCATTCTATTTTCTATTCTTTTTTTTTTTTCTAATCTGTTCTGTTCTTTACATTTGGTCTTCAAATATTCAAAACTTGTTCTCTTAAAAAGCAGTTTGATCATAACTGGAACAAAAAATAAGAAAACAGCCAATTTGGGTGTATAAAAAAAGCCAATAAAGTAAATTCTTTCTTGTTTCATAAGAAAAATCTTATGATCTTTACTTATACCCTTTTCCTGATTAAAGAAAAAACCCAGAGAAAGAAAAATTAATAGTTGCTATGGAAATATCCCTTATTGAAGAAGATTTTGATAATTATTATAGATCTGTTCAGAATGTGCATGGTGCTGTTCCAGTAGATCCAGAGAAGAACCATAAGATTCCCAAGGTGGAGACAGCAAGAAGAGTTCAGCTATGGTAGTGAGTGGACAAAGCTGCCTTCCCATAGAAGCATTTAATTTGGGTCATCTTCCATGGAAAACTTGAATTTAGGAATAGGTTTTCCAGTTAAAATGGAAGTTTTCATTTGTCCCTCCTTGTATTAATGGCTACTCTGTTTGCAAAATAAATATGACTTTAACATGCATACCTCTACAGATGCTGTGAGGGTACTGATACACTATTATTTCAGTTCTTTAATTCATACCTCTTTGAGATGCAAGTCTTTAAGACACTAGCTTCACCAGATGCAAGGTATGAACAAAGGACCACAAGCAGGAAAGTTGTACTGCGTATGGTCCAGAGAATTAAAAATATCTTGCTTTTGATTGTGGTATCTTGTAGTTTGGCCTTTATGCATAGCTTTAGTATGCCTAAAGTAAGATATGTCAGAGATGTCTAGATAAAAAGGATGACTAAGTTAATAACAGAAGCAGAAGTAGCTTGAGATAACATTTTCCTCCTTTTTGAGGAAATTAAGTACCTTTCCAGTATTTTTTGTGAAGCTTAGATCTATCAGACAGCTAAAGTAAGAGAAGGCCTTGCAAAATTTCCATGAAGTTGAAATATCTATAGTGATGCTCCTGATAACAGGAAGAAATCCTTCTGATTTTGCTGTCCTAATCACTCTGAGCAAAAGGAAGAGAACACAGGCAAGTGATGATTGTCATTGCAATTTCACTCCTCATTCCTTTGACTACTTTAGAAATTCAAATAGTAAATCAGTACTTGCCAGCGGGAATGTGAATCAAGTGGTAGGCACCTTTCTAAAAGTACCAGTAGAATTGATAAGATCCAAGTATATTTCCTGAAGCATTACAATCAGAGCAGTAAAATTAAAACACCATAAGTAATACTACATTTTAAAAATACCATAAGTAGGGTTTCACAGTTATTTGAAGTCTTAAAAAGCTAAAATGTGTTCATTTTGCTTTTAGATAAAACTTCTTGAAGTTTTATACTGTAGTTATAACTGAAAGTGCCTTGCTAACCCAGTGAGAATGAGATATGGAGAACAGGTAGAGATTTATTTTTAAAACATGAACGTGAATTTGGAAGGGAGACTGCTATAGCATTTAAAAAAAAAAAAAGAGGCCCATGTAGAGGTTGTGAGCCGCAGATTAAGTAGAGAAAATGACATAACTTTTGTAGAGAGATTGTTTTATACAGGGGAGATTTACAAGGGCAGATTCTTTGGGAAGGAAGAAGATGGCCCCACACATACCTGACTGATAAAATATTTTGGATATCCCTTATCCCATGCTTTTTTTTTTTTTTTTTTTTTTTTGTTAGGGTGCAGTTGGAAGGTGCACTTATTAAATATTAATAGAGGACAGGCCAATTGAAATTTCAAGCTGATGCAGTCCCCATGCTCTTTGGAACCTTAACCTGAGTTCACCGGTACTTTACAAGGACATCAACATTACATAGCCATGTGACTTTGACCCTGATTACTAATTAAACAGAGGGTGAAAGTCCCCTAATTCAGAAGCCTTTTGAGTGGACAGAATCATCACAGTGAATGTCTCTTTATATTTACAGGGACAAAGATTTGCTTGATAGGTTAGGAAGGATTAGAAATAAAATAAACGTTAAATAAATAATTGATTGGACTTGATTTGAAGTCTTCTGGTGCAGCAGAACGGCCATAGACAATGAACAGTTCACGGATCAGCTGACAAGTGTTTTCATAAAAAGCTCCTGTTCAGAAGTTGTTATATAATGATATTTGATAGGGAGGCTCAAGGCTGCAAACAGACAAGGACAGCACCCACAAGGGAAGCTTTCTGTTTACTTAGTGAAGTTTGAGATTCTTCTACTGAAGAAGTAATAGCTTGCAGGGATGCTTCCCATTTTCTTTGCAATTATGAATCATATTTTATGAAATTTTTAAGGAAATTTAGGAGGAGCATCTTGGTATGGTCAAATATGGATATCCAGACTGCTGGGTTATCCTTATGTTAAGAAAGTGCTATGTGAAAATGGCTGAAAATTACTGTGCTCCAGCCATGGGCAGTTATGATCACAGGACAGTAAAGTGGACACAAGGAGTCTCCCAACTTATATTTTATTTTCTGTTAGAGGAATAGTGTCCTTATGCTGAGGCACAGGATAAAACTGCAATGGTTTCTAGCTTTGGTTGCACGTGGAACAGATAAGGAAGCTGCCGGGAGATGAAATGCAAAGGCATGGGTGCAGCAAGGGCTTGCAGTGTGAAGCAGCACTTTGTATGTTCTGCTGCTTTTTCTTGGTAAAGCATGTGCATGTTTCTTTTTTTTTCTTTCTTTTTTTTTCCTTTTAAAAGTAGGCAAATGCATACAGTGTAAACTGTGTATTAGATGTCACCAGTGTCTTGTGACAGCACATGGGGCAGTTGTCTTTTGCGAAGGTCTGCATGCACAGGAGAGTAATATTAAAAATCTATGCATAACTTAAAACAATAAAATTAAGCTTCCCTTAAGGAAACCCACCCTCCTTTTTCCTTCCCCCACCCTCAGTTACTGGATATCCCTAGCAATCAGTTCTCTTCCCACCCACTGTCATTTCCCAGTGTTTTTTATGAACATGACACAACAAATCTGTGGTGCCAGGCCCTGCTTTTTGTGTGGAAACCAAACTCTCTGCGTGGCTGAAAGCAATCTGAGTGTTTTAAACCCGGCGCTGGCTTTTGCCCTTCGCACAGGACAACGCTGGGTCGACGACATTTCAGGATAACTGTTTGGCAGCCATTTTAGATACTGCCTGAGCGGAGAGCGCGGCGGCTGCCAAAAATTGCAGACGCTCCGTGCCAAAACACTCTTGGCAGTGGAGATAAACTTTGCAGAGATACACAGTCCAGAAATATCTTATAATTACAAAGCGCAGGGGGCAGAATGTTTTTACAATACAGCTGTGCTAATGTAAACATTTAATTTGGCAGCCTTCTCCACCCACTTTTCAATTAACCGGGTTTATGCAGATACTTTAGGTCTGTAATAAACTTTATTGCTACTTCTCTTAGAGTACAGTTTATGAAACACAGATTTGAAGTATTTTGGGGGCTTTCTATGCATTTAGCAAGGCACATTGAAAATGTTAGGCTGTCATAAAGGGGAAGTGTCAATTCCTGTTTTAAAATGCCATAGCTCTGGCTTCACTAAAAGCCTTTGCTTTAGAAATATATATATTAATTGGGGCCTATCTCCTTCGGTCTCTCCCAAAGCAAGTAACAGGATATTAATAGAAAGAAGTGAAATCACTTAAAGAGCTACAAAAGGACATTTGTGCAGTGATCATTAGCGAAGACAAATGTTCCCAGCATTATGGCGTGGTATTACAGAGAACAATCCCGAACAACCGTTCTTACGGATATAATTACAATAATTGTGTGATAGCTGCGATAATTATTCGCACAGAGCAAAAGAAAAATAGTTTCCTATCTCAAGCCTTATTCAGCCATAGACATGTAGAAAGCAGCCAAAGATCTTCTTTTTTTTTTCCCCTGCAGAGTTATAAAAGCTGGGGGTTAGAGGATTTCATAATAAAAACGAGTTAATTGACTCTGTGCAACTGGTTAATGTTTTATAACGCACGAAGGCACATTAGATAGGATCTTCCTGCCCCATGCTGGGCCTACTGTGGTGACTTTGTGTGCTCCCTGGTGCGGTTTTGGGGAGAGAAGGACCTGCCGGGTATTGCAGGGCCCGAGTGCCCAGTTCCTCAGAAGGGAGCTCCTCACAGCGCCACCTCTGTCCTTCACAGGTTCACTGAGCAGCAGTTTTGGGCATGACAGGGTCCAGGATTCGGAGGGCTGTCTCAGCTGGGCCAGGCTGAGCCATGTGGAAAGCCTCTATTTATTTTAGAGAACGTTGAGACTGCTCAAGTCGCGAAACTTGCAGCGGAGGCCAAGAAGCTGCTATCTTGACCACGTTCTCCTTGGCAGCGAGGCCTGTGGGACGCAGCAGTGGGGGAAGATTTTTCCTTCAAGCTTCAGCTGAGGGAAAGAAAAAAGTGCTAGTGGATACCAAGGCAAGGCTGTGGCCATTGATGAAAACATCACAATTTACAGACGGTGTCCCACGGACTTGGTTTCTGTAGGAATTCAAAATGCTTTGTGACTGCTCTGATCACAAGAGACATTCTTAGTTGCTTAGCTCAGGAAGTGGTAATTGCAATTGATTTGTTGAGGTTTTACTCTTCCTCTTAAGGAATCGATAAATCAAACTTACTGATAAATTGAAATGTTCTGGCTGCTTTTGTTAAGTGCTTCTCCCTTGATTAGCCCCAATTATTCAGAGAGCTCAATTATATTGTTGCTGTGGCCAGATCATGAGTATACCAGGGAACAGAAATGCCTTTAAGAGTAAAATTATAGAAACTTTTTAATAACTTTTGCTAGTTCTTAAGCAATAAGAATTCATTTTGGTGATTTTGAAAAGATTTCTTAAGATAGATCCTTATTATTGCCTTCATTTAGCTGGTGAGGTCTGCAAGAAGGCGTATTAAAAATTAACAAATGATACATTGTATTTCATTGAGGTTCCTCAAAATAAAATATGTAGCGAGAACTATGAAGACACCTAGGTTGGGGAAGTTTTCCGATGTCTGACACAACTGCCTTCAGCCAGTGGGTTTGAATGAATGTAAGGTGGAGGAGAGCTATCTCCTGGCCTTTACTTGAGGTCATTCTTTCATCTCGAATCAGGAGGCTGAAGCTGGGCATCTAGACAGTGTTTAGGGGGAGGTATGAAATCATGTTGTGCTGCTGTCCTATTCAATAGGCCTCAATGTGGCAAGAATTTAAATAAATATATATTTTTTCTAAAGATGCAAATGCATTTTGGCAACACTGGCCTTGTCCTGCTGTATCCTGCAGGTGTCTAGAAGCTGGGATGCCCTAGGAACATGAGATGAAAAGGGAAATGTCTGGTGGGGATCCTCTGTTTTGACAGTCTTAGCAGATTTTTTGAGGAAGAAAGATGCTGAAATTAATAAACTAAGAGCAAGTTTTTAACCTACTGGTCCTTACAAACTAGTAGCGGTGCTGCATCAGTTCTTCAGGAAGCACATACGTAAGGACAAATGAAGTATTCCCCTGTACAGTAGAAGATGGTTTAAATAGATTAGGCTCTGGCATAGCACTTAAGTTTATCAGGCATTTAGTGTTTAGGATGTACAATACAGGCGTATGTGACTTGCCAACTATCTGGGCTTCCCCCACTGTTTCTGGTTTGGCAATGAGGTGGTTTTTCACCCTGTTGCAACACTGACTGCCAAGGAGACATGGCCAGCTTTCTGCTTCCTGTCTTCCTCTTTGTCCTGGCTTAGCCTTCCCTGTGGCTGCCAAGTCACTGATGCCAAAAGCTTCTGCAAAAAGGTCAAGCAACTAAGGCTTAAAATCACCTATGCCAACATTTGTATTTTCTTTCTATACTCCTGCATTCAGCTAAGTGAAAAAGTATACAGAGCATAACTGCAATAGGAATGGGGAACTTTTCTGACGATAGATGTGCATACATTACAGTTCTGCAAACGACTCATAGCCACAGTGAAAAGTAAACATTTTAAGAGGCATTCTGATTAAAGCTCATTGAAATGTGAAATGCTAAAGGTATATAATAATCTTTTCATTTGAGGATTTACAGCCTCTCTCCTCCCCTGCAATTTGTTTTATTAATTACACTGTTATTGTGTATTTGAGAGTCAAGATCCTTTAGAATTGGTTACCACGTGCTTTGTAGTTGAATCTGCAACAACATTAATGTTTCCGACTCTGCTGCAACTATCAGAAAATGTATCTTAAAGTAATATTTATAACTGGAAAACTTTGGTAATTAAAATGTTCCTGTTCAGAACATAAAGTTTACCATTATATACCTGAAAACTCATTAGATGGCTACATGTGCTGAACAATTTTTTTTTTTTTGTTCTGAGTACAATCTTTTTTCTCTTGATTTGGGTTTGACTGCACCTCTACTTTGTGAAGGTGAGGCAGGAAAGTATGCCCGTCGTTTTTATTTCTATAACATTTCTTTCATGACTCTGATATTCACCTCATGTTTTCATTTCCTGGTGTTGGAGTAAGTGCTAAAGTTGATAATAGTAGCCATAAATGCAGCGTGACTGTTGGCCCGAGTTGTAAAGCTGTGTGATTGCAGGGGGAGCGTTCTGTTCAGATGATTCATCAAAGCCCAAGCTGCAAAGCACCGCTTCATATTTCAGGCCATCTTCAAAAGAGACAATTTACTTTATTCATCATCTACTCAGCCTCTCCTCTACCTTGCACATCTTTAAAGAAAGGGTGTTTCTTTAAAGGAACAGCAACAAGCGAGAAAAAGAAGAGGAAAATTTCAGGAACATTCTGCTCAGTAGTAAGCAGTATTTGCCTGTCTCTTCTGCAGCTGCCTAACAAACCGCTACAGTTATTACTGATTTTAAGTTCATCTAATTAGAAATATTCTTTTGGGCATACAGATCTTATTGTAAGGCTGAGGAATATCTGCAGGGTCATTTGGTGATGGCAGAGAAAATCTTGAGAGAGTCTGTGAAGAGGTGGTGGTGAAATGAACAAGTTGTTGGTTGTGAGTTCATTGAAACAGTTGTTAGTAAGTTATCTTGGAGTAAATCTTTAACAATTTCATATCCAGTATTATTCTAAAAGTTAATTATGCACCTAGAACTACAATAGTAGCATGCTTTCTGGAGTGAAGCCTGGCACATGGACAGCCTCCTCCTGTGCTACAAATAAAAAGACACATATTCTGAATGCATTGCATACCAGGGAGTAATTTACTCACATATATGCCCTCTGCTCTTAATAACGCAAAGAAAAATGCTCTATAATTTTGGATGGCATCAGCAATCCTTATTATTACCTGTTTCTTCTGAACGTGGACAGTCTGGCTTTATCCTTCCACCTGTGCTCCATCTGCTTGTGATTTTATATACTGCTAGCCATATTTTCTCCCTAAGCAGGGAGAGTTACTGAGGGAGTTGAACAGTAATGCAGTTTTGTTTGTTGGTTGATGTTTTGAATGTTCTTCAGTGCATGGGTGGGGACAGTTACATTCTCATGAAGCTGAAAATGAAACATGGGTGCATAGTTGCCACATTTCACAGACTGCTAGCTTGATTTTATGGAGTCTTTCAGGAAGTAGTCTCCTGGGAGCGCCTCGAATCAGCAAGATGATCTTGATTGCTACTGTTTATTTTGTGTCCTTAAAATTGACTCATCTGCCTCACAGAGGGAAAGATTGTGGGTATACTTATGTGTGTTCAAGAATTCAGCTTTACTACTTTAAAGCTACTTCAGACTAAGTAGTTTCTCCTGTGGACGAGCAAACTAGTACTTGCTGTTAGCAGAGACTGAATGTATGTAGCTACCCAACTGCAGCAAGCGTCTTCAGTCTGTACAGACTGTTAAAATTAGCATTTAATGCCTGTAAGAAGGCGTTAGCCTTTCCTACCCATTTTTTACAGATTTCAATCTAGAAAGTGGTTTATTATCTCGGCTAAGAACTTAAAGATCATTCTGGTGATTAAAACCATTCTGATGTCGGTCATGAGCCTCTGAATGATGAAGGGGGAAATGTATTTCAGCAGTCTGCTAGAATGCTTTAATGAGGTACAGAAGCATACTAAAAAGTATGTTTTGTCATACAGTCCAGATATGCCAATTTACCATGGTTCTCCACTGCTAATCATCATATGGGGAGATATGGTCCAAAGAGTTTGCCTCATAACCACACCTGTTGTTATGCCTCATAATCACTACACTTCTTTCTAATGTCTCTTTGCCTTTAAAAAAAAGATATTTTATAACATATGATTTTTATTATACATGTTTAGCCTCATCCTTTTTTTTATTGCAGCAACATATTGATTACATTTTTTGCATCTGTTGATTATTAAGAAGAACTCATGCTAATAAATTTAGCAAGGCAGCTATCATCTCTTTTTGCTCTTGACATATGCCTTTGCTTCATGTGATTGCCTACTATCTACACAAACTTCATGACCTAACTCGAATTAGGCTTCATTTGACATCGTGTAGGTGAGAGTTGTGCGGAGATCCCCCAGCTAGCAGTGACTGAGACATCTTGCATGTGGGAAACAGTCACCCGTGCAAGCGTGACAGGCTGCCGAGACTTGTGTTCCTTTGGGCTGTCTCCTATATGCATGTGCATATGGTCTAACAAACTGGTGACCTGTAGACTAAACCTGGTAAAAAGCTCTACTTTTTATTCTTATTGTCATGGCAATCTGTCTTCATGTGCTGTTTCCATCTCCTGAATGCTTACATCATGCTGTTATCAATCGCTATGCATATGGAAGCGATTTGATTGCTCATTTGATTAAAATAGAAGAAAGGGGCCATATATTAGTGCTAGTGTTTCCTGGGGGAATGCACATTTTTAAACTTAGAGCAGAGAAACTGGCTTGAGATGCAGTGTGTTTTAACTTTGTTACATGAACTTAATTTTGAACAATTGTGTATGTAGGATGGTAAGTGCCAGACTCACTTTTGGAAACTTGGCCAAAAAATTAATGCAGTTTTTTTTCTGAGTTTCCTCCTGCGGTTGCTTTTGCTGCTGGAGGAGCCCTGGTGCTGCCGCGC
The DNA here is from genome assembly GCA_032353885.1 of Nothura maculosa. Classification (NCBI taxonomy): domain Eukaryota; kingdom Metazoa; phylum Chordata; class Aves; order Tinamiformes; family Tinamidae; genus Nothura; species Nothura maculosa. The sequence goes on from JAUBOD010000151.1 coordinate 2,694,922, forward strand.
TGAGCCATGAGCAGCTCGCAGTGGCGCTTGCTCAGAGCCCTGGCTCTGCTTTTGGAAGGACATCAGCACCAGGGCTGCCCCAGCCGTGAGGGTTTGTTGCAGCCGCCTTTGCCGCGCTCACTGGTTTGGCTGGAGCAACCCAGAACGGCAGCGTAAGCAGCAGGAGCAGAGATCTGTGCGGGCAAGTTGTCACCTGAGCCTGTCCCGCTCCGTTATTCCTACCCGAGGTTGCTGCTTGTACTGCACGTGTGCTGCGGACCTTCCGGCCTTAGTGTGTGGAGATGCACAAGAGGAGAGGAGGTGGGAGAGGAGATGCACTGAGTGCAGCTCTGCGCAGTGCACCAGGCAGCTCGGCCACGTTGCAGCCCTAATGTCAAGGCAGAGACACTATGGGAATGAAAGACAAAAAAAAAAAAGGGGGGGGGGCACATAGACATAGCGAACAGTTGAACAGTTTTGAGCAGGAGAGCATTTGAGGCAGGCTGAAGGGGAGGCTACTCACTTTGCTGCATCCAGGACTGCAGCCTGTTGTTTCGTATTTTTCTCCTCTCCTCTCCTCTCCTCTCCTCTCTCCTCTCCTCTCCTCTCCTCTCCTCTCCTCTCCTCTCCTCTCCTCTCCTCTCCTCTCCTCTCCTCTCC
>JAUBOD010000151.1:2695660-2726416 GCA_032353885.1 Nothura maculosa
CCTCTCCTCTCCTCTCCTCTCCTCTCCTCTCCTCTCCTCTCCTCTCCTCTCCTCTCCTTTTTTATTGTTTTTGGATTTCTCTCTCCAAGAGCGAGGTGTGACTAGTGGGCATTCTGGAAGGCTTGCCTGTCAGTCACACCCACTGGGTGGAGAAACACAGCCCTAGGCCAAGGCGAATTTCATGAGAGACTTGGATTTTCTCATGTTCTTGCTGCTGCTGATATCATACCGCTGTCCTGAAAAGACTCTATTGTTGTTCACATTTTACTTTTAAGTAGACATTAAAGGGATACTGCTTGTTATTCAGATGTGCAGCCTCTCCTGGAAACTGTTTGAAAACATAAAAGAAATTAGGAGCTTAGGAGATTTGCTTCCTGTAACTGTTCGTGAAGCTAACGATGATTGTATACCAGCCAGTGGGTCTCATATTAATTTCCTGGCAAGTATTAGCAACTGGATGGAAGCCTGAACTGAAAACCTATTGAAAGCCTTGCTCATCTTGGTGAAGGCTAGTCATGATATTGAAGATACTTTTCTAAACCAGCATTAGGTTTCTCCAACAGCACAGATGGACTTTACTGTTCACTCCTGAGGGTTCAGCAGCAACCACAGGGAAAGGGGGCTGCGTTTGAACGAGAGCTGTAACAGGGGACAGCCAGGAGGCAGAAGGAAAGGGAAATCCCCAGAATTTGGCTGTTTGGAGTTAAAGCCACCATTTCATCTGCTAGAAATCTGTCCTAAGAGGGGTTGGCATAATTCTAGCGTAAACACCCAAGCTCTTGTTCAGTGCACTGTGTCTCATCTAACTCCTTCAGGTCAAGTGAGTTTAACCCATTTATCCAGGCAAAATAGAAAGCAGTGCTGTCAGCTTTCCTTGGGTATTTACTATGCATATGCAGAAACCTGAGTACTTGAACATACACAAAGTATTGAATTGAATCATGAGCCTAATATCTGCATGCATGTGGGAGGAATATGATTAATATTGTACCTTGAAAAAAGTGAGTATAAGTAAATAAAAAACTATGCTTTTTTTCTGTAAAATCTAAAGAAACATCTGAAATGTTTCTGTCAGAAAAGTTGTTATGAAAGTTCACATCCGTTTGTATTCTTCTGGGGCTACACCAAAGACTTAGATTTAATGTATTAGAGTTGCCCCTCCATAGATCCCCAAACCTTTTTCAGGTTCATCATAGGGTCACTGTAATGTTATGTGCATTTATAATTCCAGCACACACCTACATGGGTAAAGATACAGCCAACTTACCAAAAAGAAATAAGATTGTTTGAGGTAGCTGCTATGTTATAACTTTACCCAGTGGGGTATTTAACAGGAATGCCATTCCTGCATGTCCAGCAGCTGTGCTGGATGTCTAAGGTTACTCCTTCGAGTTCATGTCTCGGCTGTCAGCTGGTGCAGCCCTTGCTGCTCTCTGCCACAACCAGAACTGAGTTTCTGTTTCAGGAAGCATGTACGTGTTTTTGCAGCTCCAGAGATGTGGTGTATTTCTCAAGGTGTTGTTGTGGTGGAACAGTGGAACAGGAAAATAAACCTTAGGAACTCTGGACAGTTCAGGAGTAATACAGGAACTGGCAAGTTACCATATCCAGTGACAGTTTTCTGCTGGCACAAACTCTGAGTTCCTAGGGTGGTTTTTTTGTTTCTCTCTCTACTTAATTAATACTTAATTTTTAATCATGAAAAACAAACCCCAAGCCATGCAATAAAAATCAAAACTTTGGAGTTTAAATCCATACATCTGTTTTTTAGAAAAAAAGTACTGTCCTTTTTTATGAGGATTTAATCCCCTTCAGTACAAATGACTAAGACGACTAAGCAACAGCTTTAGTACATAAGCTGAGATTCAGACAGCACAAGCACAGTTATGTACTGTAGAAGAAAGTACCTTTTAAATCATTGTCCCAATCTATAGTTTGTGCTGCACCTACATTTCACCCGTGTAGATGATGCTAATTCATTAGAAATTATCAAAAGTAAGGTAGGTGCAGACATGGAACTTATAGTAAAAGTTACAAAATTACAAAGCAGGTGCTTTCATGTGCTTTCACAAAGCAACAGTGGCTTTTAATAGATTTTCTTTTTAATAGATTGTGTCCAATATAACTCCAACAGCAATACAATTGCAAATAGGGAGATGGAGAGTCTGTGGGAAAAACGTTTTAAAAAATTGTTTTTTTTTTAAAGCAGAAGACAAGACTTGAACTAGGATACTTTTAGTGAGAGTTACATAGTTTGAAAATGATTGCTTGCCTTTTTTTTTTGCAGAAAAAATGCTCAGAAAAAAGAAAGAGTCATGCACAGTTCTACATTTTGAGAAGTATAAGATGAGGTGTTTCTGATTTTTACCTACCATAAGGGGCCAAAGTAGACAGAAGGTCAGGACAATGATCAGGCCTGAAATATTTATTTGGTCAGTTTTATTTAGGATTATGCTATCAGTTCTCATATTTGATTTACTACCAATTTATATATTAAATGCTGGATAATAAACAAGATTGCTGTGGCTATGTGCACACATGCAATTCCAGTCAAGTTTTTTGAACACTAGTAGAAAAATGTGGGATAATTTTCTGTCCCTTCTTGTGCTTTGTCTACTTAGTGTCCACTGATTTACCAAAAGTCTGGGACTTGTAGTCTGTCCTTTCTCACAGCTGTTTAATTAATTATTTTTATTATACTAAGTATATAGGAATATGGATAGGTAAAGTAGCAGGTAAGCATTTTGTCTGTGAATTTTTAGATTTTGACAATTCAATCCACTATATACAGAATATGATAACATAACATACAAATTATATGTAGATACTGTGATCTGAGACATCGCTATTCATAAACTTATCTTTCATTAAAAACATATTAGTTAAGAATTTTTATTAGTCTTCTCATCTGTCACCTTTATGAGTGGCTAATTAATATCACCAGTAATTAAAAATTGTACATGGTATCAATTGGCAATCTCAAAAAGAGAAATACTTACAATCATATAGGCAACATGGAGTGCATTTCAAAATAAAAACACGCTCCTCTGGAATCTTTTGTCAGTGCATTCCATCTTCTGTTATGCTAAAGATCAATTTCATCACCAGTTATAGCATGTAAATTAATTGAAATTAAAATGTATAATACATAGACATTATAGCAGTGCACACCATAGATCAAAATTATAAGATGCTTAGGTAAATGTTTCTGCGTTTGGAAATGCTACAGTGATATTCAGATTGTCATTAAACATTGTGGCTTTTTAAAAGAGAACATTTTTTGGGGCAAGAAGATGGGAAGTTCTTAGACACATGCATACTTACTGGCAGAGCTATTACCTCCCGCTGCTTTTAGTTGCCTTGAAGAAACATGAACACTACAGCGTTCCCTTTTAATTTTAGAGTTTCTATAATATATAAAGAAGAAACATTTCAGTTTAATTGTGGCTTTTTTCCTCCCAGTTGACACACAGCGTGGTAACGTGCTTACTGTTTTTGGAGATCTCTCAGTACAGAATAAGCCTCTCGGTATAAAGTAATCTACTTTTTAGGTGCTTGATTAGGTGATATGACAGCTCAGCAGAGTAGTGAGTGTGTTACTTTGCAAGGCTGAAGAATTTGGCTTTTAAGACTGTATTTTAATGGAAGACACAAAATAGTTTTAAGAAAGAAGCAGCTATATCCTGTGGCATCTGTTGAATAGCGCATTCTTCTGTGCTTTTAAATTATAATTTCTCATAAAGAGCTTCATGCAAAGCTCACTGGAGCAACTTTCCATTGATTTTAACAACCATTGGCTAAGACCCATTGGGAACAAAATGGATTTTTTTTTTAATGGTTGTGTCATCATTATCCTAATGTTACCTTACGTGGTGGAAAACATTTTATCTGCCTGAATCCTTATTACTTTCCTGCCCTAAAATGCTAAGAAAGAATGAGATCCTGGCTGTGTAGCCAGTGGTGAAGCCTCTGCTGATTTCCATGAAAGCAGGAATCACACTGTAGATCCTCGATACACTGAATGCCAATGAAGGACATTCTTTGTATTTCTTAGCATAATGTAATGGACAATTTATTACCTGGATGAAGATGGATGCAAGCAAATTTCTAATTTTGTGTGCAAGTACAGACTTTTTCATTAACACAGTATGGCATAAGGTGGGGTTTTCTTTTCCTAATCCTGCAAATAAGACTGCCATTGTGTTCTCCCTTCTGCCTTTCGTTTTCTGAAGAATCTATAATGAAAGACCTTTATGCTATAATGTAAAATGTTCCTTGCTCTCCAAGAGCAGTTTTTGAATGTTTCTGAGTATAGATGGTATCCACAGTATCTCACAGATGGATAAAATTAACCATCCATATCTCATCTTCTCCTACTGAATCTTGCAGGTTTTGGAAAGAAACTTCATTCTTTCACATTCGTCCACATGTGGCAAGATACCTATGTAAATCTCTGCTTAAAGTACATGTCAGAAAAGAGCTAAGCTAATATTATGAAGTATGGGAAACATTTGTTTCATGCCATGAAAAACAGAAATCCTTTAACTTAAAAATTTGTGTGCATGTGTATGTGTGCTTATGTGTGTGCATGCACGTATGCATGTGTGTGTGTGAATATATGTATCCCCTGCGCAGCTTATCTTACAACACAGCTGGGAAAAGTTGTTCAATTTCCAAAAAGAGGAACATATGGTCCTTATAAATTGTATAAGAAATATTTTTGAATAAATAAATGTTGTGATTTATTTTACATAAACAAAAGACAGAATTTAAATTAAAAAGATAAATCTGTGCATCGAACATAAAGCTGAAAAGCTAAGTGTGCTTATTGCTATTTTGGTTCTAATAAGTGTTTCTAGGTCCTTGAATTTCTTTCAACTATATGAAAACTGGATTTACTCCCAGAGCTCCGCTTCTCAACTAGGGCATTTTAAAAACTAAACAAGGGCTGAGTCAGTTAATTAATTTAAATGAGATTACAAATCAGAAAGACATTACGTAATGTTGATTTAATTACCGTTTTTTATTTACCTAATTAAAATGCTCTGAATAAAAGTTAGCAGTCCCCACAATGGCGCGTTGGGTGACTTGGCGCGGTGGGTCTGCCCTGCTGATAAAACAGGGGGTGAACCCCCTGTCCAGGGGCATGTGGGGGAGCACAACGACATGGGGCCGTCCGTGACGGAGCCGCTTTCGCTCAGAAGAGCCAACGGGCTCCAAAGTTAACAGGCTCAGGCCTAAAGCACCACCCATCTTCTGTCCCCCAAGCAAGGCCTAAGCCTCCTCCGAACCTTGTTGCTCGTGAAGCTGGGGAAGAAGGCTAAGATTGCCTGTCTCACAGGAGGGCGCTGCTTATTTTGCTGGGGTTTCAGCTTTGTGTGAATTGTGGTTCATACCATAAATCCTGGGCAAGAGACAGTAAATAAAATGGTTGCAGTCACCATTTTATCATACAGCATCATTCTGCTAGCCAAAACCTTCTAGGGAGAGAATTCATTTAAATGTAGTGATCTCTGAAAAGGTTAAAAAAAATCTCCCCTTTAAGTCAACTCACTGCTAAAAGGAAAAGGTGGTATTTACACATATTCCACTGACTCCTTTATAGTATTTTTTCAGCAGATACTTAGTACAATAAAACACTATTAACTTGTTTATATCATAAACAAACTGTACTATCACTACCGTTGGTGCAAGTAATGCTCATAAAATCATACAATAATACAGTCATCGGATTACACTATAAAAGATGTTGTCCAGCCTTTTGCTTTCACAGGGTAGAATGACATAGCTACTAAAAGGTAAATGTGTAATAAAACTATGAAAATAATAACTATAATCTTTATAGATGCACAGATGGAAAAATATGTATTTATTTGCTTTACGTAGTTTTGCTGACCACGTGGTTTGTCTGAGCATGGGCGGTTTTTTCCTGCCATGAAGGCCTCCCTACCAGGATGATGCTCTCATCTCTTGAGCTCTGAAATGGCTTTTCTGCCTTGGACAAAGCCTAGCAGGGGAACTGGGCCAGAGAGGTCCATCCTCTCTGCCATCCCCATCCTTCCCAAGTATTTTTGAGCAACTTTTCCAGTGATGGGATAAAGCTGCCCACGTGGTTGACCCTGCCTTGGCCAGGACTGCACTAGGGACCTTCGGGGGTCCCTGCCAGCCCGAACGGTTCTGCGTTCATGGAGGGGGCTCTGCAGGATGACACTGGCTGGTTCCTGCTCACGGGAGCACTGACAGCACTGCTGGTTGTGAAGTCAGACCCCGCACAGGTATGTGAGGATCTGAACTGCATCAAAGCGATCCGTACCTGGTGTTGGATCTGCCTGTTCCTTGATCCGCCCCCATACCCAAATCACGGGGCTATCAAAGAAAAAGGGTGTATTTACATGATGGTAAATGATTAAATTAGTGCCTGTCAGCTGAGATGAACCGAGAGCAAAGGCTGTCTCTAGTCTGTGGCAAATGAAAAGTGAAATGTGTTCACTGAAATCATTGAGGAAGTTTATTTGATTAGGATGAGACCTGAGGATAATCTACTTATTTCTAGAACACAGGTGGATAAAATATTTTTTCTTTTGATGAACTTTATTTCTTTTCAGGGCTTCAAAGTTGTGTTAATGCAGACAGCACAGCTTTAAAAGCTTTTATATATATATACTTGTATATATATATACACCTTAATTCTGTGATAGGAGATATAAAGAAAATAAAGCAAAACTTATATAAAGACAGTGTTTTCTCTTACTGGCCGCATAAAAAAAAAAAGAACAGACTACCAGGGAGTGTTAAAAATCCCCCAGAAAGCTAAACTGGTGAAGAGCAGCATGATTTTCTTAGCTTTGCTAGAGTTTGCGTTCCTCCTGCTGCTTTTTGTCACAGATGTCCCTCCCTGAGGTGCAAAAGGAGAGAGCGTCTTGTTCTTACCCAGGTGGGGAACCAACACCTTCCTTTTCCCAGCTCCCTGGTGTACTTCCCACATGCATGTGACATTGCATCACATTTCTCCTACGAGCAGTGGAAACGGAGAGTCTCGTTCCCACCACCAGTCGGTTTTCCTTGACCTTGCCTGCAGCGAGAGGAGTGTCTACATGCTTAGATACTCATCGGCGTTAACAGCTAGGACTGAAAGCATAGGAGACAACTCAGTATAAAATATACCAGCTTCTTGACTCGTATTTTGTATGGCTGCCTAAAAAAAAGGAGTAATTTGAGATAGGGAATTTAAATGTCTTGGTAGTGCTCATGTTGAACCACAGTAGGTTACATTGAGTAGATCTGTGGTATTGTGGCCACACGAACACCTGCCAGAAAAATACATGGGTTTGGTTGCCGTGAACGGTTCCTCCATGGGGCAGAGATTGATCAAGACTTCCTCCAGTGACTTCTGGAGCAGTGACTTCTGGAGCCTGCTACAGTTGTGAATCACATGGGTTAGCCACGCACTGGAAATGGTAGGGGCGGGCGCACAAATAAGTAGCAAATAAGTAATTTTGAAATATATGTGGAAGAATCTTCCCAATAAAGGCATGCTGACAGTAAAATTTTAAAAGGATTTAAAAAAGAAAAAAATGAGAAAACTTGCAGTTGGAAAAAACATGAAAATGCTGAAAATTTCAAGTTTAGCACATGTACATGTTGGGCTTTTATTTGCTACTAATTGTATAGATTTGCTTTGAACTTCTGGCTGAGTCTATTTTTTTGTTTTCCCTGTGCACAGAATTATGTTGTGGTAAAATCAAATACAAAGCCAGTGAGATAGACAAAGAGTCTGGTTTATGTCTTTCTCCATCACACTAGAAGAAAAGCCTGCAATTTCTGATTCCAGGGCTCATGCTATTAACCAAATGAATGATCTTGTACAGATAAAGACAAGAAATAAGATTTAAAATATCTTGCCATGTCCTCAACTTCCTTACTTTCTGTGGCTTTCCTGAAAATGCTTTTTACTTTCTGTTTTAGAAAAACAATGCTCCAGTGTCTCTTTTCATTCACTGTTCTGCTTATAAATTGTTTTATTCATATAGTAATCATAGTTCTCTTGCACTTTGTTAGGCTATTTGAATAAAATCAAACCAAAAAAGGAATGTTTTATAATTACTGATACTGGTAAAAGAACCCGATCATCACAGCCCATCATGGGTCTGTGTCTGTCATTTCAAGAATGAAGTTCTGTGTATTTTAAATAAAGTTACATAGATTAACTCTCCTATTCAGTGTTTAATAATTCCTTTCCTCTTGGTATTAGTGAGATCCCACTGGCAAATAGTAACATTGACTGGTCAAAACACTGTGAAAGAACCAATCTGTAAAAATGATGATTGATCAGTCCCTAACATAAAACAAAGCTAGTCTGACTGGAAAATTATAATAATTACCCAACTGCTTATCCCTGTGACTGGAAAATTCCATACTAAGTTTATCTTATTATAATATGAAAAAGGATTGTTTTAGCAAGCATCCTTCATTAACTCCTGGCTTATGGACCTAGAAAGTCTCATGTTGAGAAAGAGAAAGCAGGACCAGCAGCATATTGCCATATAAGAACTAAAAAAATATTCCTAACTCTTCACATTTTTCAGAGCAGAAGAAAAACCTTGAAAGCTATTTTTAGGGAGTTCTCAAAGCATGAATCCAGTTTCAATTCTTGATACCCGAAACACTTCCTTTAACACTTGCACCATTTCTGAGTAAAATAAGCCTCTGTATTAAACTTCTTACTTTAAAAATCATATGTAGTGTTTCCAGAAATAGTGAATGCCTATTAGAAAAATATTAAAGCACACTCTCTGGAGGGTAGACATCTTCTGATTGTAATTCAGGAACAAAGACTTTTCTTCTTACAATGTTCTGTGCAGAAACATATCATATTTTGAACATTTCCAAGATGTTTTCAAATGAATTTGAGCTGATATTTCGCAATAGTGTGCTGTATTTTATCATGAAAAGACACAGGCGAACATATTGTTCATTGTCTTTCATTGAACTCATTCAGGCAGTTCAGCAGATTTTCCTAACCCTGTAAATTACGTTATGACCAACATGAAAAATCTGATTTGTAGCTGTGCATATTAGTTGTTTAAAGCACTTTTTGTTACTTATAAAGAGCAATATTTATTTTATTATTGATTTATTCAGGAAAGAGTTACTTCCCATGTAACATTATTGAAACCACCTAATTCCTCTGCAATCACATACTCTAGTTCATAATCAATTCAAGATTTTATAGAAGCTTGAGCTTTAACCTTATGTAAGAATACACATGTGGTTTTACCAGCAAATAGGCTAAAGTTTCTAGGAATAGTAATAAAGTATTAGATCTAACAAATACCAATTAAAATTGAGCATTCAGATTGAATTTGTTTTCCTTTTGGTCTCTAGCAAAAAAGGATAAGGCATGGAAAAACTGAAACTAAAAAAAGGAGTTGCGATTTTCACTGACATCCTTCCTCTACTTTCATGCCTTTCACAGCTTATGTAGCAAGGTAAAGAAAAAGAAAGGAAGTGTCAATTTCATAAATTTTTCCATAAGGCCCTTTCAGGCAGAGGCACCATGTCTGACCTTGGGAAGGTTCAGAGTGTGAGACCAGCTCTGATGGTGGCAACTTGGGTGCTACACAAAGACAGGGCTCCGAAAGTGCCCCTGTTTGACGTGGGCTGCACGTGGGAATCTGGTCAGGACCTGCTTTTTGTTCTGCATACCCAGGTGGGAGATGGTAGAGGTAGATCTCGTGCCATGAAATTAGTGCCTCTTCAGGGATTGCACTATGCACAAGAAGCGTTTCATCTGGTATTGGCAATTTTAGTTGTGGCTTAATAGCATTGAAACAGGGTCTCACATGTGCCATCATCTTCTAGTATACTGATCAGATCAACAAATTCTTGTTTTCTGTAATTGTTATTCAGATGAATTCAGTAGTTCAGCTGACCATAGTTTAGATGAATGAGTTATAGGACATACAAGTTTATTTGTTTAGAGAACTTCTGTATCTTCAGAGCTTGAATTCAGAGATGGATTTATTTCCATGTCAGATAATGCCTCCTGAAGGATCAAGTTTTGTGTAGAGCCAATTTGCTAAACTCTTCAGCAGATTAAAACAGATTTTAATAAGTTTGTGTAAAGTGGGAGAGAATATTTTATTCTAGTTTAAAAGTAAGAATAAGGTATTGGCTTTAAGAAGTGAGGAAGATGAAGGGTCCGTTGGATTCACTGCTTTGTGTGATTCAGTCTTCTGTCCTCTCATGCATTATACACAGGAATAAAAATTTTGGTCTAGCATCTTGACTGACTTGGTTCAGGCCAGTGGTGGGATCCATCTGGCAGTACTAATTTGTGTGGTGCTACAGAGCAGTTAGTTTTAGCTTATGAAGAGCAATATTGCATTTTAAAATAATGGCAACTTTGTATTCAGGTTATGAAACTGCTGTATTTCAGATCCTATATACAGAACAAATTTATATAGTTATGAATGTAAATATAGTCATTTCATTTCCCTTTTTTCTATTTTTAATAGAAGACTGTGTCTATCGTAGCATTTTGTTAGTAATGTTTTCTGCCAGTGGAACAGAATATTATAATAATAATATTATATATATTTTTGATGAGGGAATTCAGCAAGAAGTGGGTATTTTAAAAAGAAGATCTTTATGAGCATGGACAGTATTTATTACATAGTGTGTTAACATCAAATTGCATTCTTCTCCTTATTCATTAGGTGCATGTGTCAAGAGGAGAATGAACTCTTTGAAGTCTGTAGGGCTTGTTTGTGTTAGTTTTTATGTTACATTATCTTTGTTTCACAATAGCTATTCTTACACAAAGGCTGTACTGTATTAAAACAGTCATATCTTCGGTCTTGAGTTTGTGGAAGCAGACTGTGCCTTTGTGCTCTAAGGGAAGGATAAGGAAACAGGGTAAAGAAACACAAACTCCACAAGTGGCCTGATCCAGTACATCTTTCTGGTCATTGCATCAGAAGAAGCTAGCTCTGCTTTACTGGTTATGCAATATTATATTTGGGGGATGGAGGGGTAGGAAATGAAAAGGTACCCTTGTAGAAGTGTTTACACCCTGCGTATTTACCTGAATGACTCTCTTGTCCTTATTCAGTGATCTATGAGTTCCTCTTGTGAGGATCATTGCATCTTTCACAATGTTTCTGGTTGTGTATAAAATGGGTTACATATAGTGTGTTTGTTCAGTAATGCCTTCATGTAGAAAGGCAGGGAAATGACCTTTAAAGAACAAAGTTAAGTATTAGTTTAATACCAAAGGAGGGTATTAAAGAGTTGTGAGATACTTTCAAAACAAATTAGTAAAACACTTCTTTGATTTCTTTATAGATTCTGGACAACCAGGAAGTCCAAGCCACAATGATCCTGCCAAGAATCCACCAGGTAAATATAAGTTCCAGGGCATGTGCAATCTAACATTGTTTGAGAACAAAGATACTACTGTTAATAGTTAAAGAGAGCATAATTGGTCAGCAACCTATTTTGCACTGGTAGGTACATATAATCAGGACAAGCTGTCGTTATTTTAGCTCTTTTGAACTGGCAGTGCCTCTATTGTAATTTCATCAGGATTCATTTAATCTAAGGAATTTTCCCCCCCATTTTTTTTTAAATTTGTAGGCATTGATGGACAGAGGAATAAGGAAATGATCCCAAACTTTCAAAGCTTTCATAAAAATCTGCAAGTGCTACCATTATTAATTTACCAGAGACAAAACAAAATGACTCCTTTTTTAAAGTCTTAGGCCTAAGTTACTTTTTTTTCTTTAATTCTTATTTCTGAATTTTAAAACATAAAAAAAAAGTCATTTTTTAATAAAATATATCAACTCTCAGAAGAACTGAACACATTGTTAGTGGGTCAGGCTAATTTAATTTTTTTCTTCTTTCTTTTTTTTTTTTTCTTTTCCTGAGTGCTAAATACATCACGCTTTACCTAAGAAGTAATTGTCTGATGCTGGGCTTTTAAACACACATGAACATTTTCTGCTTCCTTTTGAATACTGGCAAAACAGCCTGTTGTGAAAACAACCTATCTGTATACAGATAGGGTCAAGATCATTCTTTAAGTGACACAGACTATGCCATGTGAGTCCAGCGTAAAAACTCCAAAAGGAGAGAAATGTTATAGCTTATCATAAAGTTGAAAAAAGGAAAAACACATCGTCTCTCTAATATGAAAAACAGAAATGAATACAGGAAGTTTGCAGCTATGTTTCAGAGCTATAAAAGCAGAACAGCTTCATATATGTCAAACTTTTTAGTTATTTTCTAATGTGATTTTTTTTTTGCAAGGGATGATGTAGTTTTACATTAGTTTGAAATCATTTTTGGTGGGAGGCTTTGATGCTGCCTCTCTCCAAACTGTGTGGGATATAGGCTTTTATTTCTCTATTAAATATATGACGTAAATTATGTAGCTTTGTGGTTTAAAAATCCCAAAGAAGCCACCACAGCAAATTTACACCTATAACAAGCCTGAAAAATTTCCTCACAGATAATCATGGTTTTGAAAAACTTAAGAATATTGAGCTCTGGAGCATTTATTTTTGTTTTAAAATATCTCTGTTTGGAAGTGCAAGAAGAAAAGGCAAACGCGTCACACCTCATCAGTCTGAGAAATCCAGTCTGTAGCCTCTGGGTTTGAAAAGCTAAATGCAGAGTCTGGAGCCTCATCTTCACCCTTTTCAATTTTTTTTTTCCATTTCTGAAGTATGATTTAATGTTTTGGTTAGGGAAGTAGAGGTACATATTTCACCACTGAGGATCATATCCTCACTGGGTGTATTTTTTTATCCATTAGTCTCAACTCTAAGTTATTCCAGAAAGGAGTAAACTTGATGCCAGCAACAGAGCCATGGGGTGGGCAGAATACAAACCCTGCAGGCTTCCTTTTGCCAGCTCCATGTGGCGAGATCAGATGCCCCACGATATCTCATGACCTACAGTGTCCCAGGAGGCAGAGGGATGTAGAGAGGAGAAAAATCTGCCTCTGTTTTCACCATTAAACTTTCTGCTTGAAATTTGATCGTAACACTTTCTCGTGCCTTGGAGCCACTGCTGGCAGTGTCATTCCTTTTGTCTGATGCCAAGTGGGGACAGAAAATGGACGCTGTGCCTTGAAACCCTTCATTTGAGCAGAGACAGGCGCATACTTGAATGTCATCCGTCTATTTGAGGATACATGAACTGCTAGCACCATTCAGCCTCCCTGTGCGAGGCCGGCTTGGGGTTAAAGGGGGAAGAAAGCAGTGAGGTTTGTGGTACCACACAAGGGTGGGAAGGGAGTCACTCATTTAAGTCCATCCAAGGAGAAGGACAGTTGTCCAAGCCTTTCCCATTAGGCCTCACATGGGTGTTGTTATTAGAAGCAGGCTGTCAAAGCCCCAGAGGATACTCACTGTGTGGTTTGTTTCCTGTCCTGCGCCAGGAACCGAGGGGCTGGCCATGCCAGCGTGGTCTGCTGCATCTGAGCCCTTGTGCGTGGAGGAGCCAGGGCGCTGGCAAGGGATCGGTGCTGTGAGCGCTTGGATCTGCTACCTTCATAGCGGCCTTGCCAAGAAAATAGGAGACTAAGACCTGCGTGGTAGTTGGCGGGGTGGCTGGTGTTAAAAGTGTTGTTGTTGTTGGGTTTTTTTTTCCCCTAGGTTTGGCTAGACTGTTGAATTCTTTAGGGTGTCTGCTAATTTGCTGTCTTAACCATGGAGGGAGGGTTGTGTCACTTGCCAAACAAAAGAACATTAAGTGCACATGCTGGAATCCTTTACAAGAGGTTCCTAAAAATACACTGGATATTTTGATAGCATAATACAGTATTAAGATGGTGTAGCTTGTGGTGGGAGTGGTATGTAGCTTTTGTAGCAAGATCCAGGGATATCCTCCTCTTAAGTTTTATTTTTCAGAAACGTTCATCTGGTATATTGCTAAAGTATGAAATGTGCTTTTCTATGATCTGGGTTGTAAAGGCCACTTCTCTGTAGGGGAGTTGTTAAGTAGGCTCCAGACAGATTGATGAACCGTATGCAAGTGGGAGAGAGGGGAGAGGAGTTTTTAGGCTACTGTTGTCCGGATCAGCGATTAAGCTCCTGCAAGCTAAAGTTTATGCAAAGATAAAACTGCACTGGCTATTAAAAGTTTTCTTAGGTTCAAAGACAGAATGGGCCAGTCTGTGGAAAAGAAAGAAACTGATTGTGGGTTGTTAAATAGGCGGAAAGCACAACTTGATTAATAAATTCTTAAACTAAAAATACTTGGGAGTCTATGATAATAATACCCCAAAAAAAAAAATCCTTGATGTCCGTTCATTTCATTACTTCTGTACAGACATCTACTTAATCCTGCTGCTGGAGGCAGAATACTGTGGGAGTTGCACCCAGGAAGGCAATCTCAATGTTATTCTACATTATTTCCTCCCTTTCTGTCCCTTTTTGGGGGGCTGGACATATATGTCCATTGTGTGTATCTAAGAAATTAGCCTTCTTTAACAAAATGGTGTGTCTTGAAATACCTACTTGTGTAGGCGTGCACTGAAGAGTAAGATTTTTCAGTGATCTTGTATACAAAATATAAGAAAAGGACTGCAGTGAATAAAAAGAGAAAAACATACAAAACTACTAAGATAGTGATATCCACAACTACTGAAATAGTGAAATCCACATCAGCCATAACAGCTCAGTCTTAAGTGATACTAGAAAGCTCTTTTGGTACAGGATTTTCTGAGTTCTGTTCTGCTTTGTTTTTCTTACCTCACTGCCTGATGACCAAAACTTCTTTATGTTTGTAAGTTTACTTGCTACCTGTCTTTGGTAGGAGACTGCTGCTTGGCAGAGTTGCTTCATTTGTATAGTAGTGTTAACACTGCTGTGTGTAGCTGTTAAATGTGCTTAAATCTCTAAAGATTTTAAAGTTCCTGAAATTGAAGTAGGTAATGGGGAAATTGCTACTGCTAAATGTTATTTTGATAAGACTACAAGATAGGATGGACAGTTGTATATAGGTTGAGGGCCCAAAAAAACTGGTATTATGAAGGAACGGGCACCACTACGACATGCTTCAAGTGCTGACTTCTGGCGAGAACAGGAAGGATCCTCTTCCCTTCTCGTAATTCCTTCAGGGTTTCATGTCTTGCCCAGAATGGAAAGGCAAAATACGACTTTTCAAAAAGTGCGAGGGAAACCCGGTTGTCCTGGCACAGATTTAGGAACGTCTGAGGCCAGAGAAGCCAGTCATGTTCAGCTTTTGGCTCTTGTTTTAAGCAGCTAAATTTGGTGGTTATTTGGACTGTGTTTCCTAGCCAGTTGGGCCTGGTGGGTTTTTATATTTCCTGGTAGAGTTTACTCCACTTTATCTGGCTCGAGGAGTATTTTCATACATGTGTACAACTTGGGCAAATGATAAAACCTCAGTTAGGGCTGAATGAAGAAAGAAGATTCTGGTACAGTCTGTCTGATATTTAGTATTAGTTTTATATGGGCAACATGTTACTAGACTTAACATTGAGAACCTGCCTCTCAATGACTTGTTCTTCCTCCCCACTCTTTTCTTTCTTTTTTTTCCTCTCATAAAAAACATAAAATACGATCAGCACATTCATGTAAATATAATATCCCTGGTCTGAATCAGACAGGGTTAGTTTAGTCCACAGCCCCAGCTTGCTTCCCTGGGTTGATCTTTCCCTTGCATTTTCAACAGCAACTTTATTCTGAGAAGCTTTTTCTAAAGAAGAACTGAGTGAAATCACCATCTATTATTTTTTTTTCCTAATTAAAAAAGGTGTTGCCAAAAAGCTTGCAGCCAGCCTCACCTATCTCCCAATATGCAAATCTTCCTTGCAGCTGTAGAGCCCCAAAGGCTTTTCTAAGCTTTAATATGGGCCAGCAGCCATGGGGAGAACATTCCTTTGGATCAAGCCCCAAGAAATGTGTCATAAATTTGCCTATGTGCTGGTTCTAGAAAGAAGTATTTTGGTTTTATGTTTTATAATGCACAGTTTCAGAAATAATCTCTCAAGAGCAACATGTGGTCTCAACCTTTGCACTCATTTGAAAATGCAGTAAGCAAATGTCTTTTGAGTTTTGAGTGACTCAGAACACAGATGGTTTCGTTATTTTACTGTATTACAAGCTACCCTCTAGTGGATGGAGAATTACCCCATAACTAATAGGAACAGAGAAGAATCCCCCTGTCCTCATCACCGTGGCAGTTTTTCTCCTGTAAGCCATGATGCCATAGCAGAACAGGGAGACAGGCAGAATTTAAGCAAATACCTATTCCAAGCCTCGCTCTTTCAGCATGGGAGTGGATATTCCGAAACGCTTGCCGTTTCCTGTACGCCTGCAGCCCTTCCATCTCAGATAGCGATCTTCAAATAAAACAGGGCTGGGCTTGGTCAGGGCTTGATTTTCTGTGGAGCTCTCCCTTTCCCAGATGCTCGGAGGGTTAGTAATGACAGTGATGGAGAGGCGATAGTCTTCCTCGCCAGCGCGCCCGCCCGGGGCCGTCGGGGCGCGCGGGGGGCAGCGCGCAGCTGGGTTGTCTCCACAACCAGGAGCCTGTACAGCCCCTCTGACCAGGAACAGATCTCCTGGCCCTGCATCCCCGCGTTGGGCTCTGGCTCAGCGGGTAATTACTACCGGCTGCTGACTTAGGACTATCTCCGAGTTTTCATTTGCATGCACTACTCCTCTTCGTGAGGCTAGCACGTGACAATGTCGTGCTTTTAAAAATGTTGCTGCTTTTCATTTCTGACATGGTTGTGTTGAGTGGTGAGGGCAGCCTTTCACTTCAAAGTATGCATAGAACAATAATTTACTAAACAGTGCTATGCAACAAGTTAGGATTCCAGAATCCTACCTTGGCACTAAATAATTCCTCTCTGTTACTGTACTGTTCTTTAAATGTTGGAAACCAGTTCTCTCAGCCTCTTCTTACACCGTTGGTTGTAGCCTGTGCAGAACATGAGGCCTGCTGGAGAGAAAGCCACAGTGCTCTCATGGTAGTTCCCTATTGTGTTTCCTGCCAGGTTTCAGGGCAGCTTATGTAGTGAATTTCCATTATCAAATAAATAAAGTGCTTACATCTTGAAATTACTGAAACATTCAAGGGCATTGTCGCTTTGATTATTAACTTGACGGAGCTGGAAATCCTACTCATTTTTGGTAAAAGCACAGGCATTTCTTTGTGCCCTTACAGTGCAAAAAAGTTGAGTGTAATCAGGGGATCTTTTTACAACATGTTTGTCCCCTGTCCCAGTTACAACATGCTTGCAATTTGCAGGAAAAACTGTGACTGGCTGTGCAACAAGGTCAGAGACCATCATGTGGTAACCAAAACAGCCCCATGCCCTGGATGGGACCTTAGTTCAACTGTCTCACTTGATGTCACCCCTGACACCTTCTGCGTCATTCCGTTTTGCTCGCATTGCCCACCCTTAGTGACCTTTAAGAAGTTCTGATCCAATGGAAACCTGTTTCTGATACTTTTACCAAGGTACCAGCTTCAAAATTCATGCAATGAGAAAACAAATTTTGACAGACATTATATTAACTTACTTATGTACAGTGTGAGAATAATTTTCCCTGTCCCTACTGTGACTAGTAGTTCTGTGCCATTAGTACTCCTGCTGACAGTAAAGAGCTTCCTGAAGAAGTCATATGTTGCACACAGCAACAGCAGCAGCTATCCTTAAAATGGCTTTTTTTCCCCCCAAAGACTCTGATAAAGCATATAATCAGCCTATTTTATCTTTAATGTAGTACTTTTAGAGATTGAACAAACTTAATACCCCATGAAGCACATTACATCACCTTATTTAAAGTCCAGGCTCACAGCAGCTCTTCTCCTGCTTTGCAGACAGGGCTGAAGCTCCCAGTCTTTCTATTCACAGCTGGAGAACTGATTGTATTGCTAATAAGTCTCCCTACTGCTTTCTGATTCTCTTTTTAAAGATCTCCTCCCAAAAAACAGTAATAAAAATGTTTCTTATGTTGTGTAGATCCCTACTTGTACTTATAATCGGCACAAAATCAAAGCTGTATCAGTGAAAAGAAAAATGAGATACTTAATGATACCAGGAAGCAATTTTATGTTTTGGCACTAGTCAATATACAGCAGAACGTAAACAGACATTCTATTCATGAAAGTACAATTAGATCAGAAGACACTTAAAGGCTGGTTAAAGATTTGTTAAGTCAGACGTTACTGGTAAGCTTTAAAGTAATTTAAGAACAAGCCCCGTACAATTCATGTTAGAGCAAACTGAAAATATTTTCTAATAAGCTAAAGCACTTTTTTTTTTTAATCTTAACGTGTAAAACCTGCACTTGTAATTCAGCTCTTGAATTCTTAGCACAGAAGCACAGAGGAAGACATTGAAGGCCTGGAACTGACGTAGCTTCTAAAAGAGTTAGAAGAATTACTAAAGGAGTTAGAAGAATTACCTGCTCTTTCCTAATTCTTCTAGCATAGCTTGATTATAACTACCCCTTAGAGACTGATATTTTTGTCTTATATCCATAATGGCATCAATCTGGTCAGTATGGAGTTAAGTATGGAAAAATTATTTTTTAGGAATGTTTTTACATAAAAAATCAAGGAAAGAAGCCACATTTTGTATGCTCAAAAGCTAAAAGGAAATGTTTTTTTGAGGGGTTTGGAAGCTAACTTTGACTATACAAACTATCATGCTATTTTGGACAGACAGATTCTTTTTTCTAGAATATAGATTTTAAAAAATATATAATAATTAATGAAAGGTGTTTCAGAGAGTATTGTCTCTTGGTCAAGATGAGTTTTAGTAAATTATCATATTCTATGCATTTATTGGGTTTGAGGAACAAAAAGAGCAATTCATAATCAAGACCATCAGAACTTACAGTAAATTGGCTATGAGGAACACAGCAATAAAGTATTATCAAGTGCTTTACTGAACTGTTCAGAAACACATATCAAGATTATTAATTTAAATATCAAGATTGTTAATTTAAATATAGTTAACATGTTAATGCAAGCAATGCAGTAGGGAATACTTTATCAAAATAACAATAAAACCCATACAATATGGAGTATCTCTGTATATCTTTTTCTTGTATGCAATATGATAGTATGAATAGGAAGGCTAAGTCTCATTCGGTAGGGAGATCAGCCAAGGTAAAAGACAATGTCTCACATCATTAAAATGAAGATACTGTACAATGCTGTGCTGCTGCATACGGAGACTTACTGTTTATCGTATTTACAGTGCCTGTTTCTGCAACAAATTACAGCAGTTTAGTAACACAAAACATTTTTCTATTGCACAGCTGGAAGCCAAGAAAAGTTCTGCAACATATCCACAACAGATTGGCTTCCTAAATAGTTAAAATTGCTGAACTCCACTGGTGCTGATACTAAATATGCTTTTATTTTCCTGTATTCAGAGGCACCACTGAAATCCACCTACCCTATTAGAATGTAGGTTTCAAAATGAAGTTGCTCACTGCCTGTGAAAAAAAGGTCTGCAGACTTTTTATAAGATCTTGTCACATTACAGAGAGAAAAAAATCTATTTCTTAGGTTGATTGAGACAGACTGTAGCTGCACATTTTCCCTGTCTTTTGAACCGCCTGGTAAAATGTGGTGTGATCACATACCTCTGTGAGTGATATTATGATTTTGGCGGATACAAGCCAGGCTGGAAACCGAAGCGTCCACTGGGCAGGCAGGGGCAGAGACAGGGGTGGTCAGCTGCAAGGCATCCTTCTGCGAGCGAGTGGCAAGCAGTGGCACTGCTCTGCGGCCTCGTTTCTTACCTGCCCCTGGCCCTTATCACGGAGGGGAGCTCCTGTGTATGTTATGGGGCTGTTCTGAGCATTACCAGTGAGAAAACGAGAAATTCATGAGAGAAATCTCAAAACGTACACGTATGTGTGTGTGTGTGAGTGTGCACACGTACACACAAGTGTTTCTGTATGTAAAGTCCTGCATTCAAGTCTTCCTTTTTAGATAAAAGGAGCCCTAGGGCTTGTTCTCACTGAAGTAATGGTTTGACTATCCTACGCTTGCTGAAGCTCCTCTCAAGCTTGCCTTGCTTGAACGAGGGAAGCTGGGCTTCAAAGCACTGGTATTTGGATAAGCAGCACAGAAGTTCACAGACTCCGTCTCATTACCAGCCCCAGAGCTGGCTCCACATTTATACACTGGCTTTAAGCCACACTTCACTTACAGGCCAACTAAAATCAAGAAAGCAAATTCTTCTTTGGAAGTCTCTCGTCTGTGTACTACTTCAGACTGTTCCTGCTAGAGAAAAGAGAAAGAAGAAGGAAAGGATGGCCAGTATGAGAGGAATTACTGTTTTTTTGTCCAACTTGCCTTCCCTTACTTTAAAAAATGAAAACTGAATAAGAAAGAAAAAAGAATCATTGGCACTTTGCATTTTTTGTGATATGTTTGCTAGGTTCTGTCACATACAGAAGTAAACCTTTGAGAAGGCACAACATCTTTTCCTCATACCAGAAAAGAGGCAAAAGGGCTCATAGCAATGTAGAAGATGTAAGAGGGGGATCTTCATGGAGACAGATGATGTGGGAGAGGTGCCCATGAAGGGCCAAAGAAGAGTCAAAATATTTTTTGGAGATTTGAGAGAATTTTGAATTTTCATAGACTCACAGAATGGTTGAGGTTGGAAGGCACCTCTAGAGATCATCTAGTCCAACCTCCCTGCTCCAGCAGGGACACCCAGAGCACAGGGTGGCATCCAGGTGGGTTTGGAAGATCTCCAGAGAAGGAGACTCCACAGCCTCCCTGGGCAGCCTGTGCCAGGGCTCTGTCACCCTCACAGGGAAGAAGTGTAATACAAAAAGAAATAAATAAGAGAGAAGGAGATGTGCAGAGTTACTAACAGAAATAAAGACGGGCTGTGATAAGAGTATTTCATATGACATTGACTGAAGAAGGAAAGATAGTAGCATAAAGTTGTTCAAAAGCTTCTGTGCAGTAAAATTTCCATGCTTTACAGTACTCTCTATATCGATTGCACTTATCCACGTGATCATTCTTCAGTTCAAGAGGGTTAACATTAGTGTAAGGGTATTAGGGAGACAGCAAGAAAAGCAACCATATGTGATAAGCATTGTGCTTGGTTGGATGCGTTCACAGTTTTCAGCTTTTAAGTCAGGTGTTCATACAGATACTAGTAAATATTGTCAGAGATATGAGATGAGTCAGATTCTACTGGGCTAGTGACACTGAAAAAAGAGCAGAACGTCTCCTTCTCCCTATCCTCCTACACTTTCCCTGGACAAGCAGCTAAGTTTTCTCCATGTGTAACAAGGAGAGGTCTCTGAAATGGAGTACACTGCTTTTACAGTCATTTTTTTCCCAGTTATAGTGGCATTCATCATAAAATATTTGAAGATGTACACAGTAATTGCCAAAACACAGCTAAAGAGAATAGCCTTGGGCCATTATGTTCCAAATCTATAAACGTTCCTGTAGGGGCATTTTTGTTTGTTTGTTTTCTTAGCTAGAATATTTAGGATCCTGCTTTTACTTGTTCAGACATTCAGAGTAGAAAATTTGTAACAAACTTCTAAAACCAAAATGCTTAGAAAAGAGGCTGTATGAAATACAGTAAGCTGTGCTTAATGTGCCATTCTATGTAAAAGAGAATTCTAAGCAGTATTACTGGAGCAGTGATCTTCACAAAGTACAGGGCCCAGTAATTTGGATGGTGAATGCATTCCTTCCTGGAAGGGCTATAATGTCATATCATTTGAAAATCAGGAAAGGCGGTTTATATAGTGATTACTGATAAGGGCTTTCCACAGAAGTCTATGTTTCTCAGGTTGCTATTTATGTAGCAGATAGATACACTACTGGGATAGCTGTATTGATTATGAGCTGATGTTTCACTGCAGGACTTCTAAGTTTGCCCTGTTTTCAATGCCAAGAAATGTAAATCACATCTGCTTATATCAGAATAAGTAAATATGAATCAAAATGATTTTTGTGGTTTCTTAAACATAAATTGCTAAGTATTTAGCTTCTCATACATGTAAAAACCCTACCAAACAGCAGAATCATTTTGACCAGTTTCTGTTTTAACTGGAAATAACAGTCAACCTTGATCTGCTTCAGAGATGAAAATCTGGTAACTTGAGTGGTGAGGTAAAATCACTACACAACAGGGCAAGAATCAAAACCAGTTTTGCAGAATTGCATTACTCAGTGTCTGTTGTTTAGGCCACTTGATAGTGCTCTTAGTTTAATATTGACTTAAAGTTGAAAAGACTGGTAACAGGAGCTCCTTTTTTGACTATTTCTTGATGGTTATTCAGGAGCTCAGTGGATTGCTTGTTAATTTTCATGGTCATATTGAAGAATCACATTCCTACAGCTCCTCAGATTACTTGAACCTCTGAATTTCAGCTCTTGTTCTATTCTGTGAAATTTCAGTATTTTGTCATCTGGTTTTGGGATTGTGTTGATACTGCTGTCAGCTGGTGTATGTATTTATTTGTAGTTATTCATTAAATTTCTCATTATACTGACTGTGGTTATTGTGATCTTTTGCAGTGTACCTTGAAGACAGTTTTGTAAAATCTGGAGTGTTCAACGTGTCGGAACTTGTGAGAGTGTCTAGAAGTAAGTTAACAATTACATTTAATCATTTCCAAAACCAACTAAAATCAAGTGAAAGTTTTCTCTTTACTAATAAAAGAATATAATAATATAAAATAATATAAGAAAAAAAGAAAGATTATTTCTTTAGTTTGTTTTCTAATTGTTAGCTCCTAAAAGAAAATCATAGCAAGGATAGACAGGCTGATCAATTTAATGTATTATAGACGAGGCTCTTTCTTTTACTCAAAGCACTAGTTATAATTGAATTTCTACTTAAATTGGAGTCTTTTTGGCATCAGAAGGGTTATGCACACAAGCGTACTAAGAATACAAGAGTAAAAACAATTGTAAGTATGAGGGGAGAGTTGGAGTTTTTACTGCAGATAAAAAAAAAAACAAGCAAAATGAATATAAAGATCTCTTCTGTTGACACTACAAATTTGCCATAATGCCATGGCATAAAAACAGTGCATATTTTCATTTGCTTTTTGAGCACTTCTTTCATCCCCTTACTATCAATGTGACTAATGTGTTTCTCTTAAAAGTTTATTAAGATGTGAAAGTTGTGTTCAGTAATGTCTACAGTGATGAAACAATACAATGCTAACATGATGACAGTTGAATTGTTCAGGAAAATCTCTTTTCTGACGAGGTGAGGCCAAAAACAGTGAGACAAAAGTCTTCAAAACTCTCTGTCCTTTTTTACACAGGAGCTAATTCATGCCAAGACAGGATGCTTAAGGAATTTAGTTTACCTAGTGAGGATTAGAATTTGATTGTCATTTTTTCTTTGCCCTAGTCAAAATGAAAATTATATGAAATGGTTCAGCAAAATATTGAGAACTGTGGTCCTGCCATGTTGAGACATCTGTTACTTTTGTGCTGGCTAAAGATGTGTTTTTGCCATTGTAAATAGCTGAGAACTTGTATATGTGAAATACAGGTTTTGCTTGACCAGTGGATAAATACGCTTTAAAGTATTTTTCCATTAAAATTAAAACAAAAAGAACTGATGTTATAGTTACATTATGAAATCATACCTTTTGCTGCTGACTGTTATACACAATATACTTATAATAATAAACTTAAAAGTATGTGGTTTCTGTGGGATTTCTTGCCCTGCATTTGTTTAACCTCAAGCCACAACAGAGTTGTACTTTAACTGTCAGGAAAAATACAAACCTTCAGATGCATTACACAACATGCAATTATTCTTTTAAGTGCCAAAGGTAGTTAAATGCACAATGCACAGACAGTGAACAAAGGTAAATATTCCACACTATATAACATATAATTTGTTCTTGAAATGCTAAAATGCACAGCACACAGACTCTGCAAGGCGCACAGACTGTGTAAGGAGGTGAAGGGGGACACTGAATGTATATGTGTTTGTGTGTAGGCAGTGGCACTGCGTGGAAGAAAAAGGAAGCTGTACAATATGCCATCAGGACAGAAGGCTACTTTTATACAAAACAGTTAACATTCAGGGAGGAAGAATTTGTGCAATCCCAGTTTGTTCTTTCTGAACTGAAATAACAAGCTTGTCATTTCAGTTGTTTTCCTAAAGTATATTAGCTCTGCTTATAAACTTTGTTGTCATTTGCTGTAAAAGTCATTCTGCAAAAGGCTGAACTTGGTGTCATAGTGTGTGTTGCTTCTTCACGTTGACAATCCCAGCTTGCCTCCTATAAAACAATTATGTATAATAAATACGCTGTCTCCACAACTGTTAAGGGATTTTTAGGGACTGGAGGAGGCAATTCACTTTTAAGATATATAAACACTGATAGAACTTGTCTGTACTTGGTTTCTGCAAGAGGCAGAAAATTAGGTTCATGTAGGAACATATGACATTTTTCCCAATGTTAAAAAGATTGTAAAAAGATAAAAGATTATCTTTGACTCTTTATAATGATGTGTTTTTCAGCACCTATAACCCAGGGAACTGGAGTGAACTTCCCAATTGGAGAGCTTCCGAGCCAGCCATATTACCATGATATGAACTCGGGAGTCAATCTGCAGAGGTCTCTTTCCTCTCCACCAAGCAGGTAAAAATTTGAAATAAATGCTAATACCAAGTCAGTTTTAATAGGGAGGGAATAACGACTCCCAGATACTGTCAACAACCAGACTTCTATGAATTTCTTCTGATTTTTTTGCTACATACACAGAGATTAATATACACATATGTTAAATGACTTTGAAATTTGAGATGGTGTCATTGGGGTATATCATTACTAGTGACATCACAGATAATAACTTCTGTCAGATTTTGACGTGCTGAATAGTGATCTGCCAAGACCGCATTACACCTCACAGACCTGCTGCGCAGTGGTGTAAAGGTCCATCACCTTGGGACGTGGTGGCCGTGCTTATTGCTCCAAAGCAAATCCAGGCAAAGAAGCAGTCTTTGGTGGCTCCTCCTTATATTCCCATCTTGATGGTTATGGTAGGGCAGGTACTGTTGAGGGAAGGACATTATGGTAGCTGCATAAGAAAGGGGAACACATGGGAAACTTGTGTTTGTAGCATCACCCTTGCTACAGGACATGAGTTTCCCACCTCACACTTGCAAAGAGCTTTTCCCAACATTATAGAGAAGGTGAATGGGGAATCAGAGACTCCCTTATTTTTCTCCGTGGTCTCTATGGTGCCAGGGCCCTAAAGGGCCATCTTCTCACTGGTTTTAGCATGTTGACTTCTCTGGAAGACATCCTGGTCATTCCTGAGGGGATGTAAGGGACACCACAGGGGTGGCCAAGCTGCCCTGCCCTCCAGGTTTGATCAGCGTGTAGATTCCCCAAGCGTACCATTGCTTTCTGAAACTCTCCTCTGCATCATGAAATCACAAGCAACAGAGCATCTCTCATCCCAAGGACTCTTCATTCCAGGGAATCAGGAATTATCTTGACACTGGGAAAGATTTTAAAATAATTTTGATTTTTGAGTGGACTGGAATATTATTCCACTGGAATTTAGTGTTTGTGAGTTATTTAGCTCATATTCCAGCACTTCCATTGAATTTTCAGCTTTGAATTTCTCCTAATACACTTAAAAAAGATATATTCATTTTCATATTTCTGTTTAAAAATAATAATAATTTCATGAAAGTCGATATCTTATTTTCCTATAGCAATCTGTTAAGCAGCTTTAGTACACATTATTATGAAGAAATTTGACTTTTCTTCACTGTATTGAAATGCTGCTTCATTTTACATAGTGTGACTTGAAATGTGGACCTTTTGTTTTCCATTAAACTAATTTAAAATTGAGTCTTTCTGTCAGGTAGGCCTCTTGGAAATGCTTAGTATTTTGACCAGGTGAAACAAAGTAAACTTTTTTTTCCCCCTATTAACACATTTAGAAAAATGCCTGTTCTACCTGGACTTTATCAGTAGCACTTTTCCAGTGCTTTGTTTTGCTTTCATGGGTACTCGATAATGTTTAACATTCTCATGGTACAACTTTTTTACAACTGGTTACAGGAACTGCTTTCTTGTTTCTTCAGCTGGATGCCAGCAGATGCAGAACACTTAGGGCATTTTCAGGGTGGCCATGCATGCCACCTCTGAAATAAAATCATGTGAAAAACGTAAACATATACCTCTATTACACATTATTACATAGCATATATACTGATGTAAGTTTTAAAGTCTGGGTTTTTTTTTTGTCCTTTTTATGTGTGGATTACTTTCTGCTGAAGTATTAGTTGAAAGACAAATAGTTTCTATACCACTATGAGCTGCATATCATACTCATGGCCAAATCTTACTCCAACAGCAAAAGACCCAAAACTATCTCCATAGATGAGAACATGGAACCAAGCCCGACAGGAGACTTTTATCCTTCTCCAAATTCACCAGCTGCTGGAAGTCGGACATGGCATGAAAGAGATCAAGGTGAGTGATATCAGACCATTTTGCCTCAAAGTATGTTCAAACATACAGCAAAGCTCTGCATCCGCCTTCCCATTACTTCAAAAAAGTGATGTTTTCTGAAAGAATCTTAATTATTTTATGTAATATATGTATGTTAGCTTTATAAATGCAGTTAGAAACAACGATCAAAGGTATAAAGTATGAACAATCACATAACATTTTTTTTCATCTGGTCCCTGCC
Source organism: Nothura maculosa (assembly GCA_032353885.1). Lineage (NCBI taxonomy): Eukaryota > Metazoa > Chordata > Aves > Tinamiformes > Tinamidae > Nothura > Nothura maculosa. The sequence continues at coordinate 2,722,397 of JAUBOD010000151.1, forward strand.
CTATTGTTTGAAAGGATGTGTTGCAAGTGAGATCCTTTGAATTGTTTATGCAGTGATGATCCCCAGAGAATTATGAGTCAAATCATTTCAGTAAAAAACAAAATATCTGCATACTGTGGTTGAGGCAGCCCTAGTTTACTCAGCTTTTGTTTCACAAAACATGATACAGACTCCTGTATGTGGATTTAACCCATGGAATGTGTCTCTGAAAAGGTCTAACAGGCCCTTCTGTAAATAGACCTCATGTAGCTCTGGGGAGCTACATCTGTACGTGTGGTTATGCACAGTTGTGATTTGGGACATCAGAAGCAAAGAACATGTTTGCTCAGAGCAAAAAATTATGACTGTCAAAACACTGAAGTTAATTATCATAACTTTTCCTGATGTTAGCCTGATGTTTTATAAGCCTTCACACTAGCGTAGTCTTTTCCCTCGCCTTTGTAACGTGAAATTCTGCTTAGACACATGTACATGTAGTGGCTAATGGACTCGCTGTCGGAGACTCAGGAGCTCTCTGGAGAATTTGTGAAATATGCAGAACAGTATGTAAAAGTGAAACAGGGAAAAAGACATGCAGGTTTTTTTTTTTCCCCTTGCTGCTTCTGATGTTTGCCTTCCTGTTCTCCCCTCACTGCTCACCATTCTTCTGTCCCTTCAGCTCAGACTGGCCTTTTGGGCTGCGCTTCTGTAAAATTGTTCTAGGCTGCTTCAGCTACTTTTTTGTTGTTGTTGCTAGGTTTTCTCTTTCTTCTCTGTGTGCATGGTAGCATGTGCTCAGTATTTAATGTAGCTGTATTTTATGTTCGTGTTTTGATGATACTTGGTCCCTTTTAAATCTGTTTCTACCAACTTTCTGATATGTGTTCTCATTAGGCTGTTTCTCATGCACAATGTTTGTTTGCTTGTTTTAGTTCTTATTTTTTTCTATACCTACTCTCATGGGGTCGCTAGTGTTTTCTTATTTTTGTCAGTTTTCAACATGCTCTGCTGAGCTTTAAAAAGTCTAGCCTGTGGCCTTATATAAACAAATTTAAGAACAACAAAGCAGCAGGATTGTTAATCAGGCCCCAGAAGCTGTCCTCTCTGTCCAAGTTTTTCTCCTTTGTGACTCTACTCTGTTTTCCTTGACACCTTTATTACCATTTTTTTTTTGTAGTAGACAAAATTATACCTCAACTATTTTTTTTTTACTTTTTAAATAAAGTACTTGTGTGGTTGTGAGAAAACTAGCCGAGTGTTCTTCTCTGAAGTGGTCTCTGCATAGCTGCACTTGTGAAATAAAGTCCCTTTGAGCTATAAGGTCTCCTTAGAAATGCGGTGTCTCTTGGGCCGCTCAGGGCCAAGTCCTGCTGGGACAGACTTTCACACACAAGTTCTGCAGTTCCCAACTGTTTCTGTTTCTTTTTAGCTGTTTGGTTGCTTTGGTTACGAAGAATTGTGCTCTCTGAACACAATCTTACCAGCCTACTTTATTTCACATTTATCAGTAGAGAAAAATGCTGTTTTAAAGATCATTTGAGACAAAATGAGAGGTAGACATGACTCACTTTCAATTTTTTTTTTGCATTCCTATGCAAGCTAGAGGCTGTACTATCTTCCAGCCCTGCTGAGTTTCATAAACCCTTATCATATCTCCAAACACTTGTCAATGCGACACTGTGAGTTATTTTATTTCGTCTGGCTCTTAGATATCTTCCACTCATGTGAAAGGACAGGCATACCACTGATGATATACCACAGGTATGGCCTGAAAACTTTCATATTGGGAGACGATACCCCTCTTGCACCCAAGCCCTTATTCCTGGCTCTAGTCATATTAGGAGCTTATCTGACTGCAGAGGGAAGAGTATAAGGCAGTGACTGCTCAGTCACTTGGTACCTGCTCTCATGTGGAATTGGCATGGACAGTTCCTGGCATGTTTGTTCGTAAGCTGGCTTGTTTAGTGCCTGATATCATCTTTATAACAGCATATGTACATCTGTGAAAATCTCCTTTTTGACGCAGAAGTCTTATCAGGAGCTGTTGTTTGAAAAACCTGTACTCTTGCTATCCTGTGCCCCAAGCACAAAGACTACAGAAGGAAAAGCTCCAAGAGGATTTCTAGGCCAGATACCTCTTTAACACTACTTATTGTGAAATAAAGTCCCTTTGAGCTATAAGGTCTCCCTAGAAATGCAGTGCCTCTTCCCGTGGAGATCTGTGTTTAGTATTGGGTTAGTTTGCAGTGAAACTAAGAAGAAACCTTTTGTGATCATGTTTGTGATCACACAGTGTCCCAGTGTCACCAGGGCATAGTCATGTAATCTAAGTAGGTGCTGCTCTTCCAAACAGTGACAAAGGGTCATTGAGCACCAGAAATGTGAGTCATTCCACAGTTATGGAACATCTCTATTCACAAATAAGAGTATACAGAGGTATCACAGTTATGGATAAGTAGCATCCCTTTCACGCTGTTGCTCTAAAGTTGCTTTAAGGCAATATTACATTTTACACAAGAAATGATTTGGAAGTAGAGATAGTATTAAGGTATAGTTTTACAGATTTCAGTTTCGTTGTGCACATTCTGAACCTGATAGAGCCAAGTCTCTGTCTTGTGATCTATGTCACATCTATTTTCTTCATCAGTATTTCTATGTGTAGTGTATTTTCACAGAAATGGAAATTACACAGATTATTACGATTATTATGATTGTGTTATTCATGCTTTTGTTCAGTTTCATATGTGAAGTAACGGAAATAGAACGACAGAGATAGTTTGGAGCTAGAGACAATGAAAGCAAAGAAATGGCTGCTGAACCAGGTTTGAATACACTGGCTTAATTGGGTGTTTCAAAGGCACCCTGAAATACCCTTGGATAGGCAAAGTGTTTCCCTTTGATAGGCAAAGAGAATGGGGCAAAGTCTAACAGATACCATAGAAAAATGTTATCATGTAAAATGTGATAGATGAAAAATTGAAGTGGTGTGGCTTAGGTTAGATCAAGCTTTTGTTGCTGTGGAAAATAAATATTACATAGTTTATTAGATGAGTAGCCTCAAGAGAGGACACTGTGTGAGTCGGTTGTAATCCACACCGTTTCTACAACTTCTCCACAGTGCAAGGTGGTGCCATGAGGATCAGGAGTGTGGCTATGGGAGTCCATGGTTAGGCCAGGATGTGGCACATGAGAAACTACGAAGAAGTCATCTATGATAAATGTAATAAAATATTCCTCATGCTAGACACTTTCAGTTGTAAGACTCCAGACTTTGTCCTTTTACAGTTACTGGTCTCCTTCCTGTTACACCACCTCTGACTATGTTTTGATAAGACTGTGAAAGTGTTTTTTTTTATTGTCTGTTTCTGGACGGCAAACTTTAAAGATACATTTTTGAGTAGAAGCAAGTAAGAGCATCTGAAAAATAAAAGCCACAAAGGATTGTACCTGGCAGTTTCATTTTCCTCTGCGCTAGAATTGTGCTACGTGTTGTTGTCTAAACATTTGTCATTCTTGTCCGCTCTCATCCGCTTTGAATGAGGACAGCAATTATGTTTTTTAGCATCACAGAATCATAGCATCATTATGGTTGGAAAAGACCTTCAGGATCATTGAGTCCAACCATAAGCACTTCTGCACCTGCTACACCTTAAGTGCCTCATCTATACGTTCCTTGAGGACTGCCAGGCAAGGGGACCCCACCGCTTCCCTGGGCAGCCTGTCCCAAGGCTTCACCTCTCCTTCTGTGCAGAAATTCTTCCTAATGTCTAACCTGAACCTCCCGTGGCACAACCTGAAGCTGTTTCCTCTTTCCTACTAGTAGTTATTTTTGAGAAGTGCTTGACCCCTGCCTCACTGCAACCTCCTTTCAGGTTAATAACCCTGGACACCAGTACAGATTGGGGGTTGACCTGCTGGAGAGCAGCCCCGCAGACAGGGACACGGGTGTCATGGTGGACGACAGGTTGACCATGAGGCAGCAGTGTGCCCTGGTGGCCAAGAAGGCCAATGGGATCCTGGGGTGCATTAAGAAGAGTGTCT
>JAUBOD010000151.1:2726516-2776516 GCA_032353885.1 Nothura maculosa
GTGCAGGGGGGTTGGACTAGATGACCTCTAAGGTCCCTTCCAACCTTACGCATTCTATGATTCTATGATTCTATGATTCAGGTAGCTGCAGAGAGCGATAAGGTCTCCCCTCAGCCGGCTCCAGACCAGATAACCCCATCTCCCTCATCCACTCCTCATACGGTCTGTGCTGCAGCCCCTTTGGCTTCCTTGCCCTGCTCTGAACATGCTGCAGTGCTTCACCTTACTGTCATAATAACAAGTGATGTCCTGATACCAAAAAAAAAAAACCCTCAAATTTTAACTAGAATTAGTATTAAAAGCAACTTTTACTTCGGATATTTCAAAGTCAAGTTATAAATATTTATGGAAGAAAACAAATACTTTTGAAGCCATTATGTTGTCTTGATGGTTTGCTTTATTGGCTGGAGAAAATCTATGAATATATTAAAATTACACATAAGCGCAGGAACATGTGTAACACAGATTTTTTAAAAATCGTGCTTTTACAAGCTTTTTCAGTTTTTATACTTTTAAAAACAGTGGAAACAGTTGTGCTATTCTTGCCGCTACATTTAATTAGTTAAAATATATAGCTCTATTTGCTTTTTTTTGAAAAAAGTGAACTCTCCTTCCTGTAGAGCAAATAGACATATGATTATAATTGAAAAAAAATCTCTTTCATCTTCTTCCTGTCGTAAATCTTTCAAGAAACTAACCCTGCTCCAAAAATCCCTAAGTAGGTACAAAGTTTTCCATCAGGCAGGACGGTGCATTACTTAGTAAATAGAGACCTACTATAGCATTTAGAAATTCAATTTCTGTGCCTGCTGTAAGATCTTTTTCAAGTTATTTATTCTCTGTTGTACCTCAGTTTTTCCACTTGAATGTCTTTTTAATTTCAGTAGTGTCTGGATCACATCTTAGCTGTGTTTTTACCAACTGGAACTATATATGGATTTAAAAAGTTGCATGCTGTAAATCTCTTTGAGCCTTTCAGGTTGCTATTACTGAATTCTATATGTTTTCTGTACCAAACAAAACTGTTTTCCTGCAGTAGAATACTAAAACTTTGTGAAATAGATTGAAATAGCTACACAGTTACGTTTGCTGAGCATTTTTGAAATTCTGAGCAGATTTAGACTTAATTTAAAAAATAGCAAAAAAAAAAAGAAAATAAACCCCTAAACCTTTCACATTTGGAAAAGGAAATAGCTAAAAAAAAAGACAAAAGTAAGAGCAACTGAAAAATTCTAAATGGCCAAAGCTAGCAGCCCGAGAACGGTTGGTGAACATCTCAATTTAGTACCTGGTAATTAAAGTGGATACATTTTCCTTAAATCTAATCTGAAAGGATTATCTGAAGAATAGAGCCAGTATATGCACCTATAGCTTCCCTCCTAAAAAACATTTTGAGAAAATGCATTCTTTGGCACAATCCCAGACAAGCCTGGTAGTTGTCCTTGAGATCGGCTTTATTGTCAGGTGTTACAGCACTGGGTATACTGTAAATAAATAAACCAGGCGTTATCAACAATGCTTGCTGTTGCGATAAAGGCGGAGAGATTCATGTGGATTTCTGTAGTAGTCAGGTGTTGAGAAGTGCTGACTGTCAATATACAATGAAGTGAATTTTAATTTTACAGTTGCTTCATCCTGTTCCCTCTCTCACACCTCACCCACCTCTGCCAACAGTCAAGAGTCAAGATGCCGGCATGTCATTAAAACTGAACCCGCGGGACCCCCTTCACCCGTTGACTGGCCGGCAGCTGCTGGACCCTCCACTCCTGCGGCCCCGGCCCCCCTTGCTGGATACCCCTCCTCTGGACACTTGTCCCCTTTTGCTCCCTCCCTGCCCGCCGAACACTCCTTCCCCATCGGGCTCCTTCCCGATGGCTCTGTCCTGGTGGGGACTTCTTCTCGCGGACTCTCGCAGATGGATGCGCTCATTTCCGAAGTGAGGGAGCTAAAAGAGGAAGTAGTTAACGCGGTGCAGGAGCTGAGGACGGTGGCAGAGCACCTGGGCTTCCTGGTGGCCTGCCTTGGGCAGGGGGCAGCAGGTTTTCCAGGCCCGGGTGCTCCTTCTGAAGGCTAATGCTTTAGAAAGTCATAGTCTCCATCTAACAGATGAGTTCATCTTCCGTACCTGGATGAATATCTGTTAAGTGTGTTTCTATGCTTTTAACTCTCGAAATCCTTGTATGTCAAAGCATGTTTTAAAGTGATTTATGCCTTTTTAGCAACTTGTTACATCTTTGTATTCTTTTTAGTATCTCCAACTACTCTTTAATCAATGTGTACCTGCACATACATACATAAACATTTACATATATATATATATATACACACATATACACTTACCTTGTGGATCTATCTGAATTTTCTGTGTTTTAAAAAGCATTTTATGGGCACCGTAGTCCAAAGCTGACTCTTGCTTGCTTTTCCAAGCATCAATGATCTTAACATTCTTAAAGTAAGAGGTATTTGTCACCAAGAATAACTTTAAAGTGTATTTGCAAAGAAAAGTCTTAATTGTAGCATCTCTTCCCTGGCTTGTTGTAGCTTCTCTTTGAGCTCTGCTGCGCACAGTGGCATCATGTTAGCATGAGCGTGAGCAAAAAGACCAGTCTGCCAGCCTGCAAATTGAATTCTCCTTTCTTTTTGGCTGAGGAATGTGAAGTTGGTAGTGATCAATCAATGGGCATTATGTCTGTTTTTTAAAAATCAGTATTTCTGCTATGGTAATTAAATTAAATTGAAAATCAGCAGGGAATTGGCTTACTTTGGGTTTCCATAGTGTCAATTTTACAAGTGCTGGCACTTGAAGTTAAATATTACTTTCATAATGAAAAGGGCTTCCTTTCCCTTAGAGCTTTAAAAGCACTAGGTTTTGAAAAATAGGTGAGGGAGCTTTCAAAAGTGTCTTTATTTAAAAAGACAGAGTAAGAAAAAAAATTCATGAACAGAACAGCAGAAATACTATCTTAAAATGAGCGGAGTTTTTTATACATCAAGGATGTTTATATCCTCCATTACTGGGTGAGAATAAAGTTAAGTTTATACTCCCTTCCAAAATAAACCAACAGAGATAGTATCAGTTTCCTCAGCAATTGTAAACTGAGGTGGCTAAACAAAAGAGGTGGTTTACAAAGAAATTTGGGGATGCCAGTGACCCTGGGATCTCATCAGAGATCTGAATTTTTCTGTGTTTGAAATAGCTGGAGGACCAATTTACAATTTATTTTTAAGTTTCTTGAAATATTCAGAGTAGCAGCTAATGATGTTTCCACTCTGGGCAGAGTGAGGATCTGTCTTTTCCTTCAGCCCATTAACCCTGCAGAGTGAGTGAAGAATAACACAACATTTAAAAATACAGACAGAAAGACAATGAGAGATGCAGAAGAAAGTATACAAAAAGGTTTGATTTTTTTTTTGCATTCTTCTAAATGGCTGTTATTTGCTTAATAAAGTCATTGTAACAAAACTTTATTATAGGTTCTTTGTCTTTTATTTTGAAAATTACATTGTGATAAGGCCTATTGTTTAATATTTTCTGGGTGTGATTAGTGAGTTGAATGTGCTCAGGACTAGCGTATGCATCTCTCCTGTGAATCAATGGAGAGTGTAAGTACAAAGTGATATTTTTCATGCAAACATGGCAGCATTAGTCTGGTTAAGATCTATATGCTCTGGCAATATCCTGTTTCCTTGAAAGTCACCCTAAATGTCTTTAACTGAAGTTAGAGGTGCAACGTATATGTGAAAACAAGATTTGCCTCAGGAGCTATTATGTCTAATTGTCTTATCCCAGTGTTGAAAAACAAATTTCATTGGTATTTTAAAAGCTGATTAGATCCTTCAGCTCCCAGAAACTATAAAAACAACATAGTTTTTTTTCTGCATTGACCTGTCCTACATGGTTTAGAATATTTTAATTATTTCCCCCCTTCCTCCCCAAAAAAGAAAAAAAGAAAGCATATTGAGTGCTCACTGAATCATAGATGTCTGCATTGTCTTCTCTCCAGTCATGGTACATTTCTAAGATGGACAAAAGTGAACCTAGGCCAAACACTGTAACTTTTCTGGGCTTCTCTCCTTTTCATTATTACTAATAGATGTTCTATTTCTATGCTATACACATTAGTAGTTCTGAAAAGGTTCTTCATTTCTCTTTTCTATATTGCTTTCCTGCAAACCACATCAAACTTGCTCAAAGTCATATTTTTAAGTGAGAGGTAAAGATTTTATCTCAGTTCCCAACTGTTCCCCAGATGGATCTATTATTTAATTAATGTATCACATCTATTAAACTATCCTAGACTATTACAAATATAGACTATAATAGCAATAAAAATTTAAATGCTTCTAAATCAAGAGCTCCCCTTAAATTATTTTATCTCAAATGCCTCTTTAATCCTATCATGTTAGAAATCATGAATATATTTCTGTCTTTAGCAGTTAAGGTTATAATATTGATTTCTTTTACTAGGCCAAGTTCCTTGGATTTTCAGCATTAATAAGATGCTGCAGTTATGCAGTTTTCCTTGGAGTTTGGATGACTTTCTGTAGGATAATTTAATAAATGACTAAAATGTACTCTAAAGCTGGTATAATGTGTTTGGCTTTTTAATGAGATTTTCTTATAGTCTTCCATAATGCTCTTTTATCACGGATATCTACTGTAACTAAATCTCTTAAGAATGATTCATCGATGATGAAATGCTCCAATCTATTTCTGAAGTGCAAAGTCAAGTACCTAAAGTAACCTGAAGTAACCTGAAGTAACTGGCTAAGGTTATTTGTGTCACTTCAGAGTACTTTGAGCCTCTTGGGTATTTAGAAATGACCATGGATATCTATTGTAGCACATTTTCAATAGCAGCAGTAAACATTTTTAGTCTGACACTTTTTACCTCATTTTTTTCCCTCAAGTGGGCATCACTCTTTGCAGTTTCCAACCCATTTCTAGCAGGTAGCCAGGCAATGAGCTCTGATCCTGAGCCATTCCTTGAGGCATCCCATGCTCAGTGCTGATGCATGAAGTGGTGACTGCATGAGTCCAGTACAAAGTTTTGGGAAGAAGCTGTCTGATGGGGCAAAGTCACATCCAGCCACCTTCTGACTTGTTCAGTCATTGGTGGGGACACACTGGATGAGGCAGACTGGCCAGCTTTGTGCTAGCAGGCTGCTGTCTTGGGAAAAATGTTATTTTTCTACTCCCAGGCTAGCCTTTGCACTGTCATTCTGCATAACATATAATCCTTATATGCTTCCCTGATAGATTTAGTACTTCCTTCTGATGAAGCAAGTTATTAGTCTTCAGGATAGGAGTTACTGCCCACTCTTCTTACAGGAGAGTTTGGCATAGTTTCAGCCTCTCAATGTTAGAGGTTAGATGTAAACATAAGGAGGAATAAGCTCCTCAGTGCCTATTGTTAATTACCTACATGTCATATAGCACTGTCAAAATTACTTTGGGATGTGGGTGTCTTTTGATGTGTGTGTATTCAATATTACTGTTGTAATTTGCCATCTACATCTTTCCTCTTTTCCTGATTTTTAAATTGCATTTGACTTAACTAATTAAAAAAACACACACAAAAAAAGATAAGAAGTATGTATGGAGGGTTCCAAATACCCTAGCCAGTATATAACAGTACACTGGAATTTTACTTTTCAGGTGCTGACAAACATATTTTTAAGATTTCCAGAACTATATAGAGTTGGTTTACTTTATATTCATAAAACTCAGGATAACATATAGCATAATGAAAAAAAACAGTTGTTGATCTTGATACAGTTAATTGCACACAAGAATAGAAAATGTCCTACTACTTGTTTATTATCTAGACTTTTCTAGTTTTTCTGTATACTGGCACATATAAGGACATGTAGACACAGTCCTTCTACCTTCTGTCTGAACCTCTTTCTGCATATGAAAGGAAAATAGTCACAGTTAATAGATCCCACAAAATGTAAGAGTTGGACAGAGCAGCAGACTGGCAATGAAAATCAATACTTTCCAAGTTTGCCTGTGAGTAAGGATAAAACAATTACATATTTTCCTCCTAAAAAATTTCTGGCTTTTCCAGTGTTTTGATAGGCTGAAATTTCTTGCATCACTTATTTCTCTTAGATACTGTAGTACTAGAGTACTGGAAGAAAATAACAAAATTTATTAGAAAATAATCAAGTGCAAATGAAGCAAGATGTAACTCAGTTGTTGTAAAAGACTGATTCTTGTTTTGCCATTATTTCTTTGAATTGCAGTGTTGTTGTAGTGTTTTGCTCTCCAGCTTCCACTACTGAAAACAGCATTGAAGAAAGCTGTCTAGTTTCTTGTCTTCGGCCTTTCACCACTGATCACAAAATATGGCAGAACAAAATGTTTTACCTGGTGTGAAATGCAATTTTTTTATTAGCCTTGGGGAAGGTTGGTGGTAGGAAAACCAGTGTCGTAATCTGATAGAATGCCTTGCTCAATATTGGAGGTATGCCTGTGAAAACAACAGTGTGTTGATCAAGAGTGGGAGATTATCAAATGCTTATCCATTGAAACATAAGATGATAGGCATATATAAAATGTTCTCCTGTAACTAATGAAGAAGCAAAAATGAATTTGATATCAGGTTGGTAGATGTGAAGAATGCATCTCTTTCTCCAAACTCACTCAACGCTTCTCCTTAAATTCAGAGCTTGCAGTTGCTATGCAATATCTATGCAGTATCTATCTTAACCAAAGATGTCATGATTTTTCTCAAAAGAGAGTATGCATGGCTCTTTCAGAGTGAGAGAGCTGCTCCATGTGTCTCAAAGTCACTAAACAGGACTGATCTGGAGTGTTTTATTGATTTTCCACTGTGGAAAAAAAAACATATACATATACATACATATATAATGGAAATAAAAGAATCCTTTCAATAAAAGGTGTTAGGAAGGCATCTCTGTAGTCCAAGATAAAATTTATGATGGAGACAACAGAACTTGGATTAGCTAACAAACAGATGGCTAGGGAACAGACTTCGGACATGGGAGGACCGTATGTGAAGCTTGATCCCTGCCTGATGCTGAACAGGGATGTAGGCAGGTGCTTCTCTGTCCCAGGCTTCAAGTTTCTCAGGCATCAAGCTGTTCAGGTGCATCTGTCCTTCTCTGCCTTTTATTCACAAAAAAACAAAAATCACAGTTTCTTTTGGAGGAAGAGGATAAATGATTTAAAGTGTTTTAGATTCCTGTACTCTTGTTTTTCATGCAGCCCCAATACCAAGCTTTTGGGACAGACTATGTCCTTTTTCAATATGCATGGGAGGTATCTGTCATTTTAAGTCACTAAGGCACAAATATTCTGTATCAAGTGTATTACCAAGTTCCACAGAACTGAGGGATGCTGAATGCCTTTAATATTGAAGGAATCAGGCTCAGCACCTCCAAAGTTTGGTTACTCTGAGCAGATTTGTTCTGATTGCTCTAATGTAAAGCAAAACTTACTCTACTGGGTCGAGTAGGCATGAATTATCATCTTAACATGCATGCATTCAAAATCTTAATAGGACTTCACGTGTATTTAGCACAAGAGTACCTACTACCCATGTGAAGCAGGGGAACATGAGACACAACTGAATGCCATGTGCATAGTATTCTCTGACAGCAGTAATTAACCCAGATATACTGTCCCTGGCAAAAAAAATATATATATTTCTTTAAAAGTAAGGCATGAATAGGTGTCTCTTACAGTGTGCCAGTAATGCTGTGGACCCTGTAGCTTTCCCACTTTCACGGCAGTTGTATAAACAGTAAGTTGAACATGGATTTATCTTGATTTCTCTGGAGGCAATGCTACACTAATGAGTTGTAAATGAATCTTAACAGATTGTTGTCTACAGGAGTGTGCCTTGTAAAGAAAGACTGGTGAAATTAAGCTATAGAAAATATATTAATAAGTAGAGATAAAGAATAAATTGGATTAGAACAGATTTGGTATTTGCTTATTCTTTATTTCTTCTTATTCTGCTACTCAGCATGAGTCATGAACAAGAAAAAAGAAAAGCAGCCATGTTGCAGCATTGCACAAGAAAGCAGATCAGGGGTCCCAAAGCAATCAAGTGGATGTTTGAACTTGTCCTGGATCACCTCTGGATTCCAGTAAAATCCTTTTGACAGGTGGCTTGCTGCTTCGGGTACTCTGCAGTGTTTATCCAGGGAACTGCTTGGATGACAAGCTGCATCATACTGAGAAAGAGGGTCTTTGCTTTGATGAGGAAATTGACAAAACTTATGTCTCATTAGTGTTTCCTAAGGTTCTTTGGAAGTGAGCAACTGTTTAATTAAAGGCCGACGTAAACATGTTTCTGCACACTTTCCCTGCAGCATTTTATCACATTAGAATTGATCAAAATTGTTGCCTTGGGCTGTCTTGGGCAGATACGCATCTGGAGCACCATTTGTGCAAGCTGCTGATGAGCAGGCTCCATACGCTGAGCTTCACAGCAGCCCTCCTCTGCCTCTGTAGATGGAATTACCTTGTTGGGAGACGAGTTCATCTAACCCTTTTTATTTCCATAAGCACATATATCTTTTTATGTGATGCTTTACAATTTATATCATTCCACCATTTAGGTGCATACATGCTATATCTCCATGGTAATACCAGCATATAGGAAAGAATGATTTGGAACAGCACTTGGAATTTTAAAAAAATGTAATCTGTTTTTCACATTTGGAGAAAATTCTAGGCAGGACAGGACACAGTGTGTTCTGATTAATGTTGACCTTCTGATAACTTTGTCCAGCTGCTTTTGGCTTCTTTCTTCTTTTCGTGTACACTTAGCATTTTTTCCAAAAATCTGAAAATAAATCACAGTGGAAGCTGTTTTACTTTCATTCTCAAAGCAATAAAGATTGGAATTTCATTTCTGAAACTCTGACACAGACATAAAAACAAATAGCCTGTTTTTGTGTCCTCAGTTGGTCACTCATTATATAGTTATCTGTATATAATTAAGCTGTATCTAGCAAGTAGATGGTATCTCACAATGCAAAAGAAAGTAGATACATTTTAAAAAGACAACAATATGCAATTTCTTTTTTGTTGAAGGGACTGGTGAAATTGTATCAAATCTCACGGTCACCTTAACTCATACTGCTTTACTGAAAGGCACGAGTTTTTCTTAGGAGCAAAATTGAAGCCAGTGGAAAACTACTTGACCTTTTTTTTGTGCCTTTTTATAACTGGTTTGCTTTTATAACCGGTTATTCTCCAAAGTGTAATTTGTGTGATTTGTTACTAAAGCTGTAAGCCTACTCTCTTGGTCAAGAAGGAGACCACTGCAGTCTTTCTTCATAACCTATACAAACAGTTATTGTTCTGGCACCCCTGTAGGCTGCATCTGTTATTCCGCTGTGAATAGGACATGAATGCTCCATTATGATGTCAGTGCATACACCAGGAGAACCAGGGCTATGGAATGGCTTCACAATGCAATGTCGGTACATTGTTTTAACAAAGAGGGTGCTGCATTCCAACTGAGATCCTCTGAGTTTGCATACACTATGTATGACATTGTCCTGAAATTACCTTGTGGTGGTGAGCTGCGTACGGTACATTAAAGTCTCTGGTTTTGCAAGTAATGAATAAGTTTCTGGCAGTGCCAAATTTTGTATTATTGACTGCCAGTTGGCACTCACCTTGATGAGGAAATGATCTCTCTGGTAGAAGTTCATTGTATTAGCTTTGTGATTTACACTGCTTTTATCCACTGACTAAAGTTACTTTTTCTTTTTTTTTTTGGAACTAGGAGAAAGAAATACGACACAGTCTAAAACAAAATGCAAGGGCTACAATAATCACCAGTCCCCTTTACAGTAAAGTCTTTTCAAATTAGTGGTACCACTGGGGGGCTAATGGATTCTCAGATTACATCACACTTCATATAGCATTCTTCTTTGAGCAATTAAAATATTTTGGTTTTGACAAGCACAACAGTTCTTGCTTGTTTAATGAAGTAACAGTCACTAACCAAATTAAATCTCTGTTGCACTCCAAAAATCTGCTCTGCAGACATGTGCAGAACTTCAGGAGCTGGGCATTTTTTTCTTCCATGAGGTCTTTTACTGGATATTGGCTTTACACAAATGAAAGATCCTTTACCTCCAGCCCCTGACTTGTTCATTATTTAGGGAAACTTGGCTGCAGTACTTCTAATTAGGAATAAAATTCAACTGTTCGTACACCCTCTCTTTTGTGATACTCTATACGTGGTATTACTGATCTCAGTCCCCAAAAGAATTTTATCAAGGTATTTGGTTACTAATAAGTTCCCTGGCTGCTTTTGCTGGACACAGAGTGATAGTGGAAGGCTGGAATCGCAAGCTCGCAGGCACGCTGGAGTGCCTTTTGCAGAGGAAGATTGGGCACATCGAGAACCACAGTATAAAGGCAATAGCTGGTTAATTTTGCCCTATGGAGGAGGGAAAAGCTTCCTCCTCTTAGATGAAATTTAAGTAAAGAAGCCAAGGCTGTTTTTTTGAGCACAAAATAAGAACACAGTGAAATATTTGAAAATCATTCCAGAATTAATGCGTCATGGGATATCTACACAAGACTCAATTTTAAAAATATAGTTTTATAAAGGGTTTCTGTAGCATAGCAGAGTAAATGATTTTTACTGGAAGTGTAACTATTTACTAAGGTTTTTTTTGCCCTCTGCTGATAGATTCAAATAAATAAAATATCCCTCCATTTTCTCTTGCAGCAAGGGTTTATTTGCTGAATTTGACTAAGATGGCTACAGTTACCTCTGCCAGCACTCGATGCCTTGATAACAACGTAAAAAAGCGACAAATTAGTATAATAAATAATAATAGAAATAGATAATAATAATAGAGCGTCAGAGAAGCCAAGCCGTCCCTCTGTTCGAGAGGTTCTGTTTTGGGGTGAAAACCCATGCTGCAGCTGCAGCAGGCTCAGAAAGTATGCAGTAAATCTGTTTTTGGAGGGGCACTCCCGTTACTCAGCATGGTCCTGACTACAACTTCCCAAAAGATTTAGTGTCCCCAGGAATAGCCCAGCACAGTGCACCAATACAAAAAGTGCCAAAATCACTTAAGGATGAGAGTAGCATGGCCCGTGTAGGAAGGTCAGCTGCAATGTGGCCTCAGTCCAGTGAAGCACTTATGAAATGAGCTGCACTTCAAGCATGAGCTGGTCTTGTTGATTTGGAATTGAACCATCTACGATGCTGATGTGTGTCCTAAAATAAATGTTATAATTAACTTTGGAGTAACTTAATTCAGTGCAAAGTAGCCTAAAAGTTTTTTAATTAATTTAAGCTTTCAGAAAGAGTAAGATTGCATTATGCAATACTGATAACCCTGTTTGGTAGAAATAATTCATTTGCCACTGCTATCATGTTACCTACATTCAGCGAGCTCTAAGGAGATGTTTTTCTTGATACAGAAAGTGGAAGGAAGAGGTAGGGAGGTTCTCCTTGAAAAAATGGAAAATACGAGAAAAGTTTAAGCATCCTTTTTGCTTAGGAAGTTTACATTGTTTCACTGATTTTTTTTGTGGAGGATGAGGTTTTGAAATAAGAAAATAATAAATACCATAAAAAGGCATGTATGTAGAGGCATATGTGTATGGCAGTTACCCTACACACCTGACTGTAGGTGTTCCATTAAAAAACACAATAGATTATGCGGCTGTTGAAGGAGCAAATGACTTGGTGATGTTCTGTGGAGTGGAAATGTGTCTGGGGAGGTTCTGAAGGCGTGTATTTCTTCACTATTTGGCTTGTCTGGTATGCAAGGAATGTAGTTTCTGTTTTGCAGGACAAAGACCAGTTAGTAGATTATTTTTCATTCTCAAGTTGGAAGGCAATAGTTTAAAATTAGTTTATTGGCCATAGGGGAGTTGGATCACCAAACAATATTTATGTAAGAACAGTAAAAATAAATTTCTTCGCTTTACAAAACGATGTGTGCTGAGATGTAACACAGAGCTCTTAAGCTAATGTCTAAGTTAATGTTGCTTCTCTCTTGCAGATATGTCATCTCCTACCATGAAGAAACCTGAAAAGCCTTTGTTTAGTCCTACATCTCCCCAGGATTCTTCACCAAGACTGAGCACTTTTCCCCAGCATCACCACCCAGGAATCCCAGGAGTTGCACACAGTGGTGAGAGATATGGAGGAGGAAGAAATTCCTCCTTTTTGTTTGATCTCTCCCCTCTTTCCTACAGTCTGATGGCATTTGTGTAGGTTTTCATGGAGACCTGCTACCAAATATTTCAATTCTGAGGCCTTAAGAGAGATAAATTAATTGCAGAAGTTGAGAGATCCCTGCGGAAATGCCCATTAGACATGTCTCAGGTAGCTTGACTGTTGCAAGTCACTGAAAGCACTTAGTATAGCCAGTAAAAACAATAAAAGGCTGTAGATTGCACAAAGAAAATGAAAGAGGAAAAACCATCTATGTCTTCACTACCTCCACTTGCACCCTCTTCTGTTATTGTTGTTATGACTGCATTGTGATTACATGCCATAGAGAAGTCAGGATCATGTCAAATGTGTGATACAATGAAATAGATGTCAGTGCTTCTTTTGAACACTGTCCAGAGAGGCAGAGACCTGATAAATATTTTCCATCATCTATTTCTTGAAATCCATCATGAAACTTCACTTAAAGTGAGAAGAAGACACTTCAAATGTGATGGCCTGTAAGTTATCATTAAAGCTTATCAGGAATCACAGGGAAATTCCAGCTGCACGGTCTGTTTAATTTTAGAGGTGACAGGTGACAGTTCTTCAGATTATGGTTTGACGCTCGGAAGTCTCCTCTTGGTGGCTCATCATTTCTCCTTGTAAACTGTGTATAAAGGATACAGCACTTGCAGTATTGGGTGCCCAGAGGAGAAAAGCAGCGTTCAGCATTATCAGCACTATCTCAGATAGTGCATGGGCAGAAGGGGTAGATCTGTGTTCAACTGTGTTTGTTTTGCACAGCTCTCACATGTCAGGATGACTAAGGTTTTGTGATTAAACTGAGCTGGTGTGACTGTCGTTTAAGTAAGACAGTCTGTCAAGTAAGAAACTTCAGTCATTACTTTTTAGCCCTAAACTCACTTATGTATAGATCTCTTTATCTGCTTTAGTGTGTATTTTCAGGTGTATTTGAGTGACAGTCATAACTTATTCTGTATGGGAGCTATTTACTTGCCAGGACATCTGATTTCCATTCAGGACACACTATTCTATTAACTTAGTGAGTACTGACTGGAGATTTTCAGGGTTTTAACTGCAAGGTACAGCAAATTAAAAACATTTCTTTTTAGGCTAACTTTCACTTGTCCTCAACTCAAAAAACCCCCAGAAAACTACTTGAAATTAAGCTGAAAATAACTGAAGAAATGGAAAGTGCCTCCCCCCCTTCTTTTTTTGCAGTGTAGTAAGGGTATAATAATGTGGGTTATTGATGGTGGAGCGATGCTCCTGCTTGCAGCTCGACAGCTCAGTGGTAGTGGAACATTCTGTACATTCCTTTCGCTGGGAAAGCATTGCTGCTTGTTCAGGCTTTACATATAGTCTACAGATAGAGAAGTGTGTGTTTGTAGGGGCTGGGAAAAAAAACAGAATGCAAAGAAAAATATGTATAGGATAGATGCCTTTTTGTTTGCCAAGGATATTTTCTTTGGATGGCATGGTTTCCCAGGCCCTGAAGTTGAATGTTCATTAGCATTTTGACAAAGGTTAGCTAATTATTCATGGCATTATTGCCTAGTAGTTGTTGTCCCCTCCCCACATGAGGCAGGTAGAGTACAATACAGTGAGGCGTGACTAGCTGTTTCTTAGGACTTAGCGACTTTGTTCTCCTCTGTTGGATTGCTGTGGGTAGAAATGTAGATTTTTATTTATTTAGTAAAATATTTGGTTAATGTATTTGGGCTCCACAGAGGAAAACTATGAAAGTCAGTTGTCTTTTATGCTGGATAATCATTATTATGCTTAAGGAAAAATGAAATAATATGATGACATAACCCACAAAACCAAAACAATACACAGAGTTTATGAACTGGGAACAGCAGGCCATCTCGTTGCCTGAGATGATGTGAGAGGAGGATGTAGAAGATTTTTTCTGTAGAGTACCATGAAGCAGGAGTACAATGGACTGGTTTATTTCTTTCACTGTAATGCAGAGGTGAAGCATTTTAGATGAAACATGGTGCAAAATGACTATGATGTAATTTATTCTGTCTCCTCCAGTCATCTCAACTCGAACTCCTCCACCACCGTCGCCATTGCCGTTTCCAGCACAAGCTATCCTCCCTCCTGCCCCATCCAGCTACTTCTCTCACCCGACTATCAGATACCCTCCGCACCTGAATCCTCAGGATACGCTGAAGAATTACGTACCTTCCTACGACCCGTCCAGCCCGCAGACCAGCCAGGTACTGTAAGAGGCTCCAGAGGAGCTCCTGTGAGGAACGTGTACTTGGGTGTCTCGCTGGCTCTGGGCTTAGAGCAAGCGGGAGGTGCAAGGCAAGAGATTCCACAGGCTTTGTCCTTAAACGAGGTTGAGTGAAGGGCTCAGGGCAGGCATGTCCACGGTGCACGGGCAGGAAGGTGCATTCACAGACCCACGGTGCAGGCGAGCACTGGTAGGGTGATGCTTGAGTTCTTCCTCAGGCGCTGGGCAGTGCTTTGCTCAGGTGCAAAAACACAACTGTGGTGAGTATGGCATGGACCTGCAAGCCTTGTTTTTCCTTCATTTTACAAAGAATGTGCAAGAGCAGCTCCTGGCTGCTGTGCTGATTCAGGCGTGTTTCTGATATGGGAAATTAATGTGGTTTTCATTAGAGTAGTAATCTGTAAATGCTCTGTGCAAAACTGCTTTCCATGATAGTATCGGCACATAGCATTAACCTGTGATCTGCACTATAGGATAATCTGCTAGTTGAGTCTTGGTCGGTCAATACTTGGAGTATTTCCAGTGTCAGTATCTTCACTGCTCAGCCTGATGTCTGGTTTGCTGCCTTGTCTGGAGTGCAGCATGTGCTTTAGTGCATTCTCGGGAGGGTTTGGAATTGCAAACTGAGGTGACAGTGCTCAGGTTATCCTGCATCCAGGAACTGCTTCTCTACGGAAGTCTTACAGGAGGTGAAAGGATCCTTGTGATAATACTATTTACAAGAAGCAACCGGCCCTTCATTGTGCATTTCACATACGATGCAAGAACGATAGACGTTGAGACTGCACCATAGTTTCTGTGTTGAAAGACAGATAAAGCCCCTCTGGGCTGCCCAGAAGGGTCACCCTATCCACTGGCCAAAGCTCTGGTCTGGCTGCATGACTTTCTGCACATTTAGAACTTGCTGTCAGTCCTTAGACCTACATCTTGCTTCAAAGGGAGTGTGTTTTTTGTTGGCTACAATATCAATGCAAATGAAATCCCCCCTCCTCCCCCAAAAAAAGTGAAAAGAGAGTATGTCAGCTTTAAACTACAAATTGCTGTCTGTGCATGGATTAAAAATCTTTCAGTTCCATATAGCATTTTTTGCTGAGACTCAGCTGGGAACAGTGCATGCAGGACCTGATTTTAATTTGTGTAAAATTTCCATGAATAACAAAGTCTAATTAAGACATCCATTAAAAGTCCTTAGTGTTAATTCAGTGCAGAAAATCTTGGAGTTCGATTGGATTTTTTTTTTTTAACTGATGTCTTAATTAGGCACTATTAAGGGAAAAAATATGCAAATTAAAATCAGACCCTTAGTGTTATGCATTTCTTTAATTATTCAGTGCTTGTTTTACTTACATTCTGATTTCTTATACATTAAAAGAGCAGATGAGGTGACAGTCTCACTAAATTGTTGAGCATTTTCCTTCGTATCACCAGTGAAAATATATAACATGTACATGAAGTGTTTGACTGTTGAAGACAGTTGACAGTATTATTGTGAAGTGTATTAATTCAGCAGAAACTGTTTCAACTCTTTTCCTGGAAAGAACTTTCTTACTTTTTAATCTCTAGTTGAAAAATTTATCTCTTAAATTTCCTCTACTCATCCTTTCAGAGTAGTCACAAACTAAAACTGTTTCCCATTCTTGTGTTGTGGCACCAGAGGGGAAACAGGCCAAACAATCTTCAGTATACTACGTTTGTCTCCTCTTATACCTTTTCGCTAGGGTAATGTTTTGCATTTCATTTGATGTTTGATTAAGTTCTGGCAAAGAGAGGATAGAGTTAAACAACACCAAATACGGGATTCTAGTCATCTGCTCAAGCACTTCTCTGTGACTTATAATCATTAATCACTATTATTAATGGAATCCTTTTTAAATTGGATTCTTTAATACTCACCTCTGAGGTATGCCCTACATTAAAGGATCCACATGCTCGGTCAAAAAATCTCTGCTAGTAGAGTAGTTACAGGATGGCTGTACAAAACAGCAAAATGGCAAGATTTTTTTTTTCTTAGGAAAGAAAGAGCAGTCTTCTGTGAAGTTTCAGTGACAAAGGAGAATTGTTCTGATACAATAGCATGCTTTGAGCCAAACCAGTTTTTCTTTTCTAAATAAAACATGAATTTTTATTCAAACAAATTTAATTATTATAAAATGCAAAACTGCATCTGTAGGAATACCACATCAAATTTAATTATACTTTCCCACCTCAAAACATATTCATTTGGATTTCAAAAAGAGAACTATGATGATAGTTTTAATTTCAGCTTTAGAAATAGAAAGAATGGATACCCTGACAGCATTTACCTAAAATGAACTGTTCCTCCCCAACATCTTTCAGTAATACACTAATTTAGATTGTTAAGACAAGCAACTGAGATGCCTTGTACTCCCCACAGCAATTTTGAGATTAATTACATTACTGCTGCACTGATTATAGTGAGACAGTCATGCTATTCAATGGAATACTTTAAGTAAAATTAGTTTAAAGATATAGAGCTCACATAGGTTTCCACAGGGGAAACAGTGGGCAATTTTCTTGACATAATGTTAAATACTTCAAATTATGTGTGATGAACAGTCAGGAAGTTCAAACAGGCCCTTTGGCAGCAATGAAAAATGATGCAACAATGGATGATCCTAAACAAAAGAGAGCCCCAGTTTTCAGTTTCATGTGTATCTGTTTTCTATCCCCTGTTCAGCCTGGAGAATAAATAAGCAAATATATTGAACAGAAATGAATCTTATTAGCAATAGAACCATTCTTGTCTCCATATAGTTGTCGGAGATTTCCAGGCCTGCTCTCCCTGGAAATAGCCAGTTCTGCTGAATCCTTTCTATTTTATTCTGACTCTTTTCTTCTTAGTTTAGTGCACGCGTTCTTGGATTTTGTGTGTATGACCATGTGTGTGTATTATGGTAGGGTGCTAGTCCCTTCATAGTTAAACTGGTACTGGGTATTCATTGTAAGTTTCATCAAAAACTAATCAACTGGTATGTGTGTAATGTATTTATCTGTTTGTACAGCAGCTTGAGGTTTCCCAAAGCTGTCTTGAATTTTGAAAAACCATTTCCTTTTTAAAAGATTCCAGATGGATGTTCCAGTTTTGTCTATGCTTGGAAAATTTGGCCCTGTGTGTGTATGGACATATGTGTGCACGCACAAATCATCTTGAATACACGGAATTAAAATCAGACTTTCAAAGATCCCAGAAAAGTCATTAAGAACAGAAAAAAAAAGAAAAAAGAACTGTACAGCTGAAGGAAAATCCCAAAGTTCCAAATAAATGCCCCGTTGAGCTAAAGGGTATTATTTCCCAGATGAGATGTGATAAAACATAGAAGAAGGGCAAAGCAAAAAGTTAAGCTGGATCCTATGCAAAGGACAGCCTAGTGTATTTGAGGATTTTTTGCAGACTTTTTCCAGTGAGTGCTGAAGGGATCCTGCTGTGTAAATGGAGAGTCTTGGAAGCCCTTTGGGTTGCATTTTGAAGGACACATTACCTTACCCTTAAATCAGCTTCCTGATACTATTGATAAATGTGATGGATGCACATCATCTGAGTGACATGGTAAAACTGCTTCTGGTTTGGGAAAATGCCTCTTCCCGATCCATTAAGCGACTTACCCTTGTAGACTGTATATGACAGTCTAGCTGAACTGCTTTACACTGGAAGTGCCCAGGGATATTAAAATGTTCTTTGCTGAGTTATGGGCTAGTTTGCAGCAGTATTTTTAGTGACTTTAGTTTTACCTGAAAGCAAAAATTCCTGAACGATCGGGTTATAGTTCCTTCATTCACTGAAAGACAGGCGGTCTGTAAAGGAATTCCAAGCAGATGCTTTGGCATTCTCCAGTATCGCTACTGCATCATTCAGCAAGGAGGGAATAAAGTAAGGCTCCATTTGGGCTTATCACAGGTCTTTCCTTTGTTCCAAGGAGAACTCTAGTAGAATAGACCAACACAAGTAATACATGTGTGTACAGTATCTTTGCTATTGTTGACACTTAAAAGTTTTGAACTTCTTGGCCAATGTTTTCCTTTAAGTCCAAAGCATAATGAACTAAGGTAATAAATGTTTTTAGTTATAATTGGGAGGCAGAGAGAGCACCCTGGCTAAATTAAACACACCATTTTAAGTCTCTGAGCTGCATGAGCACTGTATAACCTGAAGATATCTTTCAAATATTTGCCTGCAAAGAGACTTCCTTTCCTTTGCTTCTGTCCTATGAACTTATCCTGTTATTAATATAAATATTCAAAGAAAAGCTGAGTGTCAACAACTTCACATTTTGCACTTGTGAAATTGCGGCTGAGGACAGAGGACTTTTCAGCACTACTTTGTGATATTTATGGCTGATACCACCACTATCAGTTGCTGAACCAATGGTGCTTTTTTGGGTGCTTTTTTCAAATGAGCAAGACTTGGAACGTTATAGATCTTGATTTCTCTCCGTCTGTCTCAAAAAAAATACAGAAGTGATGTTGTCAGCCAGGAACTGAAAAGAATATTTGGGTTTTTTTTTGTTTTCTTTTTTCCAAAGCTAATTCCTCCAAGCAGACAGGTAGCTGCATGTCACACCACCTGAAGCTCTTGTGTGGGATCTCCCAGTGAGGTCTGTAGGATGTGTTGAGGCAATCAGTTACTACAGTTGCAAGGCAGAGACTCTAGTGAAATTCATCCCTAGTGAAATTCACCCCTTGGAGACGTGCTAGTGGGATCTATAAAAGGCAAAACATATTCTTGTTGGTTACCATAGTGTCCAAGAGCAGAAAAAGGATTTGCATAGTTTTGCTTCTTATTAAAAGAACAAGTATTGAGCCCATGTGCTGTGGGGAAGAACTGCCCTGTGGGCTTCTACAATTGTCTCTGCTAGGGCTCTGAGAATATCAGAGTATCAAAGATGATACTCTTTTTTTGTATTACACAGATGAACTCCATGCTTGAGGATACTGATGGCAACACATGGCGATGACACTGCCTCCTGTGGAGGGCTAATGGGTGGGTGCAGGAGGCCAGGCATCAGAGTGCCCTATACAAAACCTCTGGTGTTATGCAAGGTCTGGTGTTGTGCAATTAACAAAAAAAAAAGTGAGGTAGAAAAATGGAAGAAATGCATCTTCCTGATTCCTATTGTGCATTTTCTGAAACAAGCGTCATGCATTGTGTATATTCCAAAGTAGAATGACATGGACTCGCTGACAGCATTTGGCAGTTATGAACTCCATAATAGATGCTGCCTTTATAAAAGGTCTTTTTTGTACTGTAAGTAGGGGAGAACACATGTGGAAAACTGAATCTTCTAAAACTTTATCAACAAAATAATTCAGTCAGGCATTTTGAAGTGTTACCTCTCACTGTAGGATCTGGGCTGTACTATTATAGGGGCCAAAAGAACTGAATGTGTTTCCAAACACAGTGAATCCAGTGTGACAAGATTGATTGCAGTTTATCAGTTATGATAGGTCAACAATCTCGGGAAACATGGAGTTTCTATGGGAAAGTTTGATTTCAATGCAGGTATATTGTTCTTCAAGTGTAACAACCAGCTAAAGTAGCATAATTTTGTGTGAGAGTCCCAAAACCTCTTTCTGAAATGCCTGATAGAGTTTCTTATGTTCATCTACCAAGGCCTTGCACAAGACTAAGATAATTTCTGGCATTTTTATTTTTTTTTGAAGATCTAAGATTTCCATCTTAGATTTGCAGATCTTAGTTTTGAAGATCTTAGATTTGCATCTAATATTCAAAATATAGTGTTATTTTTTGAGAAACAATGCTGTATGAACAGAAGTAGAAAATGTATCTTACCATCATTTTAAAAAATCAATAATATATGTGAATGTTTCTAATATATATTTCAAGCTCCCACTAGATTTGGATATATCATCTGTAGGTGTTTCAGTTGGCTCTTTGATGTGACACTTAGAAGAGGTTTTTTTAATTTCTAGAAAAAGAGCACATGACAAAAAAAAAAAAAAAAAGCCATCCTTGAGCATAACCAAAGGCCTTAACTGTAAATATAGTGATATGTGGGAAAATCTGTGAACAGAGGTCTGAGAGGACCTGAGCATAATTACCTTGTTGATTATAAATCTCTTAGTAAACACTAGTTAGTAAGACAGAAACAGTGAATTCCATATTCATACCTGTTACAATTTTGGGTTCATACTTCAGGTGTAAGGGTTAACTGGACGTCTCTGTGATACAGGAAATCAGGTATTAACTGTCTGCCTAATCTGAGTTTAGTGACATTAGAGCTGTGA
This sequence comes from Nothura maculosa, assembly GCA_032353885.1. Lineage (NCBI taxonomy): Eukaryota > Metazoa > Chordata > Aves > Tinamiformes > Tinamidae > Nothura > Nothura maculosa. The sequence goes on from JAUBOD010000151.1 coordinate 2,747,223, forward strand.
CAGTGAATGCAATGCATCTGCAGCTCTGGGCACATGAGCAGTTTAATCCGTGGACAGTCAAGCTACTGTGTTTTTTGAAAGCTGGGGTCTATAATGCAGCCCTTAAAATCAAATTAGTCTCTAATGCAAAAAAAAAAAAAAAAGTATGCCCACATAAATTAAGGCTAAATTTGCCAGACTTGCATTGTGTTTGTGTCCTTGCTTCTCCGATTGTCAAATGCACAGCTTGTTTATCTAACACAGCTGCCTCCATGCAATTTGCTTGGGGTTTGTGCCTCAGGCATCGTCCTTCTGTTTGTGAATCCATTGCACAGACATATTGATGCCCCAGCTGATGATTGCAGTTGATTTTTAACCTGTAATGCGTTAGTTTCTCTTTGGGGAATACCAGAACTAGAACATGTTTTTAAAAGGACAAAATGAATTTGTATCAAATGATATGTTTTAAATATTTGAATCTGTAATATAAATAATTGTTTTCCCAACAGCTACAGCATTTCCATGTTCAAATGCCTCATAAACCAGTCTTTTTAAAGAACTGGAAATGTTAAAATGAGAACAAATCACAGAAGCTATTTCTAGCAGACAGTTTTTAATAGCATTCAGAATCTGGAATTTTACAGAACTGTTTCTGCATGTTGAAAACTTGAAGTGGGGCAAGGGACTTAAGACAAGCTTGGGAGGCAATGTTCTTGATCTTATGCTGATTTTCTTGAGCTGCCAGCAAGATTAGCATCAGCATGGATGAGATAATTGATTCATTTTGAAGTTCCAGTGCAATCACATATCAACTACCACACTGCAAAATCTGAACTCAAAAAAGAAAAAAAAGTTTTTTTAGTTCTGTGTTTGCAAAGATAACCCTTCAAGTGTGAACTTGACATAAATCAATGAAGAGATGACAGTGTGAGTCTGAAAACAGGCCTAAATAATAACTTCGATATAATGAAATGATAGGTTTATTTCAGAATATTTTATGATTTTCGGCTGCACGCTAGGAAAACACTGAAGTTTTAAGAAAATTTATTGTATGCATTTCCCATGGCAAGCTATGTGAGAGGGAGGACATTGGTTCACGTCTGAAAAACTACTGGGACTACTGAAGGACAATGATGTTGGCATAAATTTCACCCTGGCTTTGGATGAAGTGGGGGGATGTACTGCACCACTGTTAGGTGTTATACAGGAAAAAATATGACTTGTTTGTAATGCACTGTGGCTTATATGCGAATGCTGTCCTTTGTCATGTAATTCAGCAAGGAAAGGGTTCACTGTTTTGGACCATATGCAGGAGGATTAATCTGGAGTCCATGTGAGCTGTTGCATTCCTATTGACCAGATCGCTAGGGAACAGTAAAAGGTGATACATTGCTGTAAATAGTGCTGGACTCCAGCTGTGTCCATTTAATTAATTTGAGTCTGGCTTTGGAGACAGAGCTGCTTTTGGAAGCTGATGACACTGACCATTTTAATCCATAAATTCCTTGGAATCTTCTTTCTTAGTTTCTAATAAAAGATAATCATCATAGTAAGGGAATCTTGGTTGTTTTTTTTTGTGCTACTTTAGCTCACCACATAAACTAAGGTAGCCAAATTTGGGTGTTTTAGAGGTGGAAATGTGTCTTTAGGCCTTCCTCTGTTTCTGACAGTTTTCCCCACAAATGCTCCAAACCGTGTCATGCTTCCTTTACATGTTACAGAGCCTGTTCTTTTCCAACAGCTCTGTACTGGAAACCAGCAGACAGTGAAGGAGAGTATTTGCCTTCAAGTCTGGCATATCTTGGATTCTTTGCATGGAGAATCTGTTTTAGGTGACACTTTGCGATTTTCTGAATCTAATTTGGTTACGATTTTCCTTTTGTTCTCAGGCAAGTGGAGCCACATTTCTGGTAGCAAAGACACTCAGTTCTAGAGGCTGGCAGGCTTTTAAAGGCAGCCTGTAAAATAAAATCACTGCTAAAACAGATTTTAGAGAAAATAGGGTTATTGGCATGCATTTTGTATATAACTATTTGCTATAATACAAAGGTTTCATTTGTATTCTTGAGGAAAGAATTAGGTAAGTTGTGAGTGATCTCCCACTTACGAGCAATGTGACTGTGAAAGCAGATGCTGAGTAAACCTTTATGCCATATCATTCTCTGTAAATTGCCTTGTATATATTCTGCTATGTGGTATTTTCATCTCAAGTATATATAGTAAGAGAGACCTAGCTAGCTGCTAAGTTTCATCCAGTGAAAAATTTTTTTTTGTAGTGTACCAGTGATTTGGGCAAATTCAAAATGTGCATGTATTGTCATTCTTTTGCAGTGCTTCTTTCTTATTTTGAAACTACTTTGGCAGCAGACTTTGTCTGCCCAGTTACTATTCTCCTCTCCTTTCTGTTTATGTAGCTATGAATATGAACAAACAGTGGGAAATAGCACCTGACAGATTTGGATATCAGTTCCTATATTTGCAAAACCTTGCAAAATGAGATGTTGGGATTACGTGGCACTTCCCTCTCCCACTCCCACTCAGAATACATATAGTAAAATTTAAAGAATTGTATTTTCATTTAGAGGAGTAGTTTTGTGGCCCTTTGTCATTAAAATATATTTTTGCTGTTAATTTTCTTCATAGGACCTAAGATTTTAGACAGGGAAATAATCTGCTAACTGATCCTGATCTGTGATCCTATTTTTTTTTTTTTAAGTTTGGTTTTGAATATCCTAAAGAACAAGGCTCTCACAGTCTCCCTTGGGGGCTTTTGCAAAGTCTAATAGATCATACTGCCAGGAAGTTTTCCTGCTATTCATTTTAAATTTCCTCCTTCTTTATTTCATTCCATTACCCCTGGTTTATACTTCCTGTACTTTCCAAATAATTCCTTCCTCTTGTGTGTGTTTCTACTCTGCACATATTTGCAGTAATCATCTCAGCCCACAGTTATTATTTCATTACCATACCCATGCTTACCTCTTTTAACCTTTCCTTACATCAGTTGAATCAAGTCCTTTAGTAGTCTGCTTCTTTTCAGTGAGTTATCTCAAGTTTGACAATGTCCTTCTGATAATAAGACTGCCAGTAATTTTTATGTTGTATGGTTGTATTTTAAAATGCCTCTGATTCACAGAGCAGACAATCAGCTTCAAACAAAAATTATCTGCCATTTCTGAAATAACTGTTTACTAGCTGCTGTTTTTTGCTTCATATTATTTACTGTTGAAGTATTTACAGTTATGCAAAATATCAGTGATTATACATTGAATAAATTATGTGTTCACCAGTGCATATTGCCAAGTCCGTATGTGCAGGAGGTTGAATACTGCCCGATGACCTGCACCATTATGTCTTATGCAGATTGCCTTTTTCACGTACAGTAAATATATTTAGGAAAAGAGGCGATTAGGCTTATTATACTCTTGACTTACAGAGTGGATGGGTGGCTTTTGTCCAGATATTATGATATCCATTGTAGTGCACCATGTCCTAACCCTATTCCCACTCTAAACATGCGAATTATTAGTTAGCCTTCCAGGAGGTGAAATCCCTGTGGTCAGCTGTGGTCAAGTCTTGGTTATGCTCCCAGCCAGAGAGCTATGGAATGTGAGAGCAGAGTTCTGCATCATTCTTTTGCAGTTGTGCTTGGTATGTTAGGGCCTGTGCCTGGTCAGCTGAAGGTCACTGTGGTGGGATCTACTGTGGTTCCCAGTCACTGTGAGAGCAGCAGCTATAGCAGGAAGCAATCTGAAGGATTCTGCGCCCAGAAGGAAGTAAAGCTTATCCAAATGTACTGCGAGTTAAGCACGTAGTGCTTACCTCTGAATGAAAGCATCTGCTGCGTGCTGCAAATAACACGCAGGGGTTTGTGAGGATGGTGTTTTCCAGCATGTAGGTGCGATGGTGATGGGCATCCTGGAAAAACCCTGAGATAGGTGGGTAGGTTCCTTAAACACAATGTGTATATTTCACCAAGGAATTCTTTTGGTTTTGTTTTGTAGCCTAACAGCAGTGGTCAAGTAGTAGGGAAAGTGCCTGGCCATTTTACTCCAGTTTTGGCACCCTCTCCCCATCACAGTGCGGTGCGACCTGTGACCCTGACCATGACAGATACTAAACCCATCACTACATCCACTGAAGGTGAGGCATCTTCACCTACAGCAACCAGTAAGTATTTCTCTAGGAAACAAAAAATGTCCATCGAAGATTCAATATGATTTCAACTGAGGCCAGAAAAAGGCGCCTTTTCCTACTATTTGACCAAGTGGATGCTCATCATTTCACATGGAGAGCAGACGTGATTTGGTGGCAAAGCTTTTCCTCCTGAAATTTAAACCAATATACCATGTTACATGAACTGATGTTTGTGACATGACAACCAAAATGAAATGGAAAAGCCTGCCTATTCGACCACTATCCAAGACAAAAAAGAAAACAAAAACAGATTGTTCATCTAAGGTGGACATTGTTAAGACATTGAGAAGCACACCTAGACAGAAAGGTTTTACAATGACCCGCACTTGGAATTCCATAACATTTGTATAAGCTGCTCCTCAATGAGCTTTCCTACAGAAATCAAGCCTTGTTACAACCCTTAATGGATCCGAGCTATGACAATTGCATACTTCATATAGGTTGTGTCATTCTTAGCAAAAATAAATGATGGGGCAAAAGAAACTTTTAATTTCCAAGCTTCAAGCTCTTTGTTACTGTATATCACAGCCCGTTTTTATCCTATTATCTTCAATGGAATTGCAGTTTTACATATGAGAACACAGTGGTTACTGTGCATAAGGTAATCTCTTCTGAATATATCTTATATATAGTGGTGCAGAAGATTATTTTTGAACTAATTTATGCACTGGTGTTTTCTTTTTGGAGGACTTGAGAAGTCCAGCGTTACTAGCTGTGCAAAGACTGTTGTGCAATACTTCCGATGTTGAAGTAAAACTTACTATTCATAGAAAGAATAATCTTCAGGATTTTTACATTAAATTAGCTAGTTTTAATCACATTTATTATTTACATACTGATTCCAGTCCCTAAGTTTTGGATTACTATTAACCAAGACCATAATCTGTGGTAATACTTGAGTATTTTTACTAATTTCATCATTGTGTTAGAATATGAGGCAGAGATAAGAGTCAAATGTATATGATCAGGCAATATACAATGGAGGAAAGCTTCTTATGTCTTTATTATAAAGAGATAAGAATAACTTTTGAATAACTTTTGCCTAACTACAAACTAACATTTCTGTTGGTAGATTTATTAAACTGTTTTAGCCTGAGTAGCAGAAGGTCTGTTCAAGGGAATACATAGTACATTGGATCTGATTCTTTCTGGTGGTTTATAGTGCAGGTCTTGCTACTTTTAAGAAGAATTAGCTTTAGCAGCTAACAAAAAAAAATTAGTCTTTTAATTTTCAGTCTAGAATAGGTGTGAAGAGTCCTAGTTCCAAGCATTCATAGCTTCATCCTACAGCTTGTTTGAAATAATTACATCTGTCCAAACATTTGCCTCTCATGAAGCCAGGGTCTGTAAGCCATGTCCTCCCACAAAAACATAACAGGAATGAATACCACGTCAGAACAATGCTGATGTTATCTAACCTTATTAGGGACTGTGATGGGAAAGCAGACATGATCTGTCGATTAATTTTGTCCTGCTACTTAAAGGAAAAATATGACTTAAGATTTCAAAGCCATTTAACAAAATAGTCACCAAAGTTCTTTCTAATTTCTTTATATTCTGAACACCTGAGTACCACCATATGAACCTTTGAAATGTCTACTTAGATCTTCAAAATAGGGCCTTTCCATGCTTATAGAGCAACTTGTAAGCAGTCACTTGACTAAAGGTCCAATATGTGCCTGAATAGCATAATAATAATATATATTTTTTTATCTGAATTTGCTAATTGTGCTTATGACATGTTGGGAAATGCTGCGAACTCAAAGTATGAAGCTTTCCCCAGTTGTGATGTACTGCATCTCCTTGGTATAACTTTTCAAATAAATATTGATAACTGGAAAGGAAATATGACAAAAAGCAGAAGAACACAACTTGCTTGTGAAGGAAGCAGCAAAACAAGAAGAGTCATGTCCTGTTCATATATAAACTATGTAAATATATGCTTATTTGTAGCTATAAAAACATCCTTTAAAAAGCTCATCTCTTGAGCCAAAGGAAGAAAATCAAGTTTAAGACATTATTTTAAATTTATTTCCAATAACTAACTTTTTTCAGAATATATATATGTTCATACATATGTAAAAAATACTTGACTAATGGGATGTCACAATTATTCTGTCTGGTGAGAATACAACAGTAATGATTGTCATTACTTTTCATTATGAAATGCTCTAGCAGAATTGTTTAAACAAGAAAGAGGAGCAGGTTTTGATAATATTTGGAAAATTCTGTGACCTCAACCACAGTTTATTTCTAATATCTAATCAAAAATTGCTTCCTGTAAAAAGGCTCTTTAAAGTCTGTGTGATGCTAATACTGATGGTCCAGTTTAGTAAATACAAACTGGAAAGTGGAAGAAGACTCTCTACCTCATTTCATTAACACCACCAAAAGCCATGTGGGGAGATGACTTTTAATGTTAATTGGCCAACGCCAGAGGTGAAGATTACCTTTTAGTGGAAGGATCCATTTTTTGTAACTGATCCCACCATCAGCTACTGTCCCCTTTTCTACTGAAGAATTTCTTCAAGCTTTTTTATTAGGTAGTGGATAGATTTTCTTAGATTGCCCCTTGCTCTTGTAAGTGGATATTATTTCCTGATGCAGAAAGGAGTAGTGTTTAATATTACACAGTAAAAAGTAGCTGTCTTCTCATGAAAATCCTTTCTTTCCAAAGCATAATAAAGATTAAGTTTATGCCACATGAGTAAACAAAGCTTTGAATTCCAATTTTTATTATTCTGTTACAATTTCATAGTGGGCACTCACAACAGTAAAAATTAGTATACACCAGTGTTTCCTTAGTTTATTCTCTCAGCAGTGACAATATGATCCCACAAACTTTGTTGTAAACAGTTCTTTTTCTTTTTAATGAGAATGAGTAGGAGGCCAATGTTTTCAAATATATATCTTCTTTTAATTGCTTTTTAAAAACATATATTTAATAATCAGATTATTTTTAATTTAGCTATCTGATTGATCTCATTCTGCTTTTCACATGCAGCTTCCATTGAAGTTCATAGGAATTTGCACATATCTTCCTGAATTTGGTCCAATTCTTTTGCATTATATTAAATTTTAAGTTAAAAAAAAGAAAAAAAGACACAGACACATCCTATATATTGCAAATCATAACTCAGGATCTTTTATATCTGTACTGTACCTTCACAGGGTGGTAGTTATGCTAGGTTGGCATTTTTATCAATCTGTTTTGTTCTTCCTTAATCAGCCTACACAGCCTCAGGCACAACCCAGGCCAATCGATATGTGGGACTAGGCCCAAGAGACCCATCCTTCCTACACCAGCAACAGGTGGGCAAGTTTCACATAGGTGTAATGATATAGACAAACTTGTGTAATATTTCCTTTCTACATGCTGCCACTGTTATCTTGGATTAGAATGGGATCCTAAGGGTTTCAGTATTTGTTTTCCAATGACTAGATTTATTCCAAGTCCTTTACAAAACGTCATCTTAGCATATGCTTTGTTTCTTAGATTTGTGCCATCTTAAGGGACTTCATATAATATCTCTTTCAAATATTTTATTTTTCAAGAGTTCATATATTTACTTTTTAATTGGATGCTAGGAATAAGAACAACGCATACAAGGAGCAAAAGTGAGTTCTCATTTCAAAATCAAAAAAGAGTAAGCAGAATTAAGGAGTCCAAATTACTATTCTTGAGCTATTTTGCATTTTTCCAGAGATTTATGCCTACTGTATTTCACTTCTGCATTTTAGTTCCAGAAGATGAGTTATAAAACCAAATTCTCCATGCAACAGGTTATCGTTTCTCCTTTAAAAGTTTTAAATTGGTTTGCTGATTTCAAATGTGATAAAAACACATTTGTGTTCTAATTTCTTACATCATTTTTATTTCAAGTAGCATTTTAAATTTCACATCTAATTAATGATGTAAATCTAATGCAAATGAAGTGTTTACAAAATCTATGAAAATATACATTTGAGATTAATGTTGACTTACAAACAAGTTAACTGCAGTGAATAGTGAGGCCTTGCAAATACAGAAATCCTATATTGTTAGTATCAGAAATAAATTCAGACCCTGTAGAACGTTAATTTATTTTATGATGTGTGTGTATGTTGCTCCTAGATCCTAACAGCAGAGGAGTCGAAATTAACAGCATGTAAAATGTTAAAAGAAAACAAGAAAGAAAGAATGTTTCAGGAAGAAAAGTTAAATAGCCATTATTTATTGTATAATATATTTTTTCAGAATTGGGTTCCTATCAGCAGTTGGTATATATACCTATTTCATTTTCCGTAAACCTACCTGTTCTCTACACGTTGTGATACAAATAACTGTGCTTTATCTGGAGCTCCCTATCCCTACCCATTCCTAGGGCAAGGTGGCAGTATATCTGTTTTAAGGGTCACCACATGCAGAGTTCAGAGAAAATCGTAAATATGGTAGTTTATTCAAGATAGTTGATATTTTGCCAATTTTTTTTGACTAGCTAAATCTAACTGGAAACATCTGTACACAGTTATGAAAATACTAAATGACAATTAGTGGTTTTTGCCAACCATTGGTTTTTCAGTAAATTTTCTGGTGTAGTGCTTTTTCACCTCTCAAATATTGTTGTATGTGTTGTAATTACTATAATATAATTCTTTCTGACAATATGTCATTACTTTTTTAAAACACAGAAAAGATCTCTTTAAATATTCTATATCTTCTGTTTTTTTTATGTAAGGTTTTTACAAAGTATTCTTTGGCCATTTTCTGACATCCAGCTACTTTGAGGATGAACAAAAATAGTTGTTTTTGTTGGTGCATATGAACAGACACATTTTTTTCTGTAAATTTGCTGCAGCTCACTTACCCTTCTTTCAAGATCACTGAAAGAGCTGCAAATACCTTCTCACATGACTAGGGCATAGCAGCAGCACACTTAGTTTTCTCTGAGCTTACTTTATCATATGTAAGTTATAAAATGCTTATTTAATACAACTTCAATATATTTTTGATTTTGTATGGACTGAAATAAATTTGGGATTTTAGCTATATAATGGAGATATATGTGTAAGAGTGATCTCAAGGTCCTCCTATTTGGTGTTTACAAGCACTGTGTCTTACACTGCCTTTCATATTAAAACATGTAGTCCCATGGATCAGGAAAAAAGAGAAAGATAAGTTAGCTGTTGCATAGACTAATAAACAGAAATTTCTTCTTCTTCTTCAGTGTCACCATGTGAAGCTAGTGTTCTCTCTTCTAAAGTATATTGCTCCATAGTCTTTAATTATATTAATTAAAGAGCATAAGTTGGTGACCAGTGAGCTGTATAGTAAATTGAAAAATTGTGTCATAAGTTCCTCTTTACTGTCAATTCTCTCTTCTTTTCTACATTATGTGAGAGGTGTGTGTTGGGATGTGTGTATCTGTGTGTTTGAATGACTATACACGTAAAGACCTGTAAAATTAGAGAATAGTATGTCCTGCTCAGTATCCTCTAAGAACAAAATACCTGAATAAAGAAGCTTTTTTGGATGGATAAATATAAGTGTATAAACACACTATACATAAAATAAGTTTCTAATGAATACCTTTATACTCTAGAATCCTGAAAGGATCACAGAGTTGATAGTGCCTTATATGTTTATTATCCAGAAGGTGGTGCCGGGTGGAGGGTAGAGAAGTGAAATTATCTAAATAACTTCAATAGACTAAAGGCTATCCTTCTGTAAGGCAGAAATGAGATTGATTTACTATGTCCTTTCATTACTTTACAGCAATTTAAAAGAGACCATTCTTGTGGCAGGTTCTAAATGCATTTGGTTTAAAGCAACCTATGATGAATGAAAAGGAAAATCAAGGGGTACATGAAGTAAAGGCAATCAATCATTTTGTATTAGCTAAGAGAAATTCTAAATTACAAAGTCAATGGTTTTAGTTCCAGAGAGGTCTTTTAAACATTCACCATACCCTGTAATATATATTGACCCCTTAAAAATAAATATTGTCACCAGTGCGTTTTTTAATTCATTCCTGGGGGCTTTCTGAAGATTTACTCTCTCGAGTTATGAGAAATATTGGCATGTATTGTTGAATGCTCCATAGTTGTTAAAAAAATCATAACGTAGTCTATATAAATTAAAGTAACAATAAATTTATAAGCCAAACATACAGTTTGTAAACTATGCTTACATGGATAACTTCTCACAAATTGTCAATTTGCAAGCACTTCCAATAACCATTTGTAGCACAAACTATCTGAAATACTTGCATTTAGATGGGGAACATTAAATGCAATTTGAAAGACAGTTCAGAATAGCACCTATGAGAGCAATATTTTTTGATTTACTGATTTGAACACTGTGCAAAATGTGCTGTTACATTCATTACCTAGCATGTTGCATTGGTAGTTAGAAAGATGAGGTTATAACAAGGAATTATAGCTATGCAGTCCACTCTCTGCTATGATTCCTGGTAGGTGTAGATGTTAACTGGTTTGAAATGCCAGCTGTTCTATATTGTGACAATAACAGCAGCACAACAACCAGCCTGTTGCTTGAGTGGCATCTAGACAGTCACCACTCTTTTTTTTTGTAAAAAAGTCAAGCTATGCACAAAAATATCCAAGATATTGCTGTTTGTTACTGACCACATTGTTTACCTTAATTCTGTGTCCTCTTCCAGGCGTTTGTTATTAGTAACGTGCTAGCAAACTAATTGGGGGAGGCCAGAAGGGTTAGGGAGCTAGTATGTGAGCACACATTAAGAATAATGTTAGGACATTATTCTTAATTTTGATGTTGATGGTTGTTGAGATGACTTTATTAAGGCTCTTCTAGCACTCTGTGCTCATTATCTGCATTAAGAAGTGTCTTAACTGAGTTGTACATACAAAAAAAAAGTAGCACCCTTTCCTTTCATTCGCTGATTCAGTCACTGTTTATATATGCATTTCCAGGTAATGCATCATTTCTAAGTTTATATTAAAGGGAAAAGGAAACAAATTGAGGTAGTTTAGTCAAACTCAGCCTTCTACAAGTGCACAAGGGCAAAAGTTCTTGTGCTGGGTGTCAGATTTTAGTTGTATATCCATTCTTACAACTATATAACTTTAATGGAGAAATCATTAGTTCGGTAAAAAAAACTTTAATGGCCAGTGGACTAGAATTCTCATGGATATCAAGTGACATTTCTGTAACCTCATCATACTTTTAATCTTAACCATTATGTTTGTGAAATTTTGAACACTAAGAGATAAATTGATGTTATTTCTGGCTCTAAATCTACCTAGAACTCTGCCAGAATTAGCAGTTGTGGACTCTAGCTCTGTAAAGAATATAAAAAGATATATGGATGGGTAGTTATTTAGGTATGTAGATAGATTTACTGGAACCTATTTATTGAAATGACAGATTAATGTCTTCAGAATGCATCAACTTTCTACAGAAGTGAAACAAATAGCTAAGGCTTTCCTTCTTGGCCAAGGTATTACTCAATTTCAATGTAGCATGGAGCTTGGGACTGGTGTCTTTATTTTTAATAAAAAATAGAAATAAATGGAAACAATGACCTCTAAAACTCTTCTCTCTTCTACTAAATTGTGCTAACTGATGCTGACCCAGTTACTGAGTAACTGGTGAACTCTTCTAGTCATTGCACTGCTTCGCACATCTGCAAGAATTTCACGACACTTTCTGCATGTGGTGTGCAGTATTCACATTTTTCACACTGCTTTGGTATTTATTAGTGAGACATTTTACCATGTATAGAGCTATAATAAACACTTCAAGTCTCTAAAATGTAAAATGAGAAAATCAGGAATAGCTCTTTATTTCCTACACAGAGGAGTGCCCTGCCTCTGTGGTAGGAAGTTGTTCTTTCCAGATGCATCCTTTACTTACTGAATCATGCAGCTCAAAATTGAATTCTCTTCATACTGTTCATCGTGGAAATTGTAAACTTAAATGTCCCGTGAAAACAGAGTATCTGTTTTTAAAATATTTGGGTGGATGTTGCTTTTGCTTTGAGCAAAAGCCTGGAAGAAGAACACAAGTGGACTCTTAACAGAACTTCTCAGTAAAGCCAGGAAACAGGTTATCAACACTTAGGCTGTTCTTATTGTGTCCCTTATCATAATTGACAGTTTGACGTAAAACTTGGTCACATGATCATGAGGAAGGTATGTAAATGGATAAGAGGTCACCTTTCACATATGCTTGCTGGAAAGGAAACACATTTAAAGGAAGTTTCAGTCAAAACAATGACAATATGCAAATGTTAAGTTTTACAGGCTTTTCTTAAAATGGTAGAAACTACAGCCTAGTCTTCTATTAGACTTTCCAAAATATTTGTTTACCTTTACTGACCATCAGAGAAGCTTGAAGTACATATTAATCTCAGATGGTTAGTTGAAGATGAGAAAACATAAGTTGCTTAAATATTAACTCTTAAAATCATTCAGGCCCTGATTAAAAGTTGAGCTACTGACTATGGGATGTTAATGTGCAGGGGAGCTGTCTATATAAATACACTGCAGGATAGCCCTGTATAAATAGAAGAGATATGGGCTCGCTGCAGAAGTGCTTGCAGCCGAGTAGCTTTTAGTGCAGGCTTTGAGCTCTCTCTCCATTCCTAAAGATTCTAATGAGGATGGGGTGCCAAAGTGTGGAAATGGTCTGGCCTCATGGTACACTGCCAGCCTAGGCCCCCTCTTCCCCTCATGACTTAGGGGTGCTTAGGTGAGACAGAAATAAAAACTACCCACAAATACTGTGAAGGTGGAGTACCTTACCATAGGGAGTTTGTGCAACTTGCCTTGCTCCAAGAGCAAAATAAAGTCGTGAGACTGGAAGGCAGATCTTTCTAGCAGCCTTCTAGGAAAGACTTTTCACCCTCTCACATGCCAAATCATGTCATTTAGTCTGTATTCAAAACATATTTTTGAGAACATTAGTAATGTTTTTCAGCATTTATTAAACACATCTGCTAGGACTCTTTGTTAAGTCCATCTGCCAGGGAATTCAGGCTTTCTCAAGCAGCCTGCAAGCAGTTTCCTGCCTCTGCTTTTCACGTGTCCTGCACGGAAAGTCTGCAAGGGCTTGCTACTAGCGTGCCTTCTCCTCTGCAGCCAACACCGTGGCATAGTTTGAAACTCCACTGGAGTTACTCTGAGGCCAGTAACTGACCAGAAATCATTTAGCGTGACTCGAGACACCACATAAGGCTCAAAACACTAGGGTACTTATGTCTCCTACCTCCTTACAGAGCTAGGTGCTTTGCTCCCACACTTCTACTAGGCTGTCTCTATGTCCACTGGTGCCCCAAACACTTCTTCCTCCAAGCCAAGTAAGGAGAGGAGGTCTTCTAAGCTCTTTTAAGCCTTTCCAGCCCTTTTACCCAGGAAGTACTCAATGAGTGCACGGGATGCATTCTTCAAGTGATATTTCTGAATGATTTACTGTCTTGGCCTGCTATCTTGGCCTGCTATCCTCATCTGTGAGCAGGAGTGACTGGGGAGAGGGAGTTTTACATCAGGAAGATGTAGAAGAGCCAGTGCAGTCTCGGGCTTGTCACACATGAGATCTTATGCAGTTTTCCAGTTTTTCAAGTAATTGTCATTACGACAGGTAGGACGTAGTTAGTACAGCCTGCACTAACTGCCTATCTGGAACAGTATGAATCCTCATATTCATGTGGGTATGCTTGTGCAGCATGTATTCAAAATGTGTAATGAATACACTATTTAGATACGTTATAGCTGCTGGGATATATATGAGTACTTACAATATGAAGTATGTCATTAATAATATTTATGAAATAGATTTGAAAAGCTCTTTTGGATCTTTGTAAATTGCAACTTAAATATATTAACTGTGCATACAGAAAATTTCCCCAAACTGCAGGAAGAGTATCGCTGTTTAGTATAGTAGCTGTTTAATTACGATGTAATGTATGAACTCTTCATTTTTCCTCAAATAGCAAAAGCAATGAGGTTCTGTAGCAGACTTAGTCATTGTCAGATTTTAGAGTTAAATCTAGGTACATAATTTTCCTTCTCCTGCTCCTACTCCTTCTCCTCCTTCTTCTTCTTCTTGTTCTTCTTATTTATGTTTCAGCTGTGAGTTTTATAACTAAGTTTTAAAGCTTTACAATGCACCTCTGCAATGAAAATGATGACACATTTTTAAGGAATGTAGCAAAAATATAACTACTGCACACTAAGTAACTGAACTGAAATATTTTTTCTATGTCTTTAAAATTAAAATCCAATATACTCTTTTTGAAGTGAAAATACCAATATTTATTTATCCATTTTCTTTAAGTATAATTAATGTGATCTTCACAGTTACCTCTAGCAAACTTTTAGACTGCATATTTCCTTTTCTGGTTAATTTCATGTGGTTTAGTCATGCTTTGAGTGTCCTTTAGAAGGTCCCTTAGAGTTCTTTAGATAACAAACAAGAAACAATCGCTATGAAAATATCAGGCGAACATTTCCATTTCTCAGACCTTAACAGCAGGAAGCTTATGAATGTAACAGCTAGGCAGGGTCAGATTTGCAATATTGTCTTGTCCTTAGCATATGAATTTGTCAGGAAAAGACTGTAATTAATTGTGCTCTTGTGAAAATAATTTATTTTAGTTTGTTTGCTCTAGCATGTGCATCCTGAAGACAGTGAATATGCATAGAGAAAACTAGAATGTGTTGAATGCAATTAAACCCAACAACAGTTATCTTCAATTCTGAGTGCTATATCATACATAATGGTACAGTAATTTATATATAGCATGACTTTACAGAGACTGAAATGTATGCTTTTATGTGTTTTCTTCACAAGCCAGATAAGTTTACTTTCTTAAACTTAAAAATAAGCAGTATATCTTTTCAATAAATCTGCTAGCACTATAGGGCAGCTGTTAAACAAACAGAGCTGTATAGGGTTACTTGAACAATCTGTGAAGGCAGAACTGATGATTTGAGGATCTGGGAATAATTTGTTTCAGCTTACATTTAGTACATTCCTCATAATATTTAAATGTAATAAAATATTTTAAATGCTATTATTCCAAGTCTAGAACAAGATTAGATTATCTTATCACCTCTTGCTAAGTAAAACCACTCTCAGTAACACTAAATTAATAAACTTCAATTACAAAATACCTTTACCCTTCTTAAATGGCAAGATAAGGGCACACAGTTTGTGTAATTTGAGCAAATTTTCTATAAATTGCATGTCTTCTATGTTTCACCAAATGCATGCTTTGAGATATTGATTATATTTGACCTTAACTTAATACACATTATTTAGAGCATTGCTTATAGAAAACAGCATTTTGATTTTCTTTCTTTAAATATTTCACTATTGAATATTAACATTTTCTTTTATTCCAGCTGAGTTTGTAATCTAATAATGGCTAATTGTTATGTGCTAAACACTAGTTGCTCTTTTATGCTTTATTAATGGAGGAGCATATTAAAGTAGCATTACTTTAAGCAAATCTATAGACATTTATTTTTCTGTATGTTATTTTTGTTTGTTTGTTTTCTTTTTTTTAAAGTTCTTGGGAAAGTAAGGCTTTTGCCATGTACAGTACTAGTTTGCATGTGTTCATTTAAATACTAAAAACTGTAGTACTGCTCGATCCATATCTGACTGCTAGGTTTCAATTGACAGCTGAGGATTTGTGACTGGACCATGAATCAAAACGGCAGGCATTTATACCCCAGTGCCAGTGAGGATACATTGGGAATTACTTGGCAAAGGTAACATTTTAATTATTTCCACCCCCCTACACTACATCTAAAAAAGTTACATTGAGCTGCAGTGTCTTTTTCAGCAGGCCTCTTGAGGAATATATGATGTCAGTATTTGATCAGACGTACGTTTTTTGAATACACATTCAGATTAACTTTAATACTTTAGGCTTTAAATACGGAAATGTGATTTTTAGAATTAACAGACATATTTATTGGTGATTAGCTCTTACTACAAAGAAAAGATGGTGTTATTAAAGATAAAAATGAGTAAAATGATAAGCTTCTCAGGTGATGGTGTTTTGTGCAATGAATAATCATCCTATACATAGCAATATTTATGATTAATTAGCAGGTTTAGATTTAGGTCAGTAACATGTACATGAAGGTAAGATATAAACCGTCTCCTTTCTAAACTAAATGACAAAGAGTCTCCACAACTGACCTCCAAAAATACATTTGTATGCAAGAAAAACTTAGATTTTGCTGTATTAGTCAACTATACATTATAATCTTTTACTTTATTAGCCTCATCATCGGTTATGGTTACTGATACATCAGTAGGGATGTATATGTCTAAATAGTTGAATAAATAAAAAAGCACTATTAGGTGGTACCTCAGTCTTTTTGGTGTGCAGCATTTTCAGTAACACTCAGCATCTGATGGAGATTGTACGTGTAATGCAGAGCTTGAAGGTCAGATCCCTATAAATGAATAATGAGCTATGTGGCCCTTTAAAATAATTTTGAATATTTCCTGGACATTTGTGTGCACATGACAAAACGGTTACCTCTAGACAGTTTGTGCAGAAGTATGTATATGAGTGTGAGTGTGAACATATCAAATCTTTGCCAAACGCTTTATAATATGTTACATTGCACTGTGGATTGCTAGAAGGTTTGAGGGGTTCGAGTACTAACTTATAAGGATAATTGTGGAATTTGAAGTCAACTACTGTCTACAAATCCAAACTTTAAGTGCCTTAATCATTGTTAGTTTACTGACCTATTGGTAGTGACTGCCTTACTCAACTACACACTCTTCCTGCTATGCTTATAAATAATAATATTGAAAGTCTACAGTAATTCTGGTGGAAAAGCGCAGAATAGCCCTGTCCTAGATTAAGTGACACAAGGGAAGATTAGTTAATGGATTCACCACAGCTCCTCAAGGGCTGTGATTCACATTATAAATCCCATCATGCTCTAACTGCCACAGTTTTCAACCGGCTATCGAGAGTGAATCCAAACTGAGCTAATGTAGCACAGAGGGGCTGATTTATTCTCCCACTACAAAGGATGTTGCTTGCTCAGCACATGACATGAGTCAGTAAATTATCTCACAGCTGCCTATCTAGAAGCATCCTTAAGGAGTTTAAATCAGTCATTGCTCTTGACCCCTCTGTAGAGCAATGCCTACTTAGGCTGGCTTTTGTAGTGCCCATAACACATGATCCTTGGCTGTAAATTTTGAAAAGGGAAGGAAGGGAGGGAAAAAATTTCTTGACTAAGGAACCTTTGAAGATGAATGCAGGCATGTTGTGTGATCCCCCCACCTTTATATGCAAGGCTGCCTAGATGCTACCTGCCTTCTTGACCTTGTTACGGTCCATCAGAGCTCCTGGATGTGCTTGGGCACGTGTTTCTCGTGGGCTGATGGTGCCTTGACCATGCCAGTACAACCTCTGAGGACAACAGCGCACTGCCATTCATAATTCTCCCCACATAGGCGGCTTTTAGGATTGGGGCCTTGGATCACAGCATTTTTCTTCAAGAGTCCATGCAAGTGAGGATCTGAGAAAGAAAGTGATATATGTGCAGATTAATGAGCAGTGAGGCTTTGTAACACTAAAAGGAAAAACACATCCCAAAAAGAAACACTGCCAACTGGGGGAAAAAGTATATGTTAGATCGGAATGTCAGATTTTCTGCCACAAAACTGTTTTATAAATGTATTCCTGCAAAGCTGCAGTTTGCATTTGGATGATGATCAGTCTTATTTTTTAGAGCAGGATTTTGCAGTTATTTTAAGGATAATAATTTTCAAGAAATTTAGTTGACCTCTAAAAGCTCAAAGAGTTGGCAGTGCCAGAATACTGACCTGCCCAGCCTGTGCAGAAAGTGAGTAATGGAAGTGACCACATGAAAGTCTAGGTGTGCCCACTGGAGCGGGAAGGTTGGACTAGATGATCTCTAGAGGTCCCTTCCAAACTTGAAGATTCTGTGATTCTATGTAAATTCCTCCTGGGGCGCCCTGTCAATGACCAGTGCCTCAAAGGCTTGGGAAGAGAGAAAAATGATAAAA
The DNA here is from genome assembly GCA_032353885.1 of Nothura maculosa. NCBI lineage: Eukaryota > Metazoa > Chordata > Aves > Tinamiformes > Tinamidae > Nothura > Nothura maculosa. Next base: position 2,765,437 of record JAUBOD010000151.1, read on the forward strand.
CTTCTGCTGTTTTTGTGTCCACTTTCTTATTACAAACTAGCTGCCATACTTGACAAGAAAAATGGTATCTAGCTTTCAAAATAAAAGGTCTTTACTTTCCTTTTAAAATTCTGCATCTGTCATTTGCAGTCCAGGATACAAAGCAGTGGTGAGCCAACTTGCAAAAGAATAGGCAGTGGCCAAAAGAGAAAATTTGAATAAAATTATTAAAAAGAAAAACCATCAAGTCACTGGTGTGCCATTTTCTTCCAAGGTGAAACACTTGTAATAGTTGTAATAAAAACTAGATGAATCCTTTGCTTAGTTGAACTAAATATGCTGATGTTCTTAAAGAGAATACTTTTATAAAACATCCCATGAGCGTACCAAAAATGAGAGAGAAAAAAAGCAATTATAAATATTTGGAAGCAATTTTTATTCAGTTCTTGGTGCTCTGGCCATCCAGAAGTAAATTTTTAAATGCTTATTTACAGTGTTTATGTTATATGTTTTATTAAGTCTGCTGAACTCCGCACAACTTTTAAGTGCACAGCTATAGTTAAAGTCCAAGGTGCTATGGGACTGCTTAAGCCAATTTTTGCTATACAAGTGAAAGAGATAACCAGAACTTTTTTTTTTTGGTAATTCTTTTTTCATATCTGCAATTTTGTGATGAATTTGATGTCCTAGAAAGAGAAGGTGAGGGGAAGCTGTGGAAATTAGTAAGGCTCAATTAGGAAAATACAGTCTCAGGCAGTGTGTGAGAGCAAGAGTGTATGCGACAAGTAAGCTTAAGATATGAGTGAGAAATAGCAGGGGCCAGGGGGACAGTCTGATACATGAGCCTGAGCCGGGGTCTCAAGTGATTCATTACTCCATGGGTATTAATTCCAGGGAGACAACTCAGAGGGGGCTGCACAACTGAATTCTCTTACAGCATATTGAGTATTTGCAAGTCTTTTGCAGACTGTAAACAAATTTTTCGCTGCCAAAATGTGCATTTTAGCTCAGATTTTCTTAAAAAGCTTTTTTTTTCCTATTTTCTTCTTAAACAATCTTAATTTGTTAGTTCTGTGGGTTAACCGTTACTTTAACATTACACTAACGCTTCCCAGGCAAAAATGCACTAGGTTAGCATTTCCTGCGTTCAGTCTGTTATCTTGACACGTAAGTACAGTACAACAGCTGGTTTGTTCCTGGAGCTCCTGAGGGGACTTTTATTCTCCGAGCTGCGTTTCCTTCTCAGCTCTAGCTGTAGGGGTGTTCACATGTCCAACTTTCCAAGCAGCGCTTTTCCCCCAGCACTGCTCTGGGGTTAACATAATAGTGCTGATAAGGCAGTCAAATGGAATAATCTCTGGTTTGTCAAAGGAGCAAGCGGGGGGAGTGAGAATGGGTAAGAAAGAACTGCTTTTGTATCGCAGGACCCTGCAAGCGCTTTGAATCCAGCAAAACCCACCAAAGCAGCACACGCAGCATGGCATTTCGCAAACACAAACACCTGTCAGAGCAGTGCTGTGTCCTCCCCCCGCCGTGCCCCTTCTTCTGCAGTGTTTCGGGAGAAAAATATCTATGCAGGGATTACAGGTTAAGACTGTGCTAATGGCAAAAGTAGTCACAGAAGGAAAATCTTATGATTCTGCTCTTTATCATTGTAAGTTGCTATCACTAATAGTTTCACTCAAGTCCATAATGCAGAGAGATGCACAGAACATAATGTTCCCTCTCCATCTCTGCAAACATCCTCAGAACACTTCCTAAGAAATTAATTGTATTCAAGCCAGACTTGCATGCTGCCATCCCACAGGAAATGGGTCAGCAATCCATTAAGATGCCATTAGATAATCTAATTTGGAACTTAATCTCTAAATTAACCATGCTCCATACTTGAGGCATACTTGAGAGAAAGAAAAAAAGTTTATGTTTGAATCGATAGGGGAGCCGAAGCGTGAAGAAAGCTGTTTGTTTTTTCTGTAGCTGTGGTCACGTCTCAAGCCGTCTGGTAACCAGGAGAAACCAGACATGATGTAATTCCAGATTGAACTTGAACTTCAGGGACTTAGAATGGGGAAACAATGGACCATAGGAATCAATAATGTCCATTTTCCACATGATTATGTTTGGAGCTTTAAGTTAACCTTTATGGGAGAAGCAGCAAAATCTGCAGTGTGACCAAAATGAGATGATCCAGAAGCAAGATATTAGGGTAAAGAAAACAACTTCAGTAATATTTTCTGAGCAGCCCTGCAGATTCCAGCAGGATTAGAAAAGTTCCCGCTCTGCAGTAAACTGGTTGCCTGTTCTGAGCACTCTTTGTTCACTTAGGTAGGACGAACTTAATCTTATGTTTCCTGTCAGATGATTTTTGGCAGCGCTGTGACAGAAGGAGGAGCATATTGCAGAGAATTCCCAAGTGTAAACTTTATCTTTAACCCCTTGGTTACTCCAGATTTCTGTTCCTGGATCATTTACCTCCAATTCTTCCTTTTGAAGCAGTAAAATTACACTTTTCTTTTTTTCTGAAGCTAGGATTATCTGAATTAAATTATGCCAATTCAATAAGTAAGCTTTTATTTGTATTTTTTAAGTGCTAACATACAGAATTAAACCAATTGCAGCAGAAAAAAAAATGGAGGCAAAATTAACATGCAAGTGCTACTTTGCTCCTTTGATGAAGTTTACAAATATGTCTGTTGACATTTTTGAAAGAGAGAGTCACGATTGAAGGAAAAGCAACAGTTTGGACCCTTAGGAGAGGTCCTTTTCTAAGTCTTTGCACGTTCCCAGAGTTGATTTCTTCTTGGGCGGTCGCTGTGCTCCTGGCTCTGCTCTTGCTGCCGTGTTTCAGCAAGCTCGTCTGGAAGCACGGAGGCCACACGCGTGTCCCTGGCCAGCCGAGTCCTCGCTTTGGCTCTGTGGGAGTGGGATGTGCGTTGGGCTGCAGCCCCACTGCCTGCGGCTCCCTGCAGACCTTCATCTCCATCCCTGCCCTTGCACCAGGCGCACTGCACGAGGGCGCAGCTTTCCTCTGGGCTCCATCTCTGCTATGGGCCTACGTTATTGTCAGGCAGCTGTGTGGCCTCTCACAGACCCTTCTTTTGTCACTCTGTTACCAAGAGTGCTGTGGGGAAAGGGGCAGTGTCACAGGAGCAGAATCACCCTTTCTCCCCTCCAGGTGTAAGTCAGAAGGTCTTCACCTCCTCCATTTGTTAGACACGTCGTCTGTGCTCCACTACACTATGGAAGTCTTCCCGAGTTAAGCAGAGATCTACTTAATATGGTATCTCGTGGAATAAATGAAAGGATGAAAGGTTCCTTGCTCCGAGGAACCCACCATGGAAGTGACTGGAAGTGTTTAACTGCAGATAGCAGAGTAGCAGAATTACTGCATTAAGTAGATGTTGAGGGATGTTTTTTCTTTGGCAGAAATGTGTGAATTGAAATTTGGCCATCAGAAGCACGGTTAGCACCATTACTCTTCCAAAGTTCACGTGATCGTAGCAATTTGAAAAGATAGACTTTCCTATATTTCTGTGGGGAGCACTTGCTTAAAGTAGAGTTAGGATAACCTTCCTTGGTGACTCACTTGTGACATTCCTGCCAGCATCAAAAGCATTTCTACCTCTCCCAGCCAAAGATTTTCTGGCATGGTGTGGTTTACCTAGGGCAAGCTGGTTTACAAGTGCAAGAAGAAAATGATGTTTCAGGAAACTATTGTGTTAGTAGGCTTTCTTTTTGAAATGGTGCAATGCCTTATAGATTTTTGGAAAATTTGGAAAGATATTAACTGATAGAAAATAAGAACATTAAAATACTTCTTATTTCCTCAAGTCCACTGGATATACTGTAGTCATTTAAAAAAAATAGTTATCTTCATGCTGTCATAATAATCTCAAAAATGGAAAGCATATACCTTTAATACTAGTACTGCTAGTGGTCATTCCAGTAATATTTTAATCAGAGCTTCTTGAAAGAGCAATTATTATCTTCAGAAGGAACTCGTGGCAGAAACCCTAATTGAATTAGCATGTTAAAGCTGTAACAGGGAATGTTAACCCCTTAAACACTTGGAGAGCTTTTCCTTGCCACGTGTGTTACATTTGAAAGGATAAACAAGTCATTCTTGCTCTGGGTAGACAGGGCAGTGATGCCTGCACAGCCCATCCGATACTGGTAATCTAGGTGTGGTGGGAAAGCACTGTGGCTGCTAGTGGTGGAGTGACCGAGGTGCAAGGTTTAGCAAGGTGTTCTCATGGGCCACAGCCTCTTGCACAAGGGCTACCTGTCTGAATCTCACAGGTATTTGCAAACAATGATGGTGCTTTTCTTGTGCATTTGTTCAAGATACAGCCTAGAGCAGGTTTAGGGTGTGTGTGGAGGACTGGGGTGCATTTTATGTTCTAAGAGACAAGTATACATATACACACACATACATCAGCTGCACAGATTTCTTCGGGAAATATGAATTGGACTGGAGAAGATCCACTTTTATTTACAGTCATACATACATTGTTTTTTTTCTGTCTGTAGGCAGAAAGGTATCCCTTTAGCTGTGCTGGGGACAGCCAGCTCCTGTGCACACTGAGCAGCAGCAGAGCTTGGGAGCACTTGCTGTTATTGACTGCTGCCTCGGCTAGGCAGCTCTGTGGAGAAATCATGGGGTTGTTCTTTTGATGTGGAACCTCAGCTCTCCTGTTCCCACAGCTTCAGAAAGCTGAAGGAAAGTGGCAGGGATATTGATCTCCTGGGCTTTCAATTTGGTGCATATATTGAGCACCAGCCTTGTTTTGTTGCATGCAAAGCCAGGGAGAACTGCAGACAAGGTGCAGCTCGTGAACATTGAAGATTCAGCTACATTTACTATGATTTTATGGGAATTCATGTGGGATAGCCATGATTAGAGCTTCATTCTAGTTGGTACCAGTAATTCTGACTTGGGTTTCTTCTCCTGTGGTTTGCACTAAATACCTGCTAGGGGTTCCAGGACTACAGTGCCCCAGGATACAGTTCCATCCAACTGCCACTCGCTAATTCCTAGAGGCTCATTGCTAAAAACCCAACCTGAGCTCAGCAGGCACTGAGAACCCCGGTGCTGAGAGCCCGTCCCAAGGACGTGGGGACACCTGAGGGCTGAGCGGCCCCCCTTGCACGTGCACGTGCCCCAGCGCTTGACCCGCGCACCGCGAGCGAGGCGCTCGTAAAGCCCGCCCGGGCTCCGCGCAGCGCCAGCCCAGCAGATTTATGCCCCGCTGGGAATTCGTAAGCAGCATTGACAAATTTATTGCACACTGCATTTTTGTCGTGGTCATAATATAAGATGGCAGGTTTGAAAGGTTTAAGTAAACATCTATATTAAATTTGTTAGTCATATAGCAATGACAGTCCTATTAGTCACTTGCTACAATTTATTTTTATTGAGCACTTTCCAAAATATCAAGACCTCTGTCTCCTCTATGAGTACTGGTTAAGAAAGCTGTTGCAAATAGTAATCTGTTCTTTATCAGGCTTAACTGCTTTCCCTCATCCACTTTGGACACTAGAAGGTGGTTAACTTCAAAGCAACAAGTCACATAAGCATCCAGCCAGTGAAGTGCACTATATTTCCCCAGAAGATAATTTGAAAGCAGTCTATCTCGTCTTTGCAGCTAAAAATGTTTTAGTATCTAATATTATGTTGACCTGGCACAAAATTTACATCATTTTAGTTACTGTTAGACTTTGTGTAAAATGGCTAAACATTGTAAATCATGTGTGACAGGACTGCAAAGCAGTGTGCACTGTAAAGTATGTATTCAGGCAAATCTTAAACAAACAAATCTAAATCTACTTTTTATTTTGTTTTATTTTCCTTTATTCCTATTTCCTGTATTTACAAATCTCTGTATTTGGAAATGATTTCTATTGTTGCTCATTTCGTAATTTACTTCCTAGCATCAATGAAATCCAAAGAAAAAGGAGAAAGAAATGCGTTTTCAAACACAAATTATAAGGGAAGATGAAGAATAAGTTGAAACAATAAAGTCCTCAAAATGTCCTAGTATTGAATACTTTTTTAGAACTGTAATCTTTTCATCAGATCATATTGGACAAATCTGTCACATAAATGGGTTTAATTCTTTGCAATTATTTTAACTTTTGTTATAGAAATAGGGAGTTTGAATTTCAAAAAGGAAGTATTTCTTCAACAACAATAGTCAACTGGATTTTTATCTTTATTCAAACACAGTTGATCGTATATTTTGAAAACACAGAAAATATTCCGTTAACAAAGTTAGACTAAAAATCCTGGATTTTCAGATAGTCTACAAGATTATGCCAATTAAAAAGGAAGGCTATTGAATACTGTTTTTACTTTCGACATATTTCAGGCCTTTTAGGGTATCCATCCTTTCTATAATCCTTGAGGATGAAGCTAGTCCTTCAGCCTTCATGTTTTGGCCATGACTGAGCTTGTCAGGGCTGCTAGTTTTTCCACATTCTGGCGTGCAAAGCAAAGTTGTTAGGAATCAAAATAGTAAATCAACAGGTATAGAAAGGTGAAGAATATTAAACAGTAGCAGATGACAGAAGCTATTGTTATTAGTTTTAGTATGTATGGCCTGAGAAACATGATTACTGGATTTTACAAAGTAAATTGATCGCTGTCTGCTGCATTCACACAGCAGAAAAGGAAAGGATTACATAAATCTGCCAGGCAAAGTGTAATTATGATATATAAATTTTAAGTAGTTAAAATGGGTCTGGTTCCTTCCTAATGCCTGCTGCAAGCATTACCCAGAAGCGTACAGGCTTGTCCACGCAGAGGCTGTTAGGGAAGAAAGCAAGCATGAGGTGCCCTACCATCACAAAAACACACCCCTCTTTCCAGACTGTGTGTGTGTCATGAAGTGTATCCACCAAATCCCGGAGTGCCCGGGAGGGAGGGAGCTGCTGCTGTCCCTGTCCTGGTGCGGAGAGGCACTCGCTGCGGCACGGTGCGAAGGAAGGACGCCCGTGTTTGCACTTCCCTTGGGCTTTGCTTGCTGCTAGTGACTGCTGGCAGAATGATGCCATTTTCCTTCTGAAAAAATTAGACCAGGCTTTCTCAAAAGCCCATTATTCCTGAGTTGCCAGAAACATCTCCAAGTAAAAGGCTGCCTAGGGTCTGCTCTGGCTCCTGAATAGTGCCCGTGGTGCAGACATTGAGTTTGGTCAGTGCTTGGTGCAGACGTGAGGGTCATGAGGACTCACACGCCACAGTGACATAGCTGCTTTTGAAACAGTGATTTAGGCTTCAAAGTCTTTGAATTGTCTTTGAAATAATTAATTTGTTGTATTCAGTTGAAAAACGTATGGTGCTCATTGCTACCACTGACAGTAAATGTTTGCATAACTGGACTGTGTGTTATCCCATGTTCCTTACTGACACTGATGTTTTCCCTGAATAACTAGGTGGGGAAAAAAAAGAAAAAGAAAAAGAAAGATTTTTCCAGTACAAAAGTTCTTCTAGTCCAAGTTGTCTGTTTCTGTGGGGACCTGGGCTCCTCGGTGGCTTAGCTTGTGCCTCGAGAGAGGATATACTGCTGAGCACAAGGGAATGGGAAAAGGCACAAGGAATTTAAACTCTCAACTTTTATTTTGTGTTTTTGACAGGAGCAGTCTAACTTGTATACTCTAATGAATTTCATTAAATAGCTCTTAAATAGCATCTGTGGCTCCACGTGGTGTTGTGTATATATGGTTTAGCTATATCTGCTGGTGTTGTGTATATATGGTTTAGCTATATCTGCTCTGCTCACTTACCTCTGGAATTTTTTTGCAGATAAACAAGCGATTTAGTGTAAGACAATAGTAATGCCTCTTACAATTGAGATTGACAAAATTACTTTTCTTCAAATAAGTTAGGCTTTTGCAAAGAAAACTGCACAGTTCAAACTCAAGTGCTGTTCACAAGTTTACTGTCGAATTTTATGTAGTGCTGTTTGTTATGAATATTGCTTTAATCGTTATTGAAATTCATTGTGTTCTGGTTTTTGCAATGTGCTTAATTTGTGTTTCATTTCTCTCTCTCTCTCTCTCTCTCTCTCTCTCTCCTTGTCTCCCCCTCCCCAATCTCTCTCAACAGTCCTGGTACCTGGGCTAGCTTGGTTCCTTTTCAAGTATCAAATAGGACACCGATCCTGCCGACAAATGTCCCAAATTATGGTCTGAACATAATTGGAGAGCCTTTCCTTCAAGCAGAAACGAGCAACTGAGGGAAAAAAATAAATAAAATAAAATAAAGTAAAATAAAAGCAAAATTTAAAAAAATGAAAAAAAGGAAGAAAGGATGAGAAATGAAACTGAAGAAAGAAGAAAAATAGACCAGCAATTGCAGCACTTACAATCACTAATTCCCTTATGTTTGAAACTGTAATGATATACAGAGGGTCGATGATATTTCAGTGATGGGTAGAACGCAGCCCCTGCTAAGTAGCCTTTGTTATATGAAGTCCGCTGGGAAATAGATGTTCTGTCTCTGACAATATATTTTAACTGACTTTCTAGATGCCTTAATATTTGCATGATAAGCTAGTTTTATTGGTTTAGTATTCTTGTTGTTTACGCATGGGATCACTATTCCTGGTTATCTCACAAAACAAAGGCTATAGGCGGCAGCAACAGCGCTGCGGCAGGACGAGGGCCGCGGGCCACGTGTTTTCTCAACACTCTGATTTCTAAATGTTTTAAGAATAAGCTCCGTAGCCTTTAGTTATCAGTATGGGTTTATTAATCTTTGGCCCTTCACCAAGCCTTTCTTAGTGTGTTACCCAGCTTGAGATTTTCCAAGTCAGTACGAACACACAGGATGTATGGAAGAAATGCCTCTACGCAGGTTAAAAGTGTTATCTCCTCATGCAACAGTAAAATCAGAAAGAAAACAAGCATTTTCCCCGCTAAAGTAACACTTACAGAGGCAAGTGCAATTTAAAAAGTCGTATCTAAGGGGTCATCATTATAAGTCCTTCAGCCCTTGGACTCTAAATTGAGGGGGTTAAAAAAAAGGAATTAAGAATTGCTTTGAACAAATTTATTTTTCCCCTCAGTTTTTGGGGGCATTAAAAGGCATTAAATCAAGACAAATCATGTCCTTGAGAAAGAAGAAATCAATAGAAACACAGCACTTATGTTGGTTAGCTGCTGCCTCCACAAAGGGGTAGGACTTATTTATTTAAAGTTACTGGTTGCATCAAGAACCCATAGGGTTTACGTATGGTTCTGCAAAATCTGCATCACAGAGACAAAGAGACAGGCAAATCCATGCCACAAGGGCAAAGCTCACCGTTTACAAACTGGGAAAACCAGGATGGGGATACGTTATATTTAAAACAATGCACTCTTAAAGTAGGTCTAATCACAGGGTGCTGAAAACTTGCATGGTGCTTTCAGAATTCAGCCTTGTTCAACAATTTTCACATATTGACAGAAATATTATGTGCATGGGCAGACAAATTTTGCCTCTATGTCTCTTTAAAAAATAATCAATTTAAATACTCTTTCCAGTAATCCTAATTTGCACGAAGATATAGTGTCCACATTACGTGCCTTGCCTTGAAATCTAAAAAAAAAATGGAAAAAAACATAAAAACAAAAAACACAAAAAAATTGACATCACTACACTTGTTTTGCTGCATTTATTATCATTTTAGATCTTTACCATTTTTATGACAAAATATTTTGTACTCCAGATGGGAAAAAAGTGTGACATCATGGATTTTTTAGACAGTTATACCTTTATCTCACATTTATAAAGCATATCATGGCTGTGTATAGTTGCCGCTTAAGAATTGTAATCGACCAGCAATATTTTCAGTATTTTGGTGTTTTTTCTATTAACCTTTCATGTTTTTCATCTTCCAATTAATATTTGGGGGGGAGGGGGTTCAAATTTATACGAATTATGCAATACCAAGTTTTGCCTATGTAGGTAGTGCTTTTAGCTGTATTGGTTATTATAGGTAAGTACACAGATTTAAAAAAAAAAAAAAAAAAAAGAATAATGTATGCTTTTTTTTGTTTGTTTTAATTGACCAAAGTGGGTACTGCTATTTTTGCAGTGTGATGAGGTCCTTTTGTGTACTGAGAGATGGACAGGGGATTTTTTTTTATACATATATATATATTCTGGGGTGGGTGGGGAGGATTTTTAACACTTTACAGTGTAGCTGTGAAGCAGTGCACCCTTAGCCAGGCAAGGGCTGCAAAGCGACTGTTCTGCCTACTGTGACAAACTTTCAAATCGGTTCCCTCTTTTTAACTTCCCACCTGGGGTGCAAGCTGAAATCATTTCTGGATTTAAAAAAAAAAAAGAAAATAAATGATGAATTCTGTTGGAGGCAGACTTGACTTGAGGAAATTGTTTTACTTAAAATTTCTCCTTTTTTTTATTTTTAAATGAGAGAGAAAGTGAGAGTGAGAGAGAGAGAGAGGTCAAGCCCCACAGTGAAACGGAGCATGTTCCATTCTGGCAGAGCGACGGCATCCTAACATGTCCGTTTCAGAAGACGTTTTTAGCTCAGAACGACAAAGATGTTTGCTTTGTCTAGGAAATACACATGCAGGGCCAAATCTCTGCTGGCGTAACTCCATTGACTCCAGTTGACTCCGGAGTCGTTCCTGCAGGGAATGCGACTCCCTTAGTCTACACGGCTGGTAAATATTATTCTTTTCTTTTCGTCCGCCTCAGACATTTTTTTTTTTTCGGAGAAGGGGATGGGGGGTTGCTGGCACCCAGCGCGTGGGCTGCAGCCCCCGGCCTCCGCCGGCAGCGGCTCCGGCGGCGGCTCAAGCTCTGGGCACGCGGACACCGGTGGCGATGTAAATAAAGAGTTTAATTTGCAGAGCAGAACAGTCGGGACTTGCCGATGAGCCTCCCGCACGGCAAGGCTGCCCCGCCGCGCCGGCCACGGCCGTGGGATCCCCGGGCTGCGCGCGCCGGGGCGTCTCGGCAGGAGCGAGCGGAGGCAAGGCTGGAAAGGCTGCTGAGAGAGACGCTGTAGCAGAGGAAATCCTTAAGATTTATATATAGCTAAACTGCATAAATTAAGGAAAGGTGATAAAAACGTTCAACTTTATGTTGCTC